>LOEQ01000728.1:20212-36009 GCA_001685075.1 Bramus lutescens | reverse complement strand
AGAAAGAAAGAAAGAAAGAAAGAAAGAAAGAAAGAAAGAAAGAAAGAGCATAAAAACAGCCCAAGAGGTTATAAAATAGCTTTAAACAAAGAGATAAATGAATGAAAGAGAGAAATTTACAAGTTGAACTCTGGTGACAACACGCCAACATTTGAGTCTCACTGAGTTACTTTCTCGACTCAACGCAAGATGAGCTTACACAGACATGAGTAGCAATAGCGATTTTCTGTCTTAGATGTTAACTTGGGATGGGGGCAGTGCCCCTGGCTCCTTACTACACACCACAGCATTGAACTTTTGGTAGAAAAAGTCCTGTTCGTGGTTTGATTTAATTGGGCAGGAGCTGGAAGGTGTAGGAGACAAAGAAGGGGGTTGCTTGGGAGGTTTGAGAAAAAGTTGGCCTGAGTCTGAATTAATTGCGATGCAGGTGGGGGTGGGGGAGGGGGCCGCAGGAAAGCCACTGCCTGCTCTGCTGCCCTTTGGGCCCCGCCCGCAGCAGCTCTTTCTTACTCACTTCTACAAGGCGACCAGGAGTTCAGGGTTCACACTCAGGCACTGCCTTTGTGTGTGTCCTGGAGAATTTGCAGTCCTAGTCCTAGTTAGCAGACACAAGCAAGCTAAGAGCTATTTCATTTCAATCCAGACCTGTGCACATTTAAGCAGCGGCACAGAGCTCCGGGTTCGGCTCCAACTCTCCCCTTTCAGCCTGCGCAGCTGGCAGAGCTTTGTCAGCGCTGAACGGTGGTTGCGCGTTGTTATTCAGATAAACTTAGAGGTGCGGGACTGGTCTGTCATAATTCCTTTGAACTTTTAAGTCCTGCTTCAGATCAGCCCATTGCTCTTTCAGCTGTAGCCAAAGAAACGGCCTCTCGGGAGAGAGCTATCCGCACACCTCTTTCATTTGCCACCGACTGCTGAGTGAAAATAGCCACCTGCCACCGTCTGGCATCAATTCACCCGGTTCCCCTTGAGCAGGCCCTGGTGCCTGCCACTCCTCTGGAAAGTCCTCCTCTGCAGCCGGAGTCAAGATGGCATGCTGTCTCGGTAAAAGGTGTGACTAAAGATTACACGGGAAGAATGACTGTAACTTCAGAAGGGGAAGGCAGCCGAGGAGCACCTGGGGGTGCTGTCTGTTTCAAATGCGGGATCCCACCCAGACTGTCTAAGACCAGACAGTCCCTCTTAGGAAGCCCTTGGTGAACAGCCAACCTGGAAATCAGGGTTTCTTTCTGGATTCCCGTGGCATTTATTCACTTCACGTTGGGTAACATGGCAGACATGTTAGTGGTAGAACCTTTATACACACTGGATTTTCACAGATAACCTGTAAGATAACTAGTCTAATATGCGTCCCAAACACACTGCTACCATGTCCAGTTATTTCCAAGATGTCAAAACAGCACAAGATATATAACTTGGTCATATCATGACTTAAATATATAATTTGGCCATATCATGATGCCAACCGGCAGGAGAGTCCAGGTTTAAACCAAGATTGAGGTAAGACCAGACAGAGGCAAAAGAGATGGTTGAGTTTTTGCCTCCTAGGTCTCATGATAATAGAAAATGGGGACACAATCTGAATGTTCATTTTAATTATAATTTTTATGCCAAGCTCTATGGTAGACACTGGGCACATACAAGGCAGACTCTGTACTACTTCTACCTGTCTGGCAGTTCATGGTGCCTAAAGGATGAAGCCTCATTGCCTACTTCAAAGTCTTGGTGGTCAGTTTCCTCACAAATACATCCTTATGTCAAGTGTGTTTTAAATGGATTCGTAGTCTTGGAAGCTATTAAGAAAAAAGGCAACAGGAAGAAATCTGACAGCCTGAAACAAACATAGTCCTAACCCTTGTCATATTTTACTCTACAGGGTATATTAATTTCCACAGGCACAGAAATTATGATAGGCATGAGGAATTCAGATAGTTGGTCAAGTTTCTTTCCTGAAGAAATCTTAAAGCAGAGGAAATATAATGTGTGTATATGATAGGTCTATAGACATGCACAGCGATTCTGCAACTTACCAGGGGCACAATAAGAAGCAATTTCCAAGATGATACTTAATAACAAAGAACCACTCTCATTCCTTATCATAAATATGCACAGTGTACGAATCAGACCATGGTACTCTGTTCAGGGGAAGGTTAAAACTGCAGCGCTAGCCTGTATTCAGAGCCAAATGCCCCAGAAGACACAGACTCCATCCCAGGGAAGCCTGAGCATTTCAGTCAGGATGTAATTAATATTCCCTCTCCCAAAGCTCAATTTTTCCCAGACTGGGGAGTGTGGCCATCAGGTAAGAGCTATTGGAAAATGGTCTGTTCACGGGCAAGCATACACTTACGGTGCACCATGTCATTTTACGTTGTTGAGGGTGTGAGCTAGGAAGTGGGGTTTTATTTGCCACACAAGTGCTCTCAGCAAATCCCTTTGGTACTCTAAGTGGAAGGCAATGAGTGTGGCTGCTAAATGTGCTTAGATATGTGTTCTTTAACCTTAATACTCTAAATTGGGGTTTCATTAGTATAATTTGTACAGAGATAAATGTATCTTTCTGGTTTATCTCTCCTCTTAAGTAAATTAGACAACTCAACTAAATCAAGTTCGGTTGTTTTAGGAGGACTTTTATAATAACATTACTTACTATACCAAATATTCTACCAAAATGGACCATTAAAATATATGGCATCTACAAATTGAAATACAGGTATTCAATGTAACTATAATTATAATGTATAATGTTACATTATAAACCAAGAGAGCTCTCAGAGGGCCTTTGGAACTATCAGAGAAACATTTTTCCTTCAGTGTGCTGTGTTAGAAGCATAGATCTGAAACTCAACCTACCCAGATGGGAGCTGAAATCATAGGAGTGGATAACATAGAAGCAGAGGAAGCAAGAAGATTGTAGGAGCCCGCAGGGATGGATGACACCCAGGAAACAGCATCTTCCAGACACAACAGGACCGAGGCCCATATGACCTTACAGAGACTGTGGTGGCATGCACAGGGGCTACACAGGTTCAAGCCAGACAGAGTCCCAGGACTGAGAGGGGACGAGAACTCGATCTTCCATCCTAGCCATTTCCAACTGACAACTGCTTGAAGAGAAAGAATCTGATTTCCTCAATGGAGTCTCACAGGATAGATTAACCGCACTGAAGGGTGGGGCCCCATGCCCGCAGCAGACAGTAGATGGCCAACATGAAATTAATTCAGTGGCAGTTTTGTGGACTTTGTTTTTTGTCTCATAATGCTTTATTTTGGCATTTGTTTTCATCTCTCTGGTCCTTTGCTTATATCATTTTGTATTTTTATGGGTTTGAGTGTGTTTCTTGTGCTTTTTTTTACCTACTTATTTATTCTCATTTGTTTGTTTTTTGGTTGTGTATTTGTTTGCTAAAAAAGAAAGAAAGAAAGTTTGGAGTTGTACAGGTGAGGAGGTGGAAAGGATATGGGAGCAAACAGGAGAGGAAATCCTGATCAGAATATACTGGATGATTTTTCAAGAATTTTTTTTAAATAAAGAAAAGCAGAGAGAGAGTGAAGGATAGATGGAAAATGCAAATATCTTTGCTAAAATTTGGATCTTTAGCATCAGACAAAGGCCCATATCTTGAAGGCTTGGTCCTCAGCTTGGGAACAGAAAGGTGATAGCACCCTGAAGCTGCTGGGCATAGTAGGGAACCTTCGGCCACTGGAAGTCTGGTTTTGAAGGGGATAATAGGACCCCCAGTCCATTCCTTTCACTGCCCTGCCAGGGGAAGGATGCTTTTGCTCCAGCCGGTTCCCTACATCACCCGCTGCCTCACCACTAAGAGCCAGCAAACAACACACTGAAACCTCGGGAAGTGTGAGCCGAGAAACCTTCTCTCTAGAGCCTGGTTCCCCCAATGCTCCTTTCAGAAATGGATGGCTGACCAATACCAGCTCCAGTGAGGGGTCAAAGGCCACAGCAAAACCAAGGAAACTGATGGGCCAGCCAGGGAAGCGGTAGAGACGAGACAGGTGCTGCGACTTACAGGCACCTGAGTAAGTATTTCAGACATCTCGCGTGATGTATTTACCGTTCCTCTCATAGGCTCTTCTCTGTCACCCTAAAGGAAGAGACTATTGGCACAAAGTCATTGTTTTCTTGTAAAGCTAAATACAAACATTCACAACATGGAACCCACACCGGTGTGGGAAGTCTTTCTGTATATGTATTACTTTTATTGGTTAATAAATAAGCTGCTTTCAGCCAATGGCTTAGCAGAATATAGCCAGGCTGGAAGAGATANATATAGAGAGAGTAGGCAGAGTCAAAGAGAAGCCAGGGAGCCACCAGAGGGGAAAGATGCGAGCTGTCAGCTGGAACCTTGCCAGTAGGGCACAACCCTCGTGGTAAAATATAAAATAATGGAAATGGGTTAATTCTAGATGTTAGAGCTAGCTAGCAATACACTTAAGCTATTGGTCAAACAGTGTTGCAAATAATATAGTTTCTGAGTGATTATTTTGGGTCTAAGAGGCCAGGAACAAACGAGCTGCTTCCACCAACACCACACAGCTAAAATAGATTTCTATTAAAGACCAGTCTGCACGCCTTGAAGGTGAACCTCAAAATCAACTTCCGTGAACACAGAAGCTCAGCTTATAGTGCAGCTATTGCCTGATAAACCTCCAGTAAGCAGAAAGTGCATTTGCTATAGCCTCTCACAGACCATCCCTGAACCACCTTGAGGAAGATCCCTGACTAATCCTTGAGGTCCGGCAGCTGACCCAGGTTCTACCTCTCACCGCCTTTGCCAGTGTTTTTCCTAATGCGTATCATGCTTCTGTGCCCAGGAAAAGATCAGATTTGAAGCACAATTTGACTATGTAACAACATTCTACAGTGCAATAGAATTTGGTTAAAGTAAATTGGATTGTCCTAAGATAAGAACTATCTGTGCATGCGTGTATTTCAAGGGGAATGTCTTGTTCAGTGACATTCGATGACCATACGAAAACCCAAGAAAGCGTCACAAAGCCATGTGGCGGAGTAAGCAAGAGTTGGGTGAAATTCAGTGTGAGATACTATGGTACATAAAGAACACCCCCCAAAGGCATTTCCTCTGTGACCCCCCCGAGACCTGTACTTGTTACTCTATATTCCAAAAAGACCTTTGCAGAAGGGATCGAGCCCTGAGCCAACGGTCCTGCCTTGGGGGGACCTTATGTGTTGTCTGAGAGCCTTTCCAGAGGGACGTAGATGGGGCTTTGACGATACCAGAGGAAGCAAGATGTGTGATAAAGGAAGTGAGAGGCTGGGGTCACAGAAGGTAGGGGCTGCAAGGATGCATACTCTTCCAGAAGGTAGAAAAGAGAAGAAGACATTTTGCCCTAGAGACTAGGAAGGAGTCAACCCAGCCGACACCTTAATGATAACTGTCAAAGCACTTTCAGGCTTGAGACTTCCAGAAGGAAGAAAAGCACATTTGTGCTGTTTGAACTCACAGATATTTTGATAATCTGTTGTAGAGCAACAGAAAACTATCCTGCTTTGGGGAACGCTGTCTACTGGGGAGCATCATGGACAGTTGCAAGGAAAAATATTGGCAAAGACGGTGAGGTAGAACCCGGGTCAGCTGCCAGACCTCTGGCAAAGGTGCTGGTGGCCTGTCTTGAGCCCAGGCCCTTCTGTCTCTCCGGCTGCCTCCATGCAGAACGGTGCATGTGGGCTATGCCTCAGGTGTGTGCGGTTACATGTGAGTGAGCGCTTGCTTCTGTGAGACAAGGTAGGAACAGCAAGGTGTCAAAGAGCTGGCTGGTGGCCAGCAGGAGGAAAGTGGGGAGTGTTGAACTCATCTGATCAGATCAAAGGAGGGCACGGTGCTGGGACCCTGCAGGCCTCCTCAGGCCTTCAAATCTGAGAAGAATGTGTGTTTGCCTCAGCAACTGTTGGGATGGAAGATAGGAAACCAACTGCAGTTCCTTAAAGCTGAGAGAATAAGTGTCGCTTGTTGAAAATGTCATCAAATGTCAGTAGTCCTCAGAAACAAAAACAGAGTGGACTGGGGTCCTATTATCCCCTTGAAAACCAGACTTCCAGTGGCTGAAGGTTCCCTACTAGGCCCAGCAGCTTAAGGGTGCTATCATCTTTCTGTTCCCAAGCTGAGGACCAAGCCTTCAAGATATGGGCCTTTGTCTGATGCTAAAGATCCAAATTTTAGCAAAGATATTTGCATTTGACAACAAGACAAAGCAAAGGCAAAATTCAAACTCACTAAAATCAGAGTGCAATCCCCCTTGGAATGAAAGCTTAGAGGCCTGGATGTCTCAGCAACAACAGCTCTAGACCATCTAGACGGTGACACTAATCTAAATCAGGGATGTGTGCACAGTGAGGACACATACAAAACACACATGACAGCGAGTGGCCAGAGAAAGCTACAGTGCAGAGGTGAGCAGTCCAGGATGCAGCCAGGTCAGTGGAAGGAAGTTCTGGTGCTGCAAGAGAAGCTGGGGGAGGGGTGGCTGTGAAAGCCAGTAGCAGCAAGGCCTGCAGAAGTGACCCGAAAGAACTGAGCAAATGTTGACTCTAGCTAGAGGTCACACAGTGCTAGCAGAGGGCCCAGGGGGCGGGGTGTGGAAGTGAACTAGGCCAGAGAATGGAGACCTGGGGGACCAAGTCAAGCTGTTGCTACACTTTGTCCTTCCCCTTGTCCTAGTCAGGGTGTGGATGTTACAAAGTGTACAAACCATTCACTTTCACATGGAAAGGAGGAATTCCGAGGAAGAAGGGAGAAGAGCTCAAAAGAATTTATCAAGACTTGGAACCCCTCTCATCTTAACAAAATTTCAGAAAAATCATACAAACTAAAAGGCTTGGCACTCCACCCACACAATGGGAAGGACACCTAGCTCCACTGCAAAGGAAGGAATCAGTATCCACGCAGTAGGAGAGGGAATCAGGAAAAGGGAGGATCTGGAGACAGGTCAGCAGGCTGTTCAGGGGCCATAGGAAAGTAATGGTCCTGGGAGGCAGGGACAGGCAGGATTAAATTACAGAATAGGGAGTCTCATGAAAGGGGAGTGGGGTGGAGGGAGCAGGAGGCAGCCGGTAGGCAGCCGAGGAGACCCTAGATGAGTCTCACTGAGGCTGAAAGGCCTGCCTTTCTTTCCCAGCTAGAAGCCTGGTGTGTGAGCAGGCAAATTGCAGAGAGCAGGAAGTTACCAGAAAGCACACTGATGAATGATCTAATTTTTCTCAGTGGCTCAGGAGGTGAGGTCTGCGGGGGCTTGAGGGAAGCAGGAATGGAGGCAGGGTCTTCAGAGGAGCAATGAGGTCTAAACTAGCCTGAGAACTGCACCGCACAGAGGTCAAAGCACACTTGTGCGGAGCATGCTAGAAGCCCAAGGACCGGCTATNGTTGCTGGACCCAGCCCTGTGGGAACCCCTGGTATGTGTAGCCTCTGTGAAGGTCAGTGTGCCTGGCCACACAGCGGCTCAACTGCTGAAATGCCAGCCATGTATAAATCATGCCGAGGCCTTGAAGAAGCTGATTGTGAAGTGGTAGCTTTTATTAGGTGATATGGAATAAGATGATGTAGTTGGTGCTCCTGTAGTGTCTAGCTTGTACATATAAGTACATGCACACACATATAATTTGGTCATCATTCATCCAACTTTATATTTGTTGAGTACATTTCCGTGCTAAGAACTGTTCTAGAAATTGTAGAATGAATGAAAGGTGGATGGGTAATCTAAGGAAATAATGTAAAATTATAATGCGACTTTTTCTGCAAAGGGCTGTCTGCAGAGCAATAAGAATGTTGATGCATACCATCAAGAGAGGCTAGGAGGTGAGAGAGCCTTCACCACTGTAGGCAGAGGCTGCTTGTTCATTCCTGGCTGCCCAGACCCAAAATAATCACACAGAAACTGTATTTATTAAAATACTGCTCAGCCTATTAGCTCAGGCTTCTTATTAACTAACCCTTACATCTTAAATTAACCCATTCCTATTATTTTATATTTTACCATGAGAGTCATGGTTTACCAGCAAGGTTCTGGGGTGTCTGTCTCCTTTGGCAGCTACATGGGGTCTCTCCAACTCTACCTTCTTTTTCCCTCTATCTCTATTAGAATTCCCACCTTGCCCTATTCTGCTCTGCCATAGGCCCAAAGCAGCTTCTTTATTAACCAATGGTAATAAAACATATTCACAGCATACAGAGGGGAATCCCACATCACTTCCCATTTTCTGTCTAAATAAAAAGAAAGGTTCTAACTTTAACATAGTAAATTACATATAACAAAACAGTTACCAAGCAAGAATTATAGTTTTAATATTTAGTTCATTTACATTTGGCAAATTAAGGAAAATACTCTATTATTTATCCAATGTTTTATGAGTCTAAAGTTTTATACCTAACCTATTTTTTATAATTATAACTATCTTTTTTAACTCCATTAAAGACTCCAGAAGGATATAATATTACCTAAGTTAACAGGAAGTATATTGTAAGCAACTTCCAAAACTCTGGAGTTGACAGAGACATCTTGCTGCCTGGACAGTCACCCAAAGTTCTTCTGTAACATTGGGACATCCATTTTCAGCCTACAGGACCATAGTATCTGGAAGACTTTTCTATGAAATAGGAAAATTAAAGAAAGTTCCACCTATACTGGAAGTTTGTCAGTCACTTTCTTCTGTATCCTGTAGAATGTCTAGTAAACTCCTTCATGAAGCAGGAACCCCAAAAGACTGTCTCACCTTCTTTAGGCAAATTCAGCAGTCATTTTTTTTTGTGGGTCCTCTATGTCCAGTTCATACAGCATACCATCAAGCAGTCCAGGCAAGAGCATTTTCTTGCTCAAATGGCTAACCAACTCCATAAGGAGCCTCTTTGATGTCCATTATTCTCTTGAAGTAGATTGGTGCTGCCGGGAGCAAATGTGTCTCATTGTCATGAAAAATCCTAAATTCTTAAAACATTTTAAATGCCATATTCTGTTAATCTTTGAAAGGTTTGAAGAATACCTATCCATCTGAAATATATCTCTGTACANCTCATTGTCATGAAAAATCCTAAATTCTTAAAACATTTTAAATGCCATATTCTGTTAATCTTTGAAAGGTTTGAAGAATACCTATCCATCTGAAATATATCTCTGTACATCTAGAAAACYTAACTAACATGACTACAAGCTTGACTATTATAGATGACTATCTATTAACCTGTAATTTTAATTATACATTACATTTTTAAATGAGCTGCACAGATACAATACCTTAATCAAGAGCAGAAATATACATATAACAAAATTGACCTTAAATGTGTATCAATAACCAAGATCCATACCCAATGCAAAGTATTCATTTCTATAGCACATCTCCCTTTAAATGTAAGCAAACATTTATAAACAATCATTTACCTTGGAAGGATGAACACCGTGGCCTGATTTTCCCACACCTCACTTCAGACCATGCACACAGCAGGCTCTCAGTCTGTGTTGGAGAACTAGACCAATATCCTAAATTGCATGTTTGTCAGCGGGGCTGGTGAAGACATCTGTCCTACTTTTGCAGGTGGGTGTGTTAGCAATGGAATCTTCCCAGCCTTCTGTGTACGTGATCAAAGCAAGTCATTTCAACTCTGCTGTTTGAACTCTGCCCCCCCCAACACAGTTGCCCCCAAAACACAGCTGTCACTGGCAGTTCTTCTTTTCTAAATTCCCATCACGGAGCTCTTTGCGTTGACATATGCCGAGACTCTGCATTGCCAATTCCACTTGCTTTGCAGGATAAGGATGCTACCCTTCATGAGTACTCTTAGCGCTGTCAGCATAGCAACATTAGCCCTTCTATCAACAGCCAGTGAATAGCACCTGCATATTCTCATTATAAAGTTTTAAGGTAGTGCAGAGAATATCATACAAACCCACCTCTGTTTCTGCCCCTTTTCCTTCCATAGCCTTTGTCCTGTGTTTATACATGCATACCTGTGGAATATGTAGATATGTTCTGGCCTGATTGTTGGTGTTCCTCCCAAACAGGTATGTTGAAATCATATCCCCTCAGGTTCTGGTATTAAGGTGTAGGGCCTTCCTGAGGTTATTAGGTCACAAAGTTGCTCCTGTGGATGGGATCAGTAACCTTATAAAAGGACAAAGGGGGCACCTTTGCAGCCATATGCCCTTTCAACTGAAAGGTTTCTGGTTTGGGATTCAAGGGAGACACTAAGGCTGATTATCATTTTGTGTAGGAACTATATTATAAGAGTCATTTGCAGAAAGCCAGGTGGGGGTTCTGAGGTCAGGCCCATGAGGCAGAGTGAAGGCTCCTTCTTATAATTCCGTTGGGAAAGGGGAGGTTTTGTATCCTGTGGTTGGCAAGCAGTCCACACTAGCCTGCACATGAAGGAAGAAATGTGGGACTTGGGGAAGGCCCATTTCGCTGAGATGTACCTGTTTTATTAGTAGCCCTCTGGTGGGCTAGATTCCAGCAGACTGTGATTTCAGATGGCTTTGGTGTCTTCCTTATAATTTCTTTTGTTGTGGTAAAAACACCCTGTCCAAAAGTAATTTGGGGAGGAAAAGGTTTATTTTATCTCACACTTCTGTCACTGAGAGAAGAGGAGGCAGGAACTCAAAGCAGGAACCCAGAGGCAGGAACTGAGTCAGAGGCTGTGGAGGAGCCAGTGCTGCTGACTGTCAAGCTTCTCTGGGCAGCTTGCTCAATTTTCTTTCTTCTATAATCCAAGACCACCTGCCCAGGGGTGGTACCACCCAAAATGGGCTGGGTCCTCCCATATCTATTTATTATTATTATTATTATTATTATTATTATTATTATTATTATTACCATCATCATCATTATTATTATCATCCTCATATTAACTCAACTTCTACTTTTGAAGCAAAACTTTGACTCAAAGGAGAATATATGTACTGCAGATTACTAAACTGAACATTTTAGATGTTTTAGCTGGGTGAGGTGGTGTCCACCTTTAATCTCAGCATTTGGGAGGTAGAGGCAAGCAAATCTCTGTGAGTTGAAGTGTATCCCAGTCTACAAATCAAGTTCCAGGCCAGCCAAGGTCACACAGTGAGGCCTTGTCTCAAAAAATAATAATAGTAATAGCAATAAAAATTTTCATTGCCTTGCAAATTTAGGGAACAGTGCTGGTTTCATTTTCTGATATGTAAATAAAGTTCAGGCATATAATAACAAGATACTTATTCTGCTTAAATAAATATACATTGGTCAGGTGTGCAAATGGCAAGATTGTTTAAATAATGGGATTTTCATTGGAATTATAACATCTAAAAATAGCATAAATGCGAAAAGAATTTCATTGGTTGTTACAAAGTTTGTATAAAATATATTGGTCACTCTGCACACATTAAACTTTGCATCTTTAACTCTGCAAACATTTGTACAATATTTAAATTTAGACACATAACTCTATAATTGTATATAGTAGATGCATCAGGGATTAAGTCTACAAAAAATGCATTAAAATAATTGCTCACAAAATGGCCCTCTAGGAGACTTGAACACAGAGTCAGAAATGAACCTTGGTTTTGTTAAGATAGTTTTCCAAAGAACTAAAACCTTACAAAATCAATATAAAAGAAACAATGTTTTTAATTAACATATTTATTAAAATGATAAAAAATTATCTTAGAAAAATGTAAAATCCTGAGAACTTTATAGTGTATATACACAAAATTGATATTAAAATGAATAGCTTAATATTATTTACAATGAAAGGATTATCTTTTAGCAATTATCTCAATAGCAAAATTAGTCCTTGTCAACAATGATAAAATGTATACATATTTCATATGAATGAGCTTAGAAACTATGTAAAAGTATACCTAAATATAAAACAATTCTAAAATTAACTTTCTATATACATCTGAATTTGTCTAGCAAAAATTTTAGAATTTTTCTCAGCATTAAACAAAGGTGCATTTAAGTTATCTGTCTTTTAAATTCAGGGACAAGATTTTTTTCCCCTCGATTTCAGTTTCCAGAATTAACATTTGAAAGTGTCAAACCCAAATTCTCCCACCAAGAAAAGAACGCTCTGAAGTAACACTATAATGATGTCTGACTGATTTAAAATCCTAGAGAAGACATATTTTTTCTGCCTCAAATTCTGCAGTTACCTATTTTAATTGCTACATTTTAACTAACTGCTTTTCCAAAGAAATGAGAAACAGCACTTATTTTTTAATGGAGTCCAAAAATCATCTCTAGAGCACATACTCATGCATGCATGCAAAAGCACACACACACACACACAAAGAGAAAGAGAGAGAGAGAGATGATTTTGCTGCAAAATGAAGCTGACAGAGGTGTGGCTTGCTACTCAGTTGATTTCACAACCCTAAAAGCATATTAGATTAGATTTAGCTACATGCTACTTCAGACATAAAAATTTATAAAACTCTACTTAGCTAGAATTCTCTCTGGAAGCAAGAAGATCATTACAAATTTAGTATTTATCATGGTTTCACAAATCTCGTTTGACACATCCTCAACAGACTTGTTTCTCTGACTCAATTGGTTCAACAGAACCCCAGTGGGTTAAAGAGCCCCCGAAGACCAATAAGTTTCAGTTTTCTCATCTTATGGCAGATGCCCAATTAGTTTGGCAGCACTGCAAATTTGACCAAAGTATTTCAGATTAACAAGGTCTGTCATATTGTACACATGATGTAATCTTCCAAATAGTTGCATGGAACCAAAACAGTGTAGAACTCTGAAAGACACAGCCAGTCACCAAATGGCAGTCACAAAAGAGCAACTCAGAAAGAACACAAACATTTGAAGTGAGAGATGAAGAAACCAGCTATCAGTTGAAGCTTGAGGAATACTGACAGAGGAGATATTTGCCAGTGCCCAATTATCTTGAGTCCAAACTAAAGTCCAAGTAGTCATTTCTTTGTTTTACCAAACGGAGGCAAAAATAAGCTGATGTGAGCAGAAGTGGGAAGATAAGAAAAAGTCCCTGGAATCAAATTATTCTGGCAGCTGTGCAGGACCATTCACTCTTTCCTCTCCATTTTAGGTCAATGTGCTGGGAGTGGCTGAAACCCACAAAGCATCTCTTCTCCTGTCATGCTTGCTAAAGCCATTACAGGAGCTGTTGGAGGCCTTGGCCCTGACCTCTATAGCAAGTCAAGCTTAGCCACCATCCTTGATATGCTAATTGGAAAGACAAATAATTCAGTGTGGTCCAATTGCGAAGAGGAACACAAGCCCAGTGGCCCTTCAAATCTATATGTGGGGTCCTAACACAAGATCTGGGTTTTAGTAAAGGGCAAGAGGTGTGTGCAATTGTGCGATCTTATTCATGGTGTGACCTTCCCCATCCTCATCTTAGCTCCATCCTCTCCTGCAAGGTAATCAAACAATTAGTAAGTTATCAGAATGCTGTGAAAGCTCTTCCCAGAACCAAGTGCCTCTCTAGCTCATACCAGGTCTCAACCTTTTTGTTCTAATGAACCTGAGGTTTCTACAGAAATCTGTTTCTAGAGACCTACAGTCTAATTGCCAAAGGCGGGGCCACAAATGATGATACCGGAGAAATCAAGGTCCCCTCTTGGAGTTCTAAGTATTTTTAAGGATTTTAAAATGGAGTCAAAGAGAGGTTTGGGGACAAATTTATTAGAGTATAAAAGAAAAATCACGGGGCATGCCAGGTATAAATCTTTGCACCCATCCGGAGGGGAAACAGAGAAAAGAAAGAAAAAGCCATGTTGTTTGAGTTAAAATAGCATGGAGGTCAGCCACATGATGGACAAGCAGCCTCATTGCTGGGAGGGGAACATTACAGAGAGGATGAAAAGGCCCAAGGCACCAGAGAAATCAGACTGGCTCTGGCCAACATCTTAAAGAAAGAAGAAAAGATTAAACCTTTTGGTAGACAGATACAACAGAGCCTCGTGGTGCCTCATAGGGACTGTAAAAGGAATAAAAATACCTGGAGAGAAGAGTACATTATCCCATTGACAGGCTAATTACTCCTCTGATCATTTTAGCATGACTTAAAGTGAACCCACCTTCCCAAGAGCCGTCGCTTAGGCAAGTAGTTCCCAGTATGATTGGATGAACTCTGAAGGGAGGAAGAAGACCGGGGTGTGTCTCTCCCCAGAAAAGGTAGATTCTATTCTTTTGGCTAGAGGTCAACAACTTGCCCTCAAGGGACCTTCAATGCTACTGTACCAGTATCTGCTTAGAATACATTCATTCCTGACCAGATCATTATATATCACATCTCTGAAATTCTTTGTTGACCTAGTTTCATCTCTTAGGTGGACTAAATATTCCATCCGTGAACACCCATGCCATCACCATATTGTCTGTCAAATTAAATATACACTTTATTTCTGGTATTTAATGATCATTTTCCTGCTAAACTTCAAACTTCACAGCATCAAGGGATGTGATTTATTTTTGCTAGATGAAAATATTTGAACCAGTGTCAGTTTTCATAAAGTTAGTACCTTAATAAAAAAGCAGATATGAAATAAACAGATTAAATGGTACTAACACTAAGAAAATTTGCATTAAATAAAGTGATGTTTGAAGCCCAGAGTCTTGGTCCCTGAGGAGTATGTAATTAAGAAATGAGCATGATGTATAGCATTTGATTTTTTTATACTTCTGATATATATTTTTTTTCAAATAAGTACAATATGATCTTGAATTCACAGATATCCACCTGCCTCCGGCTCCCGAGCGATGGGATTAAAGGTGTGCACCACCACCACCTAGCTCTCAAATAGAAATTTTAAAGAGCTCTGATTCTTTCAAAATCTTGGAAAAACTATCAATATTCATAAAATATCAAATTCTTGTCCTTTAAAGTTAACCCTTTTTAAATGTTACTAAAAGTCAATCAATATTTTGAGGAAGTCCAAGAGTTTTTAATACAAGTATTAGAAGATCATACACTGAGAGTATCCAATTTAATTCCATATAAATCTTAGACACTTATGAGATTTATTCATTGTAAGCCTATTATAAGTGTAAAATGCATATGACTCATCAAAGGTTTTAATATAATCTTTGTAGCACTAAATATGATGTTATTCAAGTGATTAGAACTCATATATATGCTATTAGTGTTCCTTAAATTGTCTGGTTGGGGATAAGGAGAAGAAAGAATAAAAATTAGACTTTTAAGTTTAGCAATTCTGATATTATGTTTCCAATAGCAACCAAAAATTTCTTGAGAATTGTGGCTCATGGCTATATTTAGTGTATAATCTCAAGGGTAGGTTTGTAAATTTTTAATTAAAAACTCTATAGACATATTTATACTCTAGACAAATTATGCATGCCATTTATAGATGCAATATTCATTCATAGTGTGTATCATACCTGGTATGTAGAAAGTCTAAGGTTTTGCTTACTCTAGTTCTTTTCGCCTTATGATATTTAAAATCATGGAGATTTTTGTCATACAAAGATAAATATATCTTAAAACCATAAAAGTCATCAAGTTTTCAATGACATTTCTATTTTGCCATGTCTGTCAGAGAATCACTTGTATGATTTTATATAGTGTGTATTCAGCTGCATACATAGTTCATATTACACATACCATAAAATGCTTTTTGTTATATGTATATGTTATAAACATAAGACTAATGAATATAGCTACTATAAATATAATATTGCCTTCTGTGAACAATTTTGACTTTTATCTTAATAATAATGTATTTGTCTACCAAATTTTACACTAATATACATAAAATCTCATTCAATAATTTATACAAATTTTCTATCAGCAATATATATATA
>LOEQ01000728.1:0-14877 GCA_001685075.1 Bramus lutescens | reverse complement strand
GGGTAACAAGTTCCTTCAGAACCCGGAAGTGCAGCCTTATGGGTAGCTAAAGGAATTACAAGGATCAGGTTCAAATTTAAAGCCATTTTCCTGTACCTACATTTATAGGCCACCAACACAGGAAAGGGAAAGAAACAGGGAGAACAGGGAGAAAGCTCCCAGCTGATCTGCAGGCAGCAGAAATGCTGCAGAGCGAGAGACAGAGACAGAGAGAGAGAACTCAGGCTGGACGCTGAAGATCAGCCTGCCTCAGCAGATGGGGGAGGGAGTGGACATGGCTTGTGTGTTAAAGAGACAGAACAATCATTACACTCCTAAGGGTGTACAAGTGGGCTAGGGCAGAGAAGTGTTTACCAGCTCGACAGGCAGAAGCCATAACATATTGGATTTTTTTCTGTTACCCTGGCACCCGCTGTTAGGATCCTTTGCACAGCAGGATTTTCTGAGCTTGCCCTCTGGGATTCATCGTGGTTCTGCATACAGAAAGGCCTTGGATGTGGGGTTCGTACAGACGCTGGCACAAACTGTGGGGTAAGAAGTTTATTAGAAGAATTGGTAACATTAGTACCATCATGCGCAGACAGACAATGTGGACGGGAATCTGAGGAAAATCCGGCCCACACGAAGAGAGTGGGTGCTATTCTTACAAGTCTGAGGGGGCAGAGGGGACCGCCAGGCTGTCTGCATCGCCCAACAAGGGACAGAAAAGTTGTGGGTGGAAGTTACTTTCTACTCCAGAGAGGGTCTTCACCTGTGCCAAGGCGCAAACCTGTGTCTGTCAGCCTCAGCAGGTCCTTCAGGCTTTCTCCTCACCAACTTGTTTTTCTCCTATTCTAATTCTCTAAGGCTTTGCATAAGGCCTTCGTCTCTGCCCAGTGCTCCTGCCTGGCTGAGAATTCCCCTACATTCCAACCTTGGGTGCTCGCACAGCATCGCTCCTTAAGAACGTAAACGCACTGCCTCGGTTTCCCTGTGTTCCAAAAAGATTAGGAAACAAAAACTGGTTTAAAAAAATAAATAAATAAAACAGATTCATTGCAGTTTGGCAAGAACTGAGGAGAGAAATATTCCTTATACCCCCTCACACACCTGGCTCCGTTCCCCTCTCCTATGGCAGGGTTGCAGTTTTATAGGAACGGTGAAACAAAAGCCCCGAAGTAGGCCCAGCAGCACAAAGCAATCCTACCTGACCAGTATATCTCTTAGTCACAGGAGCCCCGAAGTCAGATCTGCTTGAGAACGCAAACAGCACCATGGCCAAGGGCGAGCATGTGCCTGCTGTAATACATCTGTAGCAAACATTCTTTTAAGAATTACAAGAGATCGGAGCTGGAGAGATGGCTCAGAGGTTAAGGACACTGACCCTGACTATTCTTCCAGAGGTCCTGAGTTCAATTCCCAGCAACCACATGGTGGCTAACAACCATCTACAATGAGATCTGGTGCCCTCTTCTGGCATGCAGTCACACATGAAGGCAGCACACTGTATTGTATACATAATAAATAAAATCTTAAACAAAAAAAAAGAATCACAAGAGATCATATGTGCATTTGCGTGCTATGTCTGAAAATGCTGTTTCTTTAAAATCCTCCATTCCCTCTAACTCTTATAATCCATCTGCCTCCTTTTCCACCTGTTAGCCTTGAGGGGAGGAATGTAAGAAAGACACCCATCCAGGGCTGAGTGAGTACTCCAAAGTCACCTGCTCTTTGCACAGTGTCCAACTGTGGGTCTCTGTGTGAATTAGCAGCCACTACAAGAAGTTCCTCTAATGAGGGCTTAGCAATACCCAAGACTTGTGCAAATTCAAGCCAGACAAAATCCCAGCACAGACGAGGGGAAGCATGCAATGTCCCATGCCTAGCCAAGAAGTTATTTAAAAATGTGCCTGCCGCAAGAGAAAACTATCAATTGTCTTCATTGGAGAGACATTGGATATGTCAGCTGTACTTCAAGGCAGGCTCTATGCTCATGAGTAGCTGGCCAACAAAAATACCAGATGCTATGTTTTTGATTTGCAATTTTCTTCTGTTTCTATTTGTTAAGAGAGAAAAGTGGGGGCATCTCGGAGGAGTTGATGAATGGAGAAGAGTATGATTAAAAATATATAGACTATGAAATCCCAAAGAATCATAATAACTAAAAAATGGGAATTTCAAGAGGGCTAGGAAAACAGGTTAAAAGGTAAAGGAATTTCCGCACAAGCAAACCGATCATAGTTTAGATCCTCAGCACCAACGTAAAGGCCAGGAGGACATGGCTGCTCGCTTGTATTTTCTCGCTCTGTAAAACATATCTCTGGAGCAAGTTGACAAGCAAAATTAATCACTTGCGTTTGATTGAGAGATCCTGGACTTGAAAGGTAATAGAATAGGAGATCAATTGAGAAGATGTCCCACATCAATTTCAGATCTCCATAAACACATGCATGCACACACAGAGACATCTGTACATGTACTCATATCCATGTAAATGTGCATATGTACACAGGAACAAACTACACACCATACACATTTAAAAAAGAAGAAGAAAAATTGCAACAGACCTGAGAAGCCCTGTAATAATCCAAGTAATTCCTTGAAATCAAAGAAAAACGGGGATCAAAAAACGAAAACAGAAAAAGAAAGTTTGAACAACTTTTTTGCTTATGCCTTGAGTTGTGCTTGCTTGCCATCAAAAGAATGAGTGACGGACAAACATAAGACTATCTGAAGAGCGTAGACACGTACTTCTTTCACAACAGGCCTCACAGGGCTAGATCATCACAATCAGTTTTCAATTCCTTCCACATAATAGGAAAGGAACAAAGGCTCGCTCTGTGGCTGAAAGACGCAGCACTAAAGGAAACGCTGCCGATGGCATGACTCACGGCCCCAACCATCTCAGTTACGTAACACATGAACAGTCGGCTCCTAATTACCTTGCATAATGTTGAGATTAGTGGAGCCAAAAAATTACTGTGCCGATATGGATTGTCTTCCTTGTGTTATGACAGAGATAAATCCCATCATACCGGATTATAATATAATATAGGTGGAAAAACTTAAGGAAGATTATATGCCCAAACCTGAGACTGTGTATAACTTCTTTCCATGGGTGACCAATGTTATAGTTAGGAGGCAGCAGCAAATGACTAAATGACCTAGTGGTAATACAGAGTTGATATCTCATCAGAAAAGTAATTACTGACATCATAATCCATTTTGTTTTGTTTTGTTTCAAGACACAGTTTCTCTGTGTAATTGCTCTGGCAGTCCTGGAACTCACTTTATAGACCAGGCAGGACTCGAACTCACAGAGATCCATCTGTCTCTGTGCCCCTCCCTCCTCATGCTGGGATTAAAAGCATGTGCCACTACTACCTGGCTCAGAATTCATTTTTGATGAAATATTTTAGACTTGCTCTCTGGGCCTTGTCCATGTTCAGTTCATGTGGATAATAAACCTTCTCATTTCTCCTTTAGTATCCTCTTTAGATAATGAAAGGACAAATCTTCCTTCAACATCTTAGCTGTTCACACACTTATCAGCATGATTACCTCAATCTAATCTCCATATTGTGGAGAGGAAGTTTTAAAGATTTTTTTAATTCATGTTAATTTGTGTGCTTGTGTGATTTTATATGCACCATTTGGCGTGTAGAAGCCAGAAGAGGGTGTCAGATCTCTTGGAACTGGAGTTAGATACAGTCGTAACCCATTCACTCTGAGTTCTGGGATCCAAACTCAGATCCTCTGTAAAATCCAGTACATGCTCTTAAATGCTGACCTATTTGCCTCTCTGACCTCTTGCTTTCTCTCTATTTAAAGATATTCAATGTAAGATGTTCGCACCCACTTCTTCCTCGCCCTATCTCTCCAATTCCTTTTTTTTCCCTCCTTTTCTTCTCTCTTAGAAACTTTCTAACTTCTGTGCATGTGTGTGCACCTGGAGGAGCTTTCTTTGCCCCATATGTGTGCAGATGTCCAGGGAGGCCTGGAGTCATTGGATCCCTTGGAATTGGAGTTAGAGTTAGTTGTGAGACACCCGATGTGAGAGCTGGGATCCAAATCTGGGTCCTCTCCAAGAGTAAGTGCTCTTAATAAGTGAGCCATCTCTCCTGCCTACTTTTCTTCTCTTTGGATTTATAAGAAGGCATCCAACATCCAACCAACACTGGAGTTCTAGGCTATCATACAATAAATCAGAAACAAGTTGAAACTCCTCTACAAATTGTGGAGACATCTGTTATCCAGGATGATGATGATCATTTTTATGGTATTCTGACACAGCGAGTTAGTAGAAATTTTTATAAGACTTGGATTTCACTAGCAATATGGCCTAGAAATTTATTAGCATCAATTCCCAATCATATTTGGACAGGAATTCATCTTAGATAATGCGGTCTTAATGTTGTTTATAAAAACATGTTGGGAGATAACTTTGTTTTGATAAATTAAATATTCCTAGCTGAGCTCTTATAAACAAATATGTAAAAGCCACAAAAGAAACCAGGAAGCTTAATCAAATAATTCTGACAGTCTCATCAAGGTTTCTGGGCTTTGTCAGTATCTTTCATTATAAATCTTACTGCTTCGAATTATTTATTATTAGAGCAAAAAAGGAAACAGGGCTTTTTTTGTAATGATTTTAGTTTTTACAACTTGTTCCTATGATTATTAGCAAAAAAAAAAACTTGCCGTGATTTAGCAAAGTCTTTTTTTTTGTTTTATTATTGTAAGTATTCATGAAATATTTATTAAAGAATTTTTCCTTGTGCTTTGGGGATAACTTCATGCCAGGGATAATACTCTTGGAATGTGTCAACAATACTAAATTGTATGTATGCAATAAATTAACAAATAACCATTGTTAATAATATTCTTTCTGAGCTGGACCAGACTTGGGAATGACTTGGGAGTTAGAACATTTACTACTCTTACAGAGTCCTAGGTTCAATTTCCAGAACCAATATGGTGGCTCATGATCATCTTTACCTCCAGACTCAGAGGATCCAAATTCGTCTTCCACACTGGCAGACACCAGCTACACAGGTGGAAAGCAAACACATAGGCAGGTGAAACACTCATACACTGAAAATATAAATAAATGCATCTATAATTTCTTTTTAAAATAACATTCTTTCTGCCTTTAATCACAGCTACTCATAATTCCTATGTAACTTAGACCCAAGCCTAGGGCACCCTGATTCCTCAAGGAAGAAACAAGGTTAATTCAGACTTGTAACTGCAAGTCCGAAGCTCCCATTGAAGCCTGTAAATTCTCAAGGGTCTATCTAGCCAGGCATTTTAATAAGAAAACTGTATTTTGTTCTCAAAAGAATCCCCCATCAGTTACTGAGAATGCATTTTGATACTGAAATCTTTAGCTACCAGCTCCTACTTAAATCTCAGAAAACCAGTTTTCTTTTCCAGACAGGAACCTACCTATCCTACTGCAAACCTAAATCACAAAAGCATGAAACTAGGTTCCATCCATTCCATCTGAGACTATCCTTCTAGACTGAGATTATATTAACTAAAATTTATATTTTCTTACTAACCAAAAATTTTTGCAGCAGATACTTGTTATACAGATGCCTATATTTTAGAGCTTTTTGCAAAAAGAGAAAATGGGTCATCCCTGCTTCTAGCTATCATATGGAGATTGGGCTTCTCCAACTCTAAAGTCCAAAAAGGGCTCCACGCCAACAACACAGTGCAATAGAGAGGAAGAGTCAACGTTGTTGCATTTCTTCGTATACTCCATGTTCCAGCGCAGACACTGTCTCCTCTGAAAAATTATTGCCCTGTGTATCTTTTATCCCCATCAATCTTTAAGCAAATTTCTAAATGGCTATTTTATAATATGGATGTGCTGCTGGTCCCTGTGCCTGATGTTCTGAATGCTTGGTCCCAAGTTTGTGGTGACATTTTGGGAGGTGATAAAAATGTTGAGAACAGGACCTCTCTAGAATCCAGAATCTAGAGGAAGTAAGCCAATAGGGATACACATTTGGATGGATGCCTGGTTCCCCTTTTTCTGTGCTTCTTTTCTGCCATGAGATAAGGTGCTGTGTTATACCCTCTCTGCTATAATGAACTGAAAATGAGTTAACTAAATCTTCCCCTGCCTTGTGTATGTCAACAACTCAAAGCCTGAATCATAACCTAGTCCTACACCACATGCAAAATTTACACTTCATTCTATGCTTTCATTGGAATTCTGCTTTCTCTGTCTCTACTTTCTTTTCTTTTTTATGCCTACTAAGTAACTTGTTCATTCATTGTTTTTATTTATTGATGACTTCACTCCTATTATCATATAATCTCCAAAAGAGCAGGAGTCTGATATCTATACAGTCCAGTCTCTCTTCTGCATTTTCTTTATTCTCCTCTCCAACTATAACTGTTCCAATGCTTTCCATTCCCGATAACTGGCCATGCTCCTATCCAGCCTGTTGGCCAGTCTCTCCATCCTCCTTTTCCTAACTCATTGGTTAATACCTCCATGACTTCTTGGGTAACTATTCAGCCTGAAACACATCTTCAAGCAATTCTGAACTCCCTTGGTTACATTCACAGACAATGCCCATCCTTTCCTTTGCTGCCTCTCCTTCTTCCCAGGAGAAGTTTATATTCCCCTTCCCAAGTTCTCAGCTTCAGTCTCGGGTACTTCCCTCTTCTTCTTTACTTCACTTCTCTCTTCTTGTTGGATAACCTCTGTGGGTTCTCTTACTTCTAACTTTGTACCAAGATGTAGCATACAGCTTAACCATTGACTTCCTACTCTCAACCACCAATTTTATTTTCAGCTATCTTAAACACCGTTTGCAAATCTCTATCTTTGGACTTGGATTGCTCTACTGAACCCATCAGAGAGTAGAGGAATGCGAGAGATGGACAGGACACTGGGAAATGCCTTTTCCAGGCATTTTATTTAAGAGATAGTCATTGAAACATTTCATCATCAAATTAAGAATGAGAGCCCAGGTGGCCCATGCCTTCCATGTGTTTAGCAGCCTGGCAAGAAGGAATTTCTTAGTCTCACTTCTACATCTTGTTTTGTATCATTTAGGAAACTGTTAGACCTCCATGAATCATACCTTCCATTCTGACTAAAAGGAGACATTTTAGCACATTGCCTTCACAGTTCCTTCAACTGTTAACTTTTCACTGGTCTACAATTTTTTGAGATCTGTACCATAGGATATCACCACAGGATCACAGTCAATTTTGTAAAGCCAGCTCATTTCTTACTGTTCCCAGGAAATCTCCAATTTCAACTTACACATTCCTTATCCCCATCAAAGCCACCACTGTTCCCATAGTAACTGATCATACCACAGTTTTGCATTTCTCCATATCCACTGGCCCATAGTTTTTCCTTTTGAAAAGTTATTTACTGCTTTATGTGTATGTGTGCTTGTATGTGCACTTGTGTACAAGTGCCCTTGGAGGGTAGTGGATCTCCAGAAGCTAGAACTATAGGAAGTTGTGGTGTCCTGACAAGGGTGCTGGTAAGTGAACTCTGGTCTTTTTTAAGAGCAGGAAACATTCTCTCCTTTGCCCACTGAGCCATCTCTCCAGCCCTACACTGTTTGTTCACGACAAGCTGGGATGGTAACCTGGAATGGTCCATACCATTGCAACCACAGAGGAGACTTTGATCACCCTCGGAGAAAGAAATAGAGAACCTGGGCTCTGTTACCTTCTTCCAGGTGCAGGCAGTTGACCTCAGTGCTCAGATCTCTGGAGAACCACTCTTTCCATATCTAATACCTCTGTGTACACTTCTAACCTCCCTTCTGGGGCCTTCCAGATGCTTATCAGCTATGAAAAGATACAAACGATCATGTCCAGGCAATTATAATGACTTTCCTACCCAGCTCCCGAGGCAGGCGAACAGAGAGAGGGAGGGCACTAGATGACTAACCTTGAATCTCAGATGTATTTGGATCTGTTGGGGATTTGGATGCACTGAAGCTGGACAAAACCTTGGGAAACGTATTCCATAAGTATTTGAAAATTAATGCTCTATGAGACAAACTTGGACTGATAGAAGATGGGAGAAAGCAGGTGGCTGCAGATAAAATCTACTCAAATCTCCTCTTGCCCATATGAGATGGTTACTTGCCAAAGTGATTCCATATAGCCTTTCCAAGAATTTCTAATGTGACTGAGCAACCATCTGTGTTTCTTATAAAGCTGTGGTCACCTAGTGTTTTATTTTATTCCTTCTCTGTTTGTCATCCATTTACCTTCATTACTGCTTCTCTAAGATGTCATCTCCAAATAAAATGCTACCATGTACATTTTGCATAAGTCCTCTGTATCCTTGAAAATCCAAGTCAAAACTGATATCTAGTAATCTCCAATCCCTCTCTCATCTTGTTTGCCGTCAGTGAGTTATTCCACTATTCCACTGCCCAAGTTTCTACATAATATCATTTCCATCTCTTCTTCCTGTGGCCTCTTCAGATGCTTCATCTTTGTTGTACCCTTGGTGTTTTATGGAATGCTATACAAGTCTAACCCAGCACATTCTCCTCTATATGTTTGGTCTCACAAATTTACTACCAACTGTAGCAATATAAACTTCTCAAAATATATCATCTCCATTTTCAACAATCTCTATCAACTCCAAATGATTTTAATATAGTGATAAAATCCTTTATAATAAAACAATCTTCAGATATAACATCCGCTAATCATTGCAGCCTATTTCTCCATCCTATCTGTATGTCTCTTCTCTATTCCAAAAAGCAGACCTTGTGTTAGCTCAGGAACAAGGCACAGCTTTACTTTCATTTCCCGGCTACCCAGACCAAAATAATCACACAGAAACTGTTATAATTCATATTTCATGGTCCACAGTGTCCTAAGAATGTCATCACCAAACATGGTAAATGAAAGAGAGAAAGTGAATGAGTTATAGAATTCATTTCAGAGAAAGAGAATATTTTTTCTGAACAGCTCAAACTTCTACCAGTTTCCTTGTTTGCTATAAAAAGACAAGAAGTTTTCCAAATTCCTTTTTTGGTTTCTGTGGGGTCATTATTAGGCCTTTACTGATTTGTTTTCTTATGTTGAAACCTTCTTTGGAAGTTTGTATTCCTATGGAATCATACTATAAGCTCTTGGAAGACAAGTCTATGCTTTATCCTTTTTGCTTTCATAGAGTTAAGAGAATGTCTTAATATTTTCCATTCCCCCTTTTTTAAGATCATGCCATTCTTAGAGGTTAAAAATTATGGAAAAGACGTTTATATAAATCCTACTTCTTAATGCTGACAAGGAAGGAAGGCTTATTTAGTTTTTGTTGCTGCTTATGAATGTACATAAGATTATTAGACAAATAAGTAAAATAAAACTGATAATAAAATATGATTGGTTAAAAATAAGGTTGGTTAAATTGAAATGAAAAACAATAGACAGGAACTGGAGAAATGGCTTGTTGGTTAAAAGCACTGGCTGCTCTTCCAGTGGTACTGGGTTTAAGACCCAGCTCCCAAATGGTGGCTCACAAATATCCAAAGCTGCCAAAAGGATAGAAAAATAAAAGTGTCTTAGTGACTTTTGAGGTGTGCCTTGAGAACCACTGATAGGGCATATATGGTTAATGCTAATACAATTAGTTGTGACTCTCCCTTGAAAAGCCCATAGTCTGCACTGGAGTGGGTCTCACTAGCTGCAGCTCTTCAATGAGGAGCTCATGCCACACTTGAGCGTGCCTTATTCTCCTCTCCCTTGGGAAGAGTGTACTCATTCCTTCTGAGTGCTGCCTTTCTCTTCTTAATCCACAGGCAGGTATGGAGTAGAGACCACCCAAGAGTCTGTGTATGCTGCAGGCTTGACAGTAATCAAATCTGTTGTTCTTAAAACCAATCTTATTACCAATGCCACCATTACTTTGAATTGTATTGAGCATACATCCCTTCTGATATTCATCAAAACCCATCTTAATGAGTTCTGGGTTGCAAAAGAGGATTTATTTTTATATACATATCTTTAAGTCTTTGTTCACCAATTCAGCGAAAACCACACATAGGCGTTACTGTTTTTGAGTGTTTTAGATGGGAAGGAATCATTGGAACCAACCAATTATGGTACAATCTGGATGCATTTGAGAAATTAACCATATGTGAATGGCATACTTAAGAAGGCCACTTTCCAAATACAACTAAACTCTGCTGCCACAGCATCATCACAAGGTTCTAGATTGAATTTTGCCAGATACATGCTTTCATCTCTGTGGCCCTCTTTGTGCCCACAATTTCTTCTGTCATCTACTTTTAAAAATTATTTTAGACATTGGCAAGCCCTGTAGCTAAGTTTTTGTTTAATTTACCCAGCTTCTTCCCATGACTGGGTATAGAGTTTCCACTCCACTATTATGATTATTTAATAGGACTGCTTTGGATTACCGAGACATCCAGATTATGTAAGACTGTGCTGACATTGTGGCATTTCCCCCTGTGGCTGCATCCGCGAGGAGCAAAATCCTCTTTCCTGTTCCCAGAGCTTCGTGAAACCAGGACCACAGCAGCAAACCATTACACTATTGCCCTCAGCATTCTTATGGTCTGACAGTCAAGGGAGCAAAGTTCAGACTCGTTTTACCTTCAACTAACTTTATAAATTTTAGCTCCACCTTGAAATTAATCTGTTTGACAATGACTTTGATATTTAGATAGATAAACTGAAGAAAAACTGTCAGCATTTTGATTTGATTTTTAAAATTATTATATTTTTAATACCATAAAAGCTTTCTAGAAATAAAATTGCACTTGTCATATGCCTTTAAATTATACACTCATCTTTTTCTACTTTAACAGTTATAATCAGAGGTGATACCAACATGGTATGGGAAGTCCTTCTGTCTATGTGATGCTTTTATTGGTTTATGAATAAATCTGTTTCAGACAACAGTTTAGCAGAATAGGGCAAGGTGGGAGTTCCAAGCACATAGAGGAGGAGAGAGTAGATGGAGTCAGTGAGAAGCCCTGTAGCTGGCCACAATAGACAGATGCACCAGCAAGTCACAGTCACAGTCAGTCATTGGTTCATCTGCCTTGTATTTTGTTTTTTGGGGCTCCAGGAGCAAGCAAATTCCTATCAGTTCATGTCAGTATCTAGCCAAGGAGTACGATAGTAATTTAGCATTTCACACAGAAATGATTTTCTTATAAATTTGAGCTGTCACTGACATCTCTTCACTATTGTAGCTGGATTGCCCTTTGGGCCCCCAGCTCACAAATAACAACATGGAGACTTATTATAAATTACAAAAATTTGGCTTCAGCTTAGCTAGCTCTTAAAACTTTAACCCATGTACATTAATCTTCAATCTGCCATGTTGCATTTCCTTTCTGCCATCCCAAACCTCCTTTTTCCTCTCAGTGTCTCGCTGGAGAATCCGGGTGCCTAGATTCCTTCTCTCAATTTTTCTCTCCTCAGCCTATTCTCTCCTGCCTAGCTATTGGCCATTTAGCTCTTTTACACACCAATCACAGTAATACATCTTCACACAGTGTGCAAATATCCCACAGCACACCATAGCTCTGTAAGTGAGTTATTGTTTTTCTAACCGGTTCAGTTTAACAAAACCACATCAGGCCAGTCATTTCGTCGTTAGTCCTCCATACCTTCTCAGTTGAACTCCCTAATGAGAGAGCCCACATAACCCTAGTCAGGACTCCTGGAAGTTGACTTTTGCATAACTGCCTTACTCCTCAAATCTCACTATAAAATATTTTGATTCATTTTTCTATTTTGGAGTTAAGAGGATAACTTACTTATTTTAGTATTTCCCTGACCATAAACAAAGCAAAAGAAGCCAGTGCTTTAGCACAGTTGGATGTGAAATTAGCTTCCTACTTAATCGGAATGAAGTAGCGTAAGATGCATAGAAATATTGAGCTTTTTTTGAAAAATGAGTTTGAATATTTATGTCACTGTGTTTTTAATATTTGGGGTTTGAAAAGCTTGAGTATCTGAACAAGGGGCTTGAGAAAGGAAAGTGTAGCACATTCACGTAAGGGAACCTCAGACGACCTTCACAGTGCATTGTCACATTTGCTGGCAAGAACACATACAATATATTACTTAATAAATGAAGTAAATCCAAAAGTAGCACTTAGAGATACTTTTTCACCTTTAAAAATAGTGGTAACATGAATCTTAGAAAGGCACACAACAAGATGAAGGTAGCAATGGTTATGGCTAGGCTGCCACTAGTTTTAAAAAATTACTTTTTTGCTTTTGTTTTTATATTTTACTTATCTTAATTTTCAATTTTTCATAGCTCATATATGTGATATATCACCAGTTAAAAATGAAATAAATCTACTAGATTTGAATCCACTTAAATGAAAGATAGAGCAATGAGTTTGTCAGAATATAAGCTTGCTCCTTTTGGTAGATTTTACAGTCTGAATCAGGCCATACCTCTGGCAGCACCCTCTGTGACAGCGAATTAAATGGCTTGTGCTATGGCTTCCCAGCTCCCAATTTATGGTATGTGGCTGCTCTGTGCTTTTTGTTCCATACACTGCATTGACTAAATCTTGTGATGTGAAGCTTCCTGTCACCCTTGAAGGTGATGGAAAGTCCTGTCTCTGGTGAGGGGCTAGTATGGAGAGTTCTCAGGGGAATTTGCTTAGGGAAGGCCTCTGAAGTCCATGCTCTGTAAAGGATTCTCCCGACCTCCCCAACTCACTCTAGTGTTTGGTCTCCCTATCCTCCCCTCCCCCTCGCTTTCTCTCTTCCTCCTTATCTCCTTTTTTCATATTCTCACTCTTAATAAAGCTCTTCACCAGATTTTAAAAAGAAGCCTTGCCTCTTTAGAATGGCGACATATTAATATTTTCATATATTGTATTTTTTCAGCCTAATGATCTCTTTCCCATTTCAAGTCCTAGTAATAATCACACATAATTCATAATTTCTTTCAGAGATGAGATTTATTAGAGGGATGCTGTGGCATCTTCCTTTCTGGGCCAACCACTGTTATCTTCTTTTATGATACTTAAGAGGAAAGCAAGCTTTGAATTATAAAGCTGGAAGTCTACTTCAGAACGTGACTGTCAATTTTCTTCTTGCATTAAATGCATGAAAAGGAAATACTTTCAATGTAAAGATAAAACTTAGGCCAGTAAGGGTGCTGCCATCAGGTCTGCAACCTGAGTTTAAACCCCCAAAAAAAGACACACAGTGGAAGGAGAGAACCAATTCTTGAAAGCCACCCTCTGGCCTTTGTGCATTTATTTGTATTTATGTGTGTGTATGTGGGACAAATGTATAACTGCAAATAAATAGATGTACTGAAAAGAAAACAAAAGCCAAAACATAAGAAAAATCATAACAACTTTTGCAAAAAAAATAAGATTTACAATATATAGCTCCCTAAAGAAGAACTTAGAGCAATTGGTCAAATCCAGTTGCTGCCAAGCAATTCCAACTAGCATTTCATCTGTTATAATCTAGCAACCATTCAGATAGTATAGCCAAAGAAATCTACAAATTTGGAGCGCTGTTAACAGTGAGACTGGGCACTAGGGGAAGCTCAAGATAAGTATGGGGCCTCTGGTCTGCTAAAGGTGCTGTGTGGCACTGTGCCTGGAGAAATATGGAGACATATCTTCTCCCTCCAGATAGGGAGCCAACAAAAGAACAAAGTACGAAGGGTACCAACAAAGTCCACCTTGGTGAACCAATCAAGTTTTACTGGGATTACTTGCAGGAGCAGAAATCAAAATGCAACGCCCCTTGCATGAGTGGCAGCTGATGAAAGCTGGGAACCTGGAGTGCACGGCACAGCCTGCAGGCAGCTCAGCAAGTCATCAAGTGTCCCTGGATGCCTCTTCTAGGCACTGTGGCTGGTCCCTGCTTGTTTCAAGCTGTTCTGATGGTCTGAGTCTTTAGGCAGCTCAACTTACCTCAGAGTATCCAAGTCCACCTTCAGGGTCCTACCAGGAAGTTTGTTTAAATAGAGTCTCAATGTACACATTACTAAGCATTCTTGATTAAAGTGTAGTCCTGCCCATCATCACTGTCTGTGCTTCTGTCTCTCACAAAAGATGGTCTGTCAAATTGTCAGCAGCACTGTGTGAAAGCTCTCTGAGGAGACAAGCTCTCCCTCCAGTTGGCACCAGGCTTCAGTCTTTTACTTCTTCCAGGATGAGATTCCAAGGGAATTTCCAGTTTCTTAGGATTTAGTTTCAATGGTCCAATATCCAAAAAGAGGGTAAAAATAGCTCTGTAGAATGCCAAGTCAAAATAGACGCAATGGTATTTTCAGCATTTTTGGAGGAGTAGGTGTGTGAGCACGGTTTGTTTTGTTTTGTGTGATTGTGTGCATGTATGTGTATGTGTTCTCGTGTGCACATTCGTGTGTGTGTGTGTGTTTGAGTGTATCACAGTGGTTGTCTGGACTTTTTTTCTTGCTCTACAGGTTTTTTGTTTATATGTTATATTTCTGATTTTGTGACTTTAGGGGTTTCTGAGCCAATTTGTGCATCGCTTTGTGTTTCTTGTGCTTTCTATTTGTCTAATTGTTTTTCTGTTCATTCCTTTTACTTTATTCAGGTCTGTTGCTTTGTTTTTATCTTTTCTTATTATTGTTTCTTTACTTTATTCCTTTTTGTAAAGACAGCTTTATTTTGTAATGAGAGAGAGCAAGGAAGGATGTGGATTTTGGGAGGTGAAGAGGATCTGGGAGGAGTTAGGAAAGGAGAAAACATAATCAAAATATATTGTATGAAAAAATCTATTTCCAATTAAAAATTAACATAAAAAATAAATATTTTATTCCTGTCAGTACAGTAACAAAGACAAAAAGATCAAGAGTTCAAGATTATTCAATCTTATATAGTGAGTTTGAGCACAATTTGAACC
>LOEQ01000727.1:287690-309713 GCA_001685075.1 Bramus lutescens | reverse complement strand
CATGGTGTCTCACAACCATCTGTAATGAGGTCTGGTGCCCTCTTCTGGCCTTCATACATACACACAGACAGAATATCGTATACATAATAAACAAACAAATAAATAAACAAACAAATATTTTTTAAAAAGAAAGATAATTATCTAACTGGAAAGAAAAGAGTTAACAGTTAAAGCTGAAGTCCAAATGGCCAGAATAGTTAATCAACTTTTAGCCTTACATCAGATTGTCTGTGTGTCTCTGAATTTTATCAAAAATATGGGGGAGGGGTATTGAATTTCCAAGAGGAATCTAAGCAGCGTATTATTGAACCCACAGTATAGCTCCTAAGATTAGAAGGACACTAAGCATACCGCTATCTTAGGTTCAGGACATTCGATGTGCCTCTCAAAGCTTGATGGGTAATAAAGCTGCAGGCTGCACAGTAGGGTTAGGTGTGACCTGGCTGAACATGTTACATGCGGGTGTTATTGGTGACCCCTAGATGGCATGACTTGAGAGGACCACTTCTCTTTGAATACTTTATGAAGAGCTTGAATTATTTCCCATTCTGTAGCCTGTTGCTTTGTCCAGATGATGGCATCCTTTGCCATGCAGAAGTTTTTTGTTTCCATGAGGCCTTCATCAGTTAATTACGGCTCTTACTCTCTGTGCTATTGAGGCTCTGTTCAGAAAGCTTTTTCCTGTGCCAGTGAGTCCAAGACTCTTCTCCACTTTCTCGTCTGTCAGATTCAGTGTATCTAGCCTTATGCTGAGGTCTTTCATCCTTTGGAGTTGAGTTTTGTGCAGGGTGGTAAGTATGGCTCTATTTGCATTTTTCTATCCACAGCCATCTGTGTTGACCAGTACTATTTTGTTAAAGAAGCTCTCTTTTTTCCAGTGTATGTTTATCAAAAATCAGGTGTCCATAGGTATGTGGGCCTTATTTTGGGGTCTTCTATTTCATTGCTCAAAGTGTCTGTGTTTTTGTGCCAATGCCATGCTGTCTTCTTTTCTCCTATAGCTCTGTAGCACAATTTGACATTGGGATATTCTTTCGTTATTCAGCATTGTTTTAGCTCTCCTGGTTTCTTATTTGTTTTTCCTCCCATATAAAGCTAAAAATTGCCCTTTCAAGTTCTGGAAAGAATTGTGTTGGAATTTTGATTGGGATTGCTTTTGGTTGGCCATTTTTACTATATTAATCCTATAGATCCACAAGCATAGAAGATCTTTCCATTTTCTAATATCTTCTTCAATTTATTTCCAGCATCATAAATACTAGTTCATAGGGGTGAAGGCCCTGTGTAGGCACCAGCTCAACTTCTCGGTGTTCAATGAGTTCTATAGGTGCTGTCTTCAGCAATCAGGTCTTTCCATCAGTTTGTGGGGAGCAATCAATAGCTTTGGTAGTACCCTGCCTGGGGTTTCCATGGGACCCCTTTGGCCAACAACTCCAATGAACGTAACTCATTCCCAGTACTGAAAGCTTCATTTGGTGGCAAGAGACATCTGGTTGGGGCTCTGACTCTCATGCTATTGGTGATTTCATTTAGATCAAACATTTGTCTATTTTAGGAAACTTCTACTGTATTAGGTTTCCATTGTTCCGCCCCATATCACTTCCCTCACACCCCCTCTTCCCTACCCCATTCACACAGAGCATCTTGCTCAGCCACCTAAAAATTGAAATCATGAGATGGATAGTCCTAAGGACAAAAATCATTGTGAGTGAGGTAACCCAGACCTAGAAAGACAAATATATGTACTCATTTTTATGTGGATATTAGCTATTAAGTCATTGATAAGCAAGCTACAACCACAGCAGTTAGGGTAAGAGTAAGGGCCTGGGGGAAGTGAGGGACTCTCTATAGGAAGGGAAAATTTTAGAATAGATAGTTATGGATAGGCAAGAGGTGAAACCAGAACTTTATCACTATTTTGGAGTGTATTGTTTCTACTTATTTAAAAAAATAAGGAGGGTGATGGTTTGGTGTAAATCAGGCTGTACCACCAGTAGCCTGAGATAGCTCAACTGCCAGATCTTTTGATCACCTCTCTCTTTCCCTCCCTCCTTCCCTCCCTGTCTCTGCCCCTCTCCCCATCCTCCCTCCCTGTGATGTAATCTTGTGTTCATTATTATCTCAGGAGCAGCAGACTTTAACACATGTGCACACATACATACAAGGTAGCCTAAGTGTGTATCCCGCTTAGTTTCATGCATTCTGCAATGTGTGCACAATATGAACACCCAGTGGTGAGATTCTCAGGACCTATCACTGTTTACAAGTGATACATGACTGTGGGCACATATAAAAGACATTAAGAACAGCCAAACCACAGACCATCTAAGCAAGCCAAGCTCTGCACCAATACCAGCCAATCTATGGCCCAAAAGCACAGGTCAGCTCTCTGAACAATGGTTAGAATTAGCTATGAGGATTGGGGGGAGGCAGGAGGGGAGGACGGAAGGAAACGTTTGATGATGCTTCTGTGATGTGCTCTGGAGGGACCCAGACCCAGATGTCCCTTCTGTCTTGGACTTCAGAGTTCAGTTTATGTGAATCACCCTTCAGGGTCACCTCTGTTGCTAGTCCCTCTGCTGCCAGCCATAATAAGCTAATTGTTGTTGGTTAGACTGAAGAGACCATGCAAGCAGCTTCTACATTCCTCAGGATTCTCTGTGTGATCTGCATAGGGCAGACATGACAAAGAGGACCAGTGACAGATTTTAAAATAATCTGGACTGATAGAGCAAATTAAAGAGAACATTATGTAATGAAATCCTATGGAGCTAATTTGCCTCTTGTGTGGTAAACACTTGGCCAAAGTAAATTCCAAAGAGTGGGATTAAAGTGTTGAGTCTGAAGGAAGGGACAGTCCTGTGTTCGGGCAGAGTCAGTACACATCAGATACTGTCCATGTGTACACAAAGTCATCAAATACAAAGGAGCATTGACAATTTGTTCCTCCCCGACCTGTACATTTCATCCAGATGAAAAAGAGTGAAGGAAACAGGGGCCCCAGAGAAGAGACACCGTGGAAGAGATTCCCAACAAGTTAGAGAGAGACACTACAGATGAGGCCTCAGGGAAACTGATGCTGGGATCAGCCACAGGAGAAACAGGCATTGACTGCTGTGAAGTGAATGCCTGCAGCGAGCTCTTACAAGCCCACATCACTAGAGCAAGAAGGAAAGAGAGAGCAGGCTGGGGGAGTGAGAATTTATCCCTGCAAACCTTTGCTGCTTTCCAAATCCATTTGCATCCCAGAAATGTGTGAAGGGATGAGGGTAGCTTGGGAAGAGGATTTCCTAGCGGTATCCTTGCTGTCTCTTTTTCTTGGAAATTTCCTTGGAAATGACAAGAGAGGTTTATTTGTTTTTTGTTTTTTTCTAGCAGGGATGCAAACTGACTACTAAATAATAAAAAGCATCAACTTTACCGATCTTCTTATACCCATGAAAAGATACTCCAAGTCAAAGAATAACTGACTGACTTTCAGAACTGGGCTTTTACTGTGAGTGGGGACAACTAACAATGTCACCTTGGGCTGTCACGTAAGCTTAACTTCTTCACAAAGCAGATCTACCTTAGATTGTCAAGAGCTTAGACACAATGGCAGGCATAGCCATTGTACATGTGCCTGTGTAGAAACAGTGACCATCTTTGGCCCTTGCAGCCTTATGGCCTTAAGCCTAAATTCATTTAAACTCATTAACCGACAGCCATGTCCAACCTTTTGACATTGTAATAGTGTGGTGATCTACAAAGCTAATGCTTAAAAACTGCCTAATCAAGCTAACCCAAACCCCTAAATCTCATAATGGGTGCTGAAGAGATGGCTCAGCATGTCACGGTGCTTGCTCTCAAGACTTGTGGACCGGAGTGTCAACCTCCAGCTCTCATGTGAAAGCTGTGTGTTCTCATTTGTATATAACCTAGCATAACAGGGTGGAGTCAGGTGGACCTCAGGAGCTCTCTGCCTAGCCAGCCTAGACAGAACATGGAGCTTGGTTCAGAGAGAGACCCTGTGTTTTAGTCTCATTTCTGTGGCTGTGATAAAATACCCTGGTAAATGCAACTAAGGGGAGAAAGGATTTATTTAGCTCCCAATTCCAGGTGACAGCCCATCATTGCAGGGGAGTCAGGGTGGCAGGAAAGTGCAGCGGCCAGCCATAATGCATCCACAGTCACTAGAAGAAAGAGAATTAATTCGTGCATGTTTAGGCTCAGCTTTCTTTCTCTCTCCTCTCTCTCTCTCTCTCTCTCTCTCTCTCTCTCTCTCTCTCTCTCTCTCATACAGTCTCATATCCAAACCTAGGGAATAGAGTCACCCATCTTCCCATATCATTTAATATAATCTAGATGCGACTATAGAGTTGGTTCAGTGGTTAAGAGCACTGGCTGCTCTTCCAGAGATCTAGGTGTGACTCCCAGTGTCTACATGGCAGCTCACAATAGTGTGTAACTCCAATTCCAGGAAAGCCAATGCTTTCTTTGGACCTCCATGGGCACTGTAAAGACATGTTGCATGGACATGCATGCAGGCAAAAAGCCCATACAATGTTTTTTAATTCAGGACAATCCCCTACAGATTTGCCTGCTGCCACCCCACCGCATCTAGATTATGTCTTTTTAAGACTTTCTTACCAGGAGTTTCTAGACTGTGTCAAGTTGATAATTAAGGTAAAGGATTCCAAGTATTTAACTCAGGTGTCAGGCTTGCCAACAAGTGCTTTTTTTTCTGGCTGAGCCATCTGCCAACTCCCCACCCCATGCTTGTATCTTGACTTCATGAAAAAAGTTGCAAATATGTTAGTATGATATACCACATGTAAAGCCTGGTAGGCCGGCTGAATAAATCTGCGCACTACACCAAAAAAGAGCGCAACTATCTAGAGGACAGAAGATGATTCGGTAGTTAAGAGCATTTGCTGCTCTTCCAAGGCACCTACACCAGGTAGTTCACAAGCGTCTGTAACTCCTGCTCCAGGGGATCCAATGCCTCTGGCCTCCATGGACATCTGTGCTCACATGTACCATCCCCACACACAGACACCTACACACCTACACATAATTAAAAATAGCAAAATAAGGCTTAAAAAAAAAAAGGTTAGCTATCACACCTTATCTTCAAGGAAGGAGGCAGAAATTGATGGAGTTAAACACCAAGCATCCTCCTCTGGTTTCTTCATGTACACATGTAGCACACAAAGACACACACATACACACATGCCCCTCATGTTTAAGTTTATGATCTTGTGATGTGCTGAATTTATAGTTATACTTGGCTGCAACTGACAGCTCAACTATGGGTTGGGCATGTCCACTAGGGGAACCTGGAACTCGGTGTTTTCTTTTGCGCTGGGTCTCCTTGCCAGCCTGTTAGCTGGAGTGGTCTTGGGCAGGGGCTTGAGTGGGTGCTAGAATCCCATTGCCTTCTGAAACACGCTGAGCCTTCACACCCAGCAGTGGTTGCTCCCTTGTACCTCCCTCTTCTCAAGGCATTGCAAAGCCACATGTTGGCTGTTACTGGTCAGAGGGCTGACCCTTATTTTCCCTCAAGGTGGCTGAGACTGCTTGGATTTGCAGAGTCATGTTACTGCTATAAACAGTAAATGAGAGGGGATTAAAGCAGTTATTTGCAGATTATCTAACTGTCTGGAAGGAAGGATCCTACCTGCAAACGAGAATGCAAGACACTGGCATTTAGCCAAACAGTGTGTGACCAGTGTATGGTACATGTCTAGATGTTCCTGGCTATGGAAACTGAGGTGGGGACAGTTTTGTGGGGTTGTCAGTGACCAGGGATAGAATCTGTGAAAGGGTAGGTATTTCCTGAGTAGTATCACTTACCTATGGAATGGGTGCAGGTTCATCCATTCTACCCTTAGCTACCTAGTTACACCTAAAGATAAAACAAAACAAACAAAAACCCTCCATTTATCCTGGTAAGTTGCAATCTTATCTTTTCTTTGATAATACTTGTTTTTGCTTGTAATGGTGTGCAGCAATGCAAGTGTATTCATCCTGACATTAGGCCCAAGCCCCCCACACCAGCCACCCTATAGAACTTTCTGTTGGGTGCAGGTGGCAGACTCAGGGAAATCAGTCCATTAAGGCTTTTTGGGAAGGAAAACAGAAGCAGCTTTGATGCAACCATGGGTGTATATCTCTCCTGGATCGCAATAGCCAGGTGACTCCAAATGGTCAGGGATCAGGCTGTAGGAGAATTAGTACACCTGGTAATGATAGCTATGATCTGACCAGCGGGGTGGCTCAATGGCTGGCTGCACAAGCCTAATGACCACTGTTTGATCCCTGGGACCCACATAAAGGTGGAAGGAGAGAACCAATTCACACAGTTGTCCTCTGACCCCCAGACACTCGTCTATGACCCCCAGACACTCGTCTCTGATCCCCAACACCTCCAGCATGCCATCATCACTGTTGCTCTCAACTGTGTTCAACTCCGTTGAGCATCTGAGGCAGCCTGTTGAGCGGGAGGCAGAGCAATAAAGTGTTCCAGGTGTGATCCCTGTGGCCACCTTGAACATCAGGCTTGCTTCCCTCTGCCTCCAGGCCTCCTCCCTCTCCACATCTCAGGAGGGAGTGACTGCTCTTTCTTCCTTCTAGTCTGGAAGAAAACTCTGCTCAGATTGAGATCTCATGAACTGGCTTGCGCTGGCTAGTCATCCCAGAATGCCCACTCTTTGAACAGACTTTTCAAGAGTCCCTTGTTATTATTTCAGCAGAGTTGGCAAAGTCCTAGCTCCTGAAGACTGCTTCAAATCAACATATTTTAGAAGAAATTGGGTCTGCTTAGGCCAAAATCTACAGACCCTGGTGGTTTTCAGATCCCTTGGTAGTTTGCATAATTAAAAAATATATTATTACATTTGTTTACTCTGTGTGTGTGTGTGTGTGTGTGTGTTTATGTAGGTTGGAATCTCTTTTCTCCTTCCACTAGGTGCCTCAGGCATCAAACTCAGGTCCTCTGGCTTGACAACAAGTATCTTAGCCCACTGAGCCACCTCACCAGCCCTCTGCTATTTTCTTGCAAGTTTATGTTTTTAATGCTTTAGGTTTTTTAAATTTTAATTTTATTTGTTTGAGTGATTTGCCTCCATGTGTCTGTGCCCCATGTGCCTGCAGTGTCATCTGGTACCAGAAGAGGGCATCAGAATCTCTGAAGCTGGAATTACAGACAGTTGAGAGCCACAATGAGAGCGCCAGGGATTGAACTTGGGCCTTCTAAAAGAGCTCTAATGACTAAGCCGTCTCTCCAGGCCCTAATTTTTTTTAATTTTTATAATGATCTTTTTCAATATTTATACTAATCTTGCCTTAGTGAGTTCTGCTGAGAGATTCTAGTGTGCTCTCTTGGAGCTGAGGGTAACCTAGACACCATCTAAAGGGACAGCATTTATCCAAAATGTTTGCAAGACATGTATGGTTGTCTTTTGATTGATGCGATGATCCATCTCATACTTGTTTTGTGGTGTATTGGACAGTCACCAAACACAAGGCAAAACTTCTCATTTTCCATTGCTAGCTCACGGTTGAATGACATTTTTGTGGACTGAGAGTTTAGTTACTTAGAGTAGATAGTGCATCAGGCCAGCATTGGGGAAACAGCATGGAGTATCGAGTCACATACTGTGTTAAGTTTCACAGTAGAATGATAAAGGACAGGAAAATGGTGCATTAGGAAAATTGACTCCTCGCTGCTGAGTGAAGTCAAGGAAGGCTAAATAAACAAGCTTTACAGTAATTTTACAGGATTAAAATGCCTAGGGAATTCGATTGTCACAGGGTGCCTGCGTTGTCCCCTCTGTACCAGGCTCCCCTTGCCAACAGGTATCTTTGGGATTCTTCTTGGTACATGCCAACTTGGAATAGTTCAGTAGTAGAAAGACCATAAAATATAAAGTGACTCCTGCTTTACTGGGGGCAAAGCTTTGAAGCCGCGTATGTTGGGATACACTTGGGTCTACTCTGTAATATCTAGCACATTCTTTTAAAATAATTCACAGACCCCAGTAACACGTCCTCTCAGTTCAGAGCCAAACATACAAATGAATCTTTTCCCCTGATAAAGAGAAAAAAAAAGACTTTAGATGAAATGAGTTTAACAAAGTTTATTTAAATGCTGAAAGACTCAGGAATGGGCCAGCCCTCCAGATTAGAAGAGGTCAGAGCACCTTGGAAAGTCTGCCCTTGAACCAATCAAGTGCAACTCCCTGGTCACCCTTGCATATTGAGCCTATGGGTACTCAGGGCCCATGGTGACACTGAGCAGGAAAGACCTGCAAGTTCCCTCCTTTTGCAACGAAGCCTTGCCCAGGATGTCCGCACTCGCCATGGCAATGGTTTACAGAGCGTCTTAGGTGAATGGAACCCTGGAGGCGGGAAAACAGGGAAAGCCACCCTTTCCAATCATCTCCCTGGCTCTCCTCTATCCCATCCCCGCCAGATCCAGCAGCATGGGCGACACCTACAGGGCAGACATGGCATGGCTGCTCATTGCCAGCGTTGAACTTCAAACAGCCTCTTCATCAGAAGAACTGAGAAAGACTAGAGGGAAATCAGAGCAAGGTCACGAAGAGGGAGGAAGGGTATTCTCTGAAATCATGGTAAAGCTGGGCAGACCCAGTGGCAATAGCACACATCTGTCACTGAGCTGGAACCTAGAGAAGGTCTCAGTACCCAATCCATCTGGAGGAAGCCTCTAAACATTTTTATTCTGCGTGGGCCTCCTTACCTGCTTTCATTTGTCTCCTCTCTTCTTGTGTCCTTGAGTCTCAGCCAAGGGCAGCTCTGCAGAGAAGACGCCTGTCATGAGTGGTTGGGTGATTTGCAGCCGTCACACCATGCTGATAAGAGGCCAGGCTGGAGCCAACAGTGGACAAGAGGACACTCCCCATATCAAATCGTGCAATTTAGCAAACGGCCAGTGGCAGGCCGAAATGATAGCGATTTCATCTGTCTTCCATGCACTTCACGGCCTCTGCCAAGTTAATGGTCCTGTCTGAGGTCCTGGAGGCAGAGCCTACTCTGGGAGCCGTTAGCCCAGTTCCATTTCCCAGCCTTTCTGCAGCAGACACCAGCAGAGCTAGAGGTCTGAATGGGCTCAGCCAGAGACACAAGGGAATTTCATTTCCTTACCATAAAAGATCCTGATGCTCGGCAAGAAGTCCTGAGAGGTTTGTATTTTAATGATCAATAGTGAAAAGTACTATGTGAAACCAGCATTTTGTGAGAACTTGTGAAAAACTGCACACTTTCCCAAGCTTAAATACTGGCTTCCCCACCCCCAAAAGAAGCCATACAAAGTGGCTTGTGTCATGTTCTTCCTGCATGCTGAGCAAGGAAGAGCAGAGAATTGGGAAACCTGTCCAGACCCCCATATGAGTTAATGACAGAGTCGGGCTTTGAACACAGGCTCTCTGGCTCCAGAGAAGGGGAACCAATAACTATTATACAAGACTGCCTAAGTTGTAGGGGCATGAGTACACCAGGGTCCACATCCTGTTAACTGAGTATCGCTATTTCAGTTGAGACCAGATGCCCGCAGGAAGCCCCATGTGTATGTGTACATGTGGTTCTTAATCCGATCAGCCAGCCTCTGCTTCCTGCTGGGTGCTGGCCACTGAGCTGGAGCCAGATGCTCCAGTAGAGATAAGCACTGTGGAGTCATGAGGAATGGGGACTCTGCACCTATGAGGTCTAGGAAGACTTCTCCAAGGAGGTTGCTCCGGATTTCCTCTCTACCTGATAGTATGTGGACCACAAGTTCCCAGAATGCTTGAGAATGGCTGCATTCTCATAGCCAGTTCTCTCTGTGCATTTACACTGTTTTTTTTTTTGAGTTAGTATTAGCCCAAGCCTGGCCCTGTCTGCCAGCAAAAATTAGTACTGTTTCATATGGAGAAAGGCTGAAGATTAGGGGATTGGGATCTCACAGACACGAGGAAAAAAGGCCCTGCTCAGCAGTCTCCTCACACTGTGAACTGTTGACTTAGTCCCTGTCTTAAGGTTTCTATTGCTATGAAGAGACACTGGCGACCATGGCAACTCTTATAAAGGAAAGCATTTAGATGAGGTGGCGGTTACAGTTTCAGAGGTTCAGTCCATTATTGTCATGGCACGGAGCATGGCTGCTGGGAGTATAGCAGCATGCAGGCAGACATGGAGAATTCTACATTTTGATCCAAAGGCAACAGGAAGTGAACTGAGACCCTGGGTGTAGCTTGAGCAGAGGAGACCTCAAAGCCCACCTCCACAGTGACACACTTCCTCCAACAGGCCACACCTACTCCAACAAGGCCACACCTACTCCAACAAGGCCACACCTACTCCAACATGGTCATACTTCCTAATAGTGCCACGCCCTTTGGGGGCCATTTTCTTTTAAACAACCACATAGCCACTTTAACAAGGAATTGTCACCACTTCACCCCACCAGAAGTTTGGTGTAATGTGATTCCTGCTTCCTCTCCCACTGTCCTGTAATCCATCTGAAACTTCTTTCCTGCCTGCCCACACTTCTTCCTTTGGAACTTTTGTATCCACGGTTAACATGATAACTCACCCACAATGCCAGAAGTTCCAGGAACACTTTAAAACCCCTTGAAAAATACTCTCAAGGAGCTATCACCAAAGTTTCCCCTTGACCTTCATTGCTGGCTTCTGGAAAATACTCTAAATGACATCAAACAGATTTTAGATCTGTATCTTTCGAACCAAGAAGTTAAGCAGCCTTCAGAACATCAATGATAATTAATTTAAACGAAATACAAAAATCAATACCACTATCCTGGATCCCAGTTGGTTTGCTTAACTGAAGAGGGGGACACGCAAACCCAAGCGGGTTTCCAGGGCAACAGTGCCACTGTGTGGTGATTCTGTGAACTGCATGCCAACAGCGGCTGAAAATACAGAGTGTGGCCAGAAGCAAAGATCTCCCTCAAACCTAAATCATTTCTGCATTAAGCCAACAGGCTGTTTCTACCAACAAGATGGATGGAGTGGGAGCTTTTGTATACTGAGAGTGTTTAGAAATTGTGAAGAATCTCTTTTTCCTCTGAAGCCACTGCAGGCAGCATGGGGAGCTTGAATAATTTCCAGGGCTGGAGTGTGCCCAGTTAGAAGGCCAGGGGCTGGAGACAGGAAGGGGCTGCAGAATAAAGGAGGGACCAAGCCCAGAGATAAGGGGAGGAGGGAAGTGTTCTGGGAGGGCGGGTAGAGAGGGAGCACAGGGGCACATTTACCTGGTAAACAAGACGTGTTAGTTTGCATAGTATATACACATTCACACGTATGTGCACAGGCATGTGCGGAGGCCATAGGTCAGCATGAGGTATCTCCCTTCATTTCTATCCACTTTATTTTGTAAACAAGAGTCTTTCATTAAACCTAGAGCTCTAAGGTGCAGTTAGATTGCTGGCAAGCGAGCTCTAGGGAGCTCTGTCTCTGGCCCCGCAGCTCTGGGATTACAGGTATGTACCATGCACCCACTTTTTATATGGGTGCTGGGAATTGAAATCGGGTCCCCACACTTGTGCAGCAAGCATTTTGCTGATCCATCTCTCCAGACCAGATAGTTTGGGCTTTCAGACTAGATGAGAGGTGACAGGGAGCCACTGTATATCAAAACAGAGCCATAAAGAAGCGCTACCCCAAAGCAGAATCCGCAAACAAATCCATTTCCCACTGCAAGGGGACTTAGGACACTGGCTTGAGTTTGGGGCAGTTCATTCCTCCTGGCTTCCAGCTGCATGAGTGATGCTGTCCCTCCAGCAGCCTCCACATCTGTCCAGCCTCTGGAGTTCAGAGAGCGACGAACACAGGATTTGAGACCCAAGGCCGTGTGCTGCTGCTCAGCCTCAGGAGATGCTATGACTTGGACATGAGAGTCCCCCCTCCCCACCCCACCCTCTGCACTGGTTGGTGCTGGAGGTTGTAGAACCTTTGGGGTGTAGGCCATGGCTGGGAACAGAGGAACCCTAGGGGTGGGCTTTGAGTGCTGTAGCCATCCCTGGTTCTGATCTGAGACTTCTGAATCCTGTCGTCTACCAAGATGTGAGGAGCCCAGGTCATATGCTTTAACTACTCTGACATGTATTCCCACCATGATGAGCTGTATGGACCCCTAATAAACCATGAGCCAACATAAGCATCTCCTTCCTAGAGTGCTCAGTCAGTTACTTTATCAAAGCAGCAAGACAGTACCGAATATAGTAGGGTGCTCAAGGGGAGAAGGAAGGTATCAAACTCCTCTGAGTAGTGTCTCCCCCAAATGCTTCTGCTCACTCTCTGTGTGCTGTGAGGGTGCAAGGACTCCAGTTCCTCCTCTGGAAAGTGGGGTTCAGGCTCCTTAGAGAACTCACATAATCCTCTGAAGTGTGGAATTCCAGTGTTACTGCACAGGTTTATGTGAGAGTTATATACCGTGACATAAATAAGCACATGAGATAAAGAGGTCATCGTGTAATGTATTCTAATGGAGGAGCAGGGTATCTGGTCATTCCTTGTTAGCGTCTGCATTCCTGGGATACCGAGGCTAGAGAAATGAGAAGTCTAAAACCAAGCTTGTGGCCTTGGGGGCTGGCATTAAGCCAGTAAGAGAATGAAGCCCTGTTTTCTCTCAGCAGAGATAGATAGATAGATAGATAGATAGATAGATAGATAGATAGATAGACAGATAGAATAAATAGATAGATAATACATACATACATGTATACATATACCATAGATAGATAGATAGATAGACAGACAGACGGATGGACAGACAGACAGACAGACAGACCAACAGACAGACAGGCAGACAGACAGACAGATAGATCTCAGTTGTGGGCCTGTAAGCTGGCCCTGGAAATAAAAGAGCACCCCATGTCCTTGATAGAGTGAACTCAGCTCTCATTGTTGCTTGGACACAGGGAGCTGGGCCCCACACCCTATGTGTGTCTTCTTGAGAGTAAATGGGACCACACCTAGAGTATATCAAAATATGTATCAAAGGGTCAGTTATTAAGACTATATCGGGTAATGCCATTTCATGATGGAGGCAGATTAGTCTGACACACACTCCTACAGACTGAGTCTCAAGGAGTGCAGACAACCCCAGACCTCAGGAGAGAGCGGTGAGAAAGGGCTTCCTCAGGACCTCCCGAGAGGCCGACTCTGCCCACACTTGATTTGCAACTGTGGCTTCCAGATCTGAGCCATACATTTCCACTGCTTTAACTCACAAAGAGAAATCAAGACTCCAAAGGACAGAAGCTTGGCCTGTGGCCTGGTTAATAGGGAGGGTGGGGCCTATGCAGTAGGTTAGGATGGCTAGAGGAGTTTCGAACAGGCTTCTTGGAGCAGGCAGGCTTCCTAGTGTTGTGAATTGGTAAGAGTTAGTAGATGTGGAAGATTCCTTTTAGGGAGCACATATGTTGGGAGGATCCACAAACAAAATTATAAAATGGACAGAATTGGTCCCATTTCTAGGACCATTTTTCTGCCCGTCTTTCCCTTGTATAATATCCAACCTCCCCTGCAAATGCTGAGTGTCTGCCGTTTCCTCCAAATGTAAACATCCTGTCTCTACTTCTGAAGACAGAAGGTTCGAGCCATTCACTCAAAAGCCATTTTTTACCTACGTGCTGTAAGTCAGGGCCCCTGAGGACAGAATTCATATATGACTTGAAAGAGGCATCCCCATCCAGCCTGGCCTAGCACTCACTCAATGACGTGAGCAGAAGCAGGCCCTTCTCCACACATGACTTCTAACCTCCAAGGACATTAACTCAGAGGACAAGGCCATACCATGACATTCCAGGCAAGAATCGGCTCCAGCAACAGAGGTCGATAGTAGTCCACTGGGTAGTCCTCGAGGGGCAGAGCTCTGCTTGTTCCCAGGAAAGCCCACGTCCCCTCTCTCAGAGCAGTGGAGCAGGCCACATATTGAAATACCCAAGCCCCATTGGTTTTGGAGTCTACACAGTTTTTATAGGGACACTTTATAGGTGGGTTTTCTGGAAATTTGTTATGTTTCACTTCCAGGCAGCGTGGACTACAGAGGAATATAATAAATTGATAGTTGGGGTTGTTCCATGTGGGGTCAACTAGCTGAAGATGCCGTGGCTCTTGTAGAGCTGGCCAGTTAAGAGCCAGGACTCAGAGTGGCCACTTGCACATTTCATTAAAATGCATGGACAAAAAATAAATACTTTCATTTTCAAAGAAAGCATTAGCTTCTTAAGTAAGGCTGTACTCAAAATTTCATATTGCAAGACATATTTGCCATTTACTATTAATTAATTAATTATCATATAATTAATTCCTTGACACATTTGATGATTAATCTTGAATGTGAATATGTCAGGAATTAGAATCGCCATAGACATAAACCTCTGGGCATGTCTATAAGGAGTTTCTAGATTAAGCTAACCAAGGAGGGAAGAGCCATCCTGAATGTGAGTGGCACCATCCCCTGGGCTGTGGTCCCAGACTGAGTACAAACAGAAAGCCAGCTGAGCGCCACATTATGCAAGATGACCAGCAGCTGCCTCAAGCTCCTGCTCCCATGACTTCCCCACCCTGTTGCACTCTATCTTCAAACTATGAGCCAAAATGAATCCTTCCTTCCTTTCTTAAGTTGCTTTGGTTAGGCATTTTGTCATAGCAGCAAGAAGATAATTAATATACCAACAGTTCTCAGAGTTGACCTGGCTGGTTAAGTTCACACTGTAATTCTCAGAATTAAACAAATGGCATTACCATTTCATAACAAAGCTGAGACTCCCAAAAAGGCTAAATGATTTGTTCAGAGTCATATAGCTAATAAAAGGCAGGGCTGGCTATACAAGCCACACCCTTTTTCCCAGAATCCATTGCTTCATCACAAAAATCCAGGTTCAGCCAGATGGCTAAGTAAGCAAAAGCGCTTCTGCTGAACTTGACAACCCAGGTCTAGTCTGATCCTCAGGACACACATGGTAGAAAGAGGAAAAAGACTCCTACAGCTTGTCCTCTGACCTCCACACATGCATTATGGCACATGTGCATTCACACACACACACACATACACACACACACACACAAAATGCATTTTTTTGATTTTTAGAGACAGGGTGTTTCTATGTTGCAGTCCTAGCTGTCCTGAAACTAGCTCTTATAGATCAGGTTGGCCTCTGCCTCCCAAGTGCTGGGATGATTAAAGGCGTGTGTCATGACTGCCAGGCCACAATACATTTTTTAAATGTAAAAATATAGCATTTGCTATGTCATTGCTGGTCTGCAGAGGAAACAGAGCCAACTGCCCATGGTTCAGAAGTGCTTCCGTGGGTCTGAGTTGTTGAATTACTTGTGCCAAGTAAGATCAACATATTGTCCCCATGATATGGACAGAGTAGCTGAGGTTCATGGGAGTTAAATGGCACTCCTCAAGATCATACATAGTAAGTAGTAGAGTCAGGATTTAAACCCACTTGTAGGCCAGATCTCTCGCACCATCTACTTCAGCACAACGTGATGAACTCTAAACTTCACTAACAGCCTCTATTTTGTTCCCCTGGAGTCTCAATTGTGCGTGATGTTCAGTTTCTCGTAAGGGCTCTTTTCTGTACAAGGGGCATGGGTTACTAGAATTTTGAGGACTCACCCTGTGCGACAGATTGCATTTTCAAAGGTATTCAGAATAATGGCTCCAGGCCCATGAGCTCTTATGGGATTGTGGCTCCCCCCCCCACCCCAAAAGGTGGCACTCATTGAGTAGAGCTGACGCAATATCACGTGACTGCTGAGGATGAATCCACCATCCTCATTGATAAGAGCTGACTTGCCACCCTTGGGGTCTCTGGGAACTAGATTTTCTTGCCCCACCCACTGATGCTGCACTGAGCAACTGACCTCTGTCCCGATGGCAGGTTAGGAGTCAGGTAAGCGATTGTTGATGTGAGGTAGGTTGCTCCACTCAGTTTCCCTCCTGACCCCAAATTAGTTGGCAAGAATCGGGGAGTTCTGCCTGCCATCCCCCTAGTTGTAATTTCTTCTCATTCATGATAGACTTTCACTCCAAATCTACTATTGTCTGTAGTAGAACCATTACCCATGAAGGGAACTGACTCGATTAGAGCTGACTCAATTATATCTTAGCTTCTCCATTCCCTGTTCCTACTTCCATGACTGCCAAGTTCACAGTATCTTCCTCTTTCTGTTAATTGAATAACCAGACATTTTAACTTACTAGAAAGGAGAAACATCATATCATGAAGGGCAGCAGAGGACACGAATTGTTCTTCTGCCTCCAAATTAAGAGGCAGAGAAGTGGGGAGGCAGAGAAAGATCACTGGGGAAAGCAGCGAGGAAAGTCTGCGAAGGTAAGAGGAGAAGGATTCTTCTGTGATTAGCAGGGATATTTTCCACCAACAGAAACAGTTGTTCAAAGTGTGCATGTGAGAAGTTGGGAGGAGACTGGCAAAGGAAAAGGAAGTGTGGAGCAACATGAAAGTGGGACAAAAATCTTAGGGCTCCTGGAGCACTTGGCTAAAGACTTGCTGATGAGGATGAGGGGGCCAGCATTTCTAATATACAGATTACAGGTCACCTAAGACACACTTGAGAGTCAGCTGGGAAAACAGTGAATGAGCAAAGAGGGAAAGGTGACGGGGAGGGAAGGGAGAGAGATAGACAGAAACATGGGATAATTTCTGAGAGGTCTGGGCTTATTCAGGGTGTGATGATGTCTCTGAGAACCCTGACCAGATTTTCATACCCACACCCTTGCTGTGTATTGGAAGCAGTGGATGGTAAAGGCAGGGCTCCATGAACACCTTCAGTCTTCTCTAGATTCGTCTGTTACTGGGTCTGCACATACTTAGTGCAGAACCAACTGTCAATGGTGAAGTGATCACTGCCACTCACCTATGACAGCTCCTAGAGCATCTGGTTGCCACGGGTTCCAGACAACCGTGGAAGTTGACCCTTTCTTCTTCCCAATTTGCTTTCACATAAGCCCCATAATGCTGCAGCTTGCCCAGGATGGCCTTCCTATGAGGGTGGGGATGGGGTGGAGAGATGGAGGCTGTCAGACTGGAATCGTCTCCCCCAGGAAGGGAAGAAGAGAGGAAATGTTCATGCACACTCACACTTTTGCTTTCTGCACAGCTTGTTACCTGCTCCCAAATCAAGGTCTCCCGTCTCCCGCAGACATGCCCTGAGTCTTACTCAGCAATATCACACCTCCTCCAGCTACCCAGCCCTTCCCTCTCAGAGCCCAGCGGGTGTCTAGCACCTGCAGATGGTTTTTCACCCTCACCAGGGAGGGAGTAGGCATATCATTTGTAGCCTTACTTTTCTGATCTCTGTCATGTATTTTGTCTATGTCTCTTGTGCCTACTTCTTAAGGGTGGGAACCAGCTTTAATCCCCTGTGGCTGCTAGTGTCAGCTCTGCAGGGCCCATAGGATCTAGCCAAGAAACCATCCGTTCCTTTGTTGTGCTCTACTTAACTCAGGCCTCTCCTGGGCCTCCTCCTTCCCCTGCAGGTTACCCTCTTTCACTTGGTTGAAAGGGGGAGCCCTGGGAACAGCCTGAAGGATGATGCAAAAGCATTGCATCACTCATGCGGCAAAGACATATTAAACACTGGTGCTATACATTGCTCTCAGGCTACAGGAAGGAATTAAGGGGAGAGGCCCTATGTACAAGGATATCACCGTCTATACCGAAAGACTGGACACTAAAGGTGGCCTCCAAGAGTCTGTGGCCGCTGTGTTGTAAACTTTTGGTGTGTGCCTCCAGTGCTTCTGCTTGGGATTCTGGCATCTCCTTTCCTCTGAATGCTTTGCTTGTCAGTGTCCATGTCTGTATGATCATGGGCTCTCAGAGCTTGTCCATATGTGACCTTCCGACCTGGTTTTCGCCACTGCTTTCTGTACTTTCTGTACTGTGTCTCCAGCTTCAGATTATACATTCTACTTCACCTCAAGGAGGAGGTATCTAATTTTAATAGGGCATGTAAATAATAATAATAATAATAATGTAATTGTTTCAGCCAAAGGGGTTTTGATTGCTGGACTTCAATACTTTGATAGCTGGACCTTGATAGTCTACCTCAGGAGGAGGAAGTGGTCTAATAAGAGAATAGACCTTGGTGGCTACCTTTAGGAATGTGATGTAGCAGTTTTTAGAAAGGCAGAGGGAATGGAAGAGAAGGGCAAAGCCTACGAGAGCCATATTTGCTATACTCGCGCTGGCTAGAGTCTCTTCAGCTACTCCCAGCAATGGATTCTAGGAATACCAGCTACTACCCCAGCCAGCTCTGTGTGCATCTGGGATGCTGCACATGATTCAGCTCTCCCATGAGACACACCCATCCCATTTGATACATGGGAGTCCCTCACTCTGCTTGGCTGGTTTCAGCATGGTCTATCCACAGGCGTTGCTGGGAAACATGTGGTAGGTTTAGCAGACACTGGTTCTCTCTTCTAGGCATTGGGGGACTGGCAACCCCTCTTTGTAGTTGGGCAAGGATAGTCCAGAAAACAGAGAAGAGACAACTAAAAAGATCATGGACAAGAAAGAAGACAGCTCCAGGATGACGCCTAGAATCCTTTTGTGGTTCCTATGGCCTTCCAGCCTTGTTCATCTCCTCTATGGTACCCTCTGCTATTACCCAGGCCATCTCTGAGCCATACAAAATGACTCATTCCAAGTACTGGCTCTGATCCTAGTAGGTTTGCCATTTACCTCAGACCATGTGACCTTAGGCAACTGACCTGACCTCTCTACCTCACTTTCTTCATCTTTACCGATGGGAATAACAACAATCTTGTTTCTCCGGGTGGCTATGTGTGTGAGTTACTGTATGTGAAGTCTTTGGAATGGTGCTTAAGAAGCACTAAGCCCTGTGTGTTTGCTGACTCTGTGTCTCAGGATTTTGTGGCTCATCCTGTAATACCACCTTCCTTACCTATCTAATGCCAACTGGTTCTCTAGGACTCAGCTCAAGCAAGAGCCATCCGCAAGTCTAATGCAGGGGTCAGGTCCACAGCCCCATGAATCCCCAAAAATACACATGCTGTGGCACCCAGCGTGCTCAGGGGTCATTGTTGACTTGTGTGTGTGTGTGTGTGTGTGTGTTCCACTGGTTGTGAGCTTACTGGGTACAGCACACATACATGCATGACAGGACACAGATTGTTCTTGTGATGAATGGATGGATAAAACCTTGTTGGAACCCACTAAGTTCACATGCTTATCTGGTCACTCATTCATTCCTTAATTCATTCATTCATTATAAAGCTCTGTGTGTGAATGTGCATTCACGTGGGTACATAAGTGTGTGCACGAATGTGGAGGGCAGAAGTCAACATGGAGTGTCTCTCAGGAGCTGTCCACTTTACTTTTTTTGAGCAAAGTCCTTCATTAGAACCTGAAATTCACCAAGTAGGGTAAACTGGACCACCCAGAGAGCCTTGGGATCATCCATCTCCACCTCCCCGATGCTGGGATGACAAGCATATGCTACCATGCCTGAGTTCTGGGGGTTGAACTCAGATTTTCAGGCTTATATGGCAAGACCTTTATGGGCTGTGCTGTATCTTCAGTACATCATAAAAAAAAAAGAAAAAAACAAAAGCAAACAAAAAACTCTGTTGAGTATCTATGATCAACCAAATGCGTTTTTACTGACATCTCTCCCTGATGAATGAACCCTGGGTATCAGACCTCAGATTCCACTGAGTCAAAGAGGCAGAATAAGCTCTCTCAAATTTGGAGCCCTGTTGTAATCTCCAAATGTCACAGCTGGGCTCTACCAGCCCTCCTGGCATCTGTAGCTGATTAGTGACTTGTGGCTGCAATTTTGAAAGTATGGAAGTGTTCTGCCAAAGAAATTGTTTAAATCTCTTGTTGAAAAGCTTTCCAAAGTTTTCTTGTGAGTGCCAACTGCTTAGGTCCCAGTCCTGTTTTAAGAATATTTTTCTGAGGCTGAAGAGATGGCTCAGTGGTTAAGATCATTGCTTGCTCTTCCAAAGGTCCTGAGTTCAATTCCCAGCAACCACATGGTGACTTACAACCATCTATAAATGAGGTCTGGTGCTCTCTTCTGGCCCTCAGGCATACATGAAGACAGAATATTGTATACATAATAAGTAAATAAATAGTTTTTTAAAAAGAGTATTTTTCTGTTTCCTGAATGTAAAGATTCTCGGTTCATGTAGCAGCCATAGGAGCCATTTTTCCTTCCCTTCTGAGTGCTAAGAAAGCCCCATGTTTGGCTGAAGGCATTGTTGCCTCAGCTAAAAGATTTCCCCAGCATCCTTATACCTAGGTGTGATCTACTGACCAAGTTCTGGCCAAAGACTTGTATCTTAGTTGTCACTAACTTAAAACAATGGGAATTTATTTAACTTTTCTGGAGGGCAGAGTCTAGCTTTGTCTCTAGACCTGGTCCTCTGTCTGGAGGTATTGTGACTTTGCTGCCCTGCCTCCCCTTCTATCTGATGGAAGGACAGGACTGCTTTGATTATATTCAGTGACCTGTATAATCACTCTCTCTTGAGGTCCTTACTCACACCTGCAAACTCTTTTTGCTATATAAAGTAACACATTTGTGATTACAGAGATTGGACTTCTTGAGAGCTATTATTCTGTCTGTCACAATTAGAAGTCGACTATAGGGCTTTCGGGAAACATATGTGAAGGGAGTGTGACCTGGGAGGTCACCCTTTGCCTTTCTGTCTTCCTTTTCCTCTCTCTCCGTTCTTCTCTTCTGTCTTCCCTTGCCTTCTTTCTTTCTTTTTTCTTTCTTTCTTTCTTTCTTTCTTTCTTTCTTTCTTTCTTCTTCTTCCTCCCCCTCTTCCTCCTTCCCTATCAAAATCTGGAGTGTGATGTTTGCAATGTCCATTTTGAACCACAAAGTGACCCTGGGGATGGCAGTCAACCACTAGTTCATGAAAGAGGAACACCAAAGTCTGGCTCCTTGATGACCCATGCAGCCCCCTCCAGGCTTTGTTTACCAACTATACATTAATCTTGTTTAATCCACTGCTACTTTTGCCATTATTTTGTTTGTGTGGACCATTCAGATGGATCTAATCCCCACTGCTCAAAACCAAGCACAACTGTATTCTTAATAAATTACAAGTCTGCGGCTCCAGTCAGCTACTCTATGTAAGGGACAGACAAAAGCCATCGAGATATATATGAGACAACTACTGAAAGGATGGACAGGAATTTTGTCTTGTGTAGATCAGCCACCAGCCTTGATCTCTGCCTGTGGGCTGAACAGTAGACCCTCACGATTCCTCTGGCTTCTGCAGTTGTTTCAGATCTGATTCCACGGTGATGCCCCCAGAAGAATCACACTGGGTAGAATGGGCTACCAACAAAGCAAGTTCTAGTCTCAATTAGTTCAAAATGGCACTATATGCTGGTTCCCACTCTTTTTTGTTTGGGGGAGGGGAGTTTTGTTTTGTTTTGTTTTTCAAGGCAGGGTTTCTCTGTGTAGCCCTGTCTGTCCTGGAACTCACTTCTGTTGTTCAGGCTGCCTGGAAGGCAGAGATGGAGTGCTGGGATTAAAAGCCTGTACCACCACCACCCAGCTGTCTCCCATTATTTACATACATTATTTACATAAATGTAAATAATGATCAATCACAAAGAATGTGCCAGTCAAAGAAGCTACATTAAGAAGTGACCCTAAGAAATAACCAAATCACTGTCCCTAGGAAAATCCAGCCGTTATTAGCAACACCAAGTGCAGGATGTTGATTTGGGCCAACGATCTCTATTCATTCATCATGATTTCTAGATGAAATGAAATATGGCCTCAGTAGAAGTGTGATAAGAGGAGTCAGGGCTACCTCTTCTTAAAGAGACCCTCCCCCCATTGCAGGCAAATCAGGAAGGGTGAACAATAGACTTAGCTACTTTGTGTTGTTTGTTGCAAACTGTGAACTCTGATCACAGCAGCTGTAGCGCGAACTCTAATGGGTGTAATTCCTTTAGCCACCCCTAAGGCTGCACTTCCGGGCTCGGAGGCCAG
>LOEQ01000727.1:245470-273655 GCA_001685075.1 Bramus lutescens | reverse complement strand
ACCCAGCCATCTTTTTAAAGGCAGACAGTAAAAGGGACTTTGTTTGGAAGGCTTTGGCTAATGATGAGGTGCTCCAGGCTAAGCCATGGAATGGCTCCAGGTATGTCACACTGCGAATGATGACCCTGTTGGCTTGCGGAAGGACTGCCCAAAGTCTGAAGGAATGGTCCCAGGGAGATGAGATCTGGGTTCAGGTCTGTCATCAGAAGACAAAACTAAAACCAGCAGGAAGAAGTAAGGGTTGGTCAAATTTCTGTTCAAGTGTGACTTATCTGAAACATGCTGGCTAGAAGAAATTGGGTTTGTTCCACACACAGGTAATACCTCTCACGAGGGATCTAAATAGTCATTAATTTTCATGGTGGGATTCATGGTCCCTTCCATATTGTGTCTCTTCTCCACTCAGTTTCCCAGGTAAATAATGGAAGGAAGGGTCTGTGGATGAGAAGGAGGCTTTCGCAGGCTGGTGCAGGTCATTCTACCTACATATTATTAGCACTGTTCAGTCTACAGCCAACTTTGGGGGAGCCTGGAAATTTAAGGTGAGGCAAAAGAAAAAGAAGGAACTGTCAGTGATGACCCAGACGTGGTCTACGGCCTCAGAGGTCTGTTGGTTCAGAATGGACTCGTGCCAGAAAAGAGCAAGTTTCTAAGAACCTCTGAGGTCACCTGAGTTGATTAGCACTGTCAGGAAGGGCATGGTGCTGGAAAAGAAATATTCTGGGACCAGGCAGGCTAAGGCTACACTACCCTGCCTTGGGGAAGCCATTGAAATCTGTGTCCTCAGGAAGTTCCTGGCAGATGCTCCCAGAAATTCCAATGTAACTGAAGTGTCAGAAGTGGGTTTGGTTTTTGGTTTGTTTATTTGGTTGACTGGTTTTTGGTTTTGGTTTTGTTGGTGGTATTGTTTTTTGTTTTGTTTTTATTCTTGTGAGAGAATTGAACTATAGGCTAGGAGTGCAGCTCAACCGGTACAGGGCTTACCTAGTATGCATGGAGCCGCGCATTTGATCCCCAGCACTAAAAAAACAAGCATGGCAGTACGGGACTGAGCCCTCAGCATCCTCAGCTATATAGAAAATTTGAGGCCAGCCTGGGATGCACAAAAGCCTGTCTCCATTAAAGGATGAGACAACTACTAAATCCTAACTGCGGCCATGCCCTGGTGGATGGGAAGGGCTGGTTAGCATGGGGAATGACAGTATTACCCACCTCTCAAGCTGTGTGCTGCTGGGCTTAGGACTCTGGTAAAGATGCTTCTCTTGCTACCCATGAGATCTTTGACTGAAATGGCTTTGTCATTGCAGGTACGGACGTTGTGCAGTGGCTTATGAAGAACCTTTCCATTGAGGACCCAGGTACTTGACCCCTGAGGCCTTTGCCTCCCCTGGTGTTGGCACACATGCCATAGGCCACTTCCCCAGAGGGCCTATACAGTCTTGAAAAGAAGGCGCATCGCCGTGGATTCCAGGATGTGGGATCATTGTATTTGCAGATAGAAGTCATTTATTTTCTCCAATGAATGTCTATCATCACGTGGAAATCACCCTTTGAGGAGATGAGCCGCTATTGAGAATGCCAAAGAGCTCAGCACAATAGTGTGTGAAACGAGATGAATTCTCGTTAGCCACAGCAATTAAAGTTAAGTTGTAGCCCTGTCACAGAACAGCCTTCTAGAAGCAGCTCTTAAAATTAGATTGCCTGATCCACAATTAAGATGTTTAATTATTTGCTAAAATGCCTTCTGTTTCCTGCTTCTGCAAGAAGTGAAGAAGCAATTCCCCCCCCCAACTCTAACTGTGTATTTCAATTAGGCAAAGTCTACCAGAAAAAAAAACCAAAAAACAAAAAAACAGCAAAACCTTGACCAACGAAGGCAGTTTCCACAGCTGTCCCTCCACCAGGAAATAAGCAGGACTTGTGTTTTCATCGTCTCTTTGGGAAATGGGGGAGGGCACTCCAGAAAAAAAAAAAGCAACAAAACTTCTAGACAGCTCAAGTTGGTTTTCATCAGTGTGCTGTGAGTTTATCATTGGGTTGTTTATTTTTCCCCCTTAGCATGTAGCACACATTCATTTGTCTGGCTTAACTGGTGTTATTAATACTCAAGGATCACATTTATAAATACCCGTAATAGATCTACTCTGGGGTCCACATTAGTGCTGAGTGAACCCAGGGCCTTGTTCCTACTGGGCAAGCTTTCTATCACTGAGCTAAATATACCCAGCCCTCTGCTCTGATGTTCTTAATGGTCATCCTTTGGGGATAAAGATACCACAAGTAAAGTGGCCCCTGACCACATGCTTTCTGAGAATTTATATCAAGTGCACACACTAGATGCTGGGTTTATGATTCTAATTATTTGCTGGAATCAATAAGCCAGCCCAGGCTTGCATTTTAACCTGGCATTGCCAGTCTACAGCTGAGTGTACAGCAATACAGTTTCAAATAATTCAGTTCAGTGACGTTGATGGAAACAGGAGCCCCTGCAGAGCAGCTGATTTTGGGAAGTGACCCTGGCCCTTTTCATGTCCTGGATCAGTGGCCGCTCTGCCAGCTAACAAAACTTCTTAATTTAAGTGAAGTTCTTAGCTCACAAGAAAAAGCACCTATGCTTCTTTTTTCTTGTGAGCAAAGAATTTCCCTTGAAGGCCAGGGCTCCAAGTCAGCTACTCTTGGTGTTTCCATTAGAAAACTTGGGCTTCTGATTGCCCGCCTGTGCAACCGGCTGTTGGATGACATTTATCGGAAGTCGCTGCTTCCTTTTAGTCATGCATTTCCTAGCCTTTCTAAAGTACCCATTGGATTCATTATTCTCATTATTACTAATGTTCTGAGAACTATAACCCAGCTAATGTAAATGAGACTCATGTGGCGTGAGAAACTCCTGTGGCAGGTCCAGACTGGTGGAGGTCACATCTCCGAAGGTCTCCTCTTCTGATACCTTGAGGGGGTCATCAAAATGTTGGGATGAGTTTGGGCTTCTAAGAATTAGCTGGAAGGAGAAGCTAAAACAATTTGCCAGAAGACAGCCATGAACACAGCCTGGGAAGCCAGCAAGTTCAATGGAAGTCCAGTGTTGGTCCCTCTGTCTTTTCTCTGTTCCCTCATGATGAAGTAAAAGCATTTCTAAGGAAGCGTTTAGCTCCAGCATCAGCAGCCCAGCATTGTCTGCTTTCAGGAGCTTGCTCTTCCACCTTGCATGGGGAAGGGCAAATGATGGAGCTTTCCTTCTCGCTGGACCTGCCATCCTTTCCGTTTTTTGTGTTAGGGTTTTAGTTGGTCGGTTGGTTGCCTAGTTGGTTGGTCAGTTGGTTGCCTAGTTGGTTTCCCTGTGTAGCCCAAGTTGGCCTTCGCTCAGTTCACCGGCCTTAGCCTCCTGGGTGCTGGGCTTGTAGACCTGTGCCATCACACCTGTCTCCTGGTTCTTAAAGCATCCAGTTGGACTTTTGTGTTTTCAGAGCTTTATCCTTGAAGTCAACTAACATTGGATTGAAAATATTCGATACAAAAATATGTCTGTGCTCAACATATAGAGGTTTGCTATTCCCTAAACATTGCAGTATAACAGCCATTTGCATAGCGTTCAGACTGTGCTAGGCATCAAAGGTAACCTAGAAATGGCTTGAAGCTTGCAGGAGGGTGTGTGCAGGTTATACACAAAGCCGTTTGATATCAAGACTTGAGCACCCAAATATTTTGATCTTCATGGGGATCCTGAAATAAATTCTAGGTGGATATGTAGGGACAGCCATATAGAATTGTAAACGCAAACTGGTCATCAGAAAACAGGTAAAATAAAACATCATCTATTTGGAATCCACCCACTTTGGGTACTTCTTCCAAGGGGACTTGGTGATTCTTAGGAAACAAAGCACTTAGGTTGTAGTCAGTGTTATAAAGCTTGCAGGTACAGATAAGACAAATGACTTTAAAAGGTGCAGTTTATAGAACTGGACACAGGAGAATCTAGGTGCCACCCTCTCCTTTCTGTATGGACTTCTCTCAGGGTAAGGTAAAATCTTAACTACTAATGGAAGCCTGTGTATGGCTGGGGCTGAGATAAGGAAGCAGCACGCTGATTTTGGCAGAAATATTCATGTTTCTGTGGCACTGCCCACCCCGTCATCCTTGCTCTAATCTCCTGGGACAGGAAGGTCTTGCCCTAGTCCATCACAGGAGATGCACTCTTCTCACGGGAGGGACAGCTGTGTCATACAGAGATTCTAAAGCCTCTGGACCGCAAAACAGCACCCCCAGTACCGAGGATCAGAGACATGAAAACCATGCAGGTTCTCAGGGCTGCCATCTCTGCCTGAGTCACTGCTAAGGACTGCATGAGATGCCTCGCTGCTTTAGGTCCTACTTTGTCTAGGCCATGCTGTGGCTCTGACTTTGGGAAGACTGCAGGGAACAAGTGGTTAGGTGTTGTAAAATTCTCAGAGGCCAGACACACAATGGCCCTTCTCTTTTGTCAATCTCCTCCCGTTGCTACCATCAGCAGGGGAAGAGATCCTCAGCACCGTCATCTAGAGGGATGACACATGACCTCAGGTCACCTTCTGCTCTCCCAGTGCGTGTTTTAGCTGAATGACCTGCTTCCTCCTCTTCTCTCCTTCCAGTTGAAGCAATACACCTGGGAAGCCTTATTGCCGCCCAGGGCTACATCTTCCCAATCTCAGACCACGTTCTCACCATGAAAGACGATGGCACCTTTTACCGTTTCCAGGTAGGCCTGCTGGCTCCTCCTGAAGGACCCTTCTGCTCATCACCGTGTGACCTCACACTAGAACCACCTAGAACAACTAGGCATATTTAAGAGAGGAAATGTCCCCCTAAAGTACTGGGAAAACTAAGAGATGCGTTAACTTAGCCAGTGGGCAGCCCACTTAAAGAACAGTAAAAGGCCTTCACTGACAGCCTATGGTATTTGCGGATAGTGCCTAAGCCATAAAATGCCCTGCATATCTTATACACATCATTTTTCACAGTTCTGGGGGATAGGAAGTGTCTAGTGGGGAGTATTCTCTTTTTCATAGATGACACTTTCTAGTTGTCCCTCATGTCCCTCAAGCCTTTTTAAAAATAAGGACACTAATTTCACTTATGAGAGGCCTCCATGTCCATGTCCCCATCATCTTCCAAAGACGCCATCTCTCATCTTTAACAAAAAGGCTTGCTTTTATTTCATATGTATTTATATTTTGTCTGAATATATGTATATGTACCATGTACATATCTAGAGCCAACAGAGGACGTAGCGGGTGTCAGATGGCCTTGAACTAGAGTTACAGATGGTTCTGAGACACCATGCAGGTGCTGGGAATTGAACCCAGGTCTTTTGTAAGAAGAGTAAATGTTCTTAACCTCTGAGCCATCTCTCCAATCCCAAGACTCCATCTCTCCAGAGCGAGTCCTGGAGGTTTGGGGTTCAGATGAGAACAGATACTTTCCATCGTTTCTTCTGGAAGAAAAGCTGTTACAGAAGGGGATATCACCCATCTTACATTGGGGGTGTTTGGGGACGCTGTCTTAGCCCCTTGAGATGGGGGTGCTCAAAGAATTAACATGGCTTTTAGTGATCCTAGGAAGCTGAGTCCGAGTGAGCCTGAAAGTACCATTCTTGATTCGTATCACGCTGGAGTGCGTTCTCACGCCCTCACTTCCTCTCCTCATCCACTGGCAGCCCTTCCCCCAGACTCTGCCTTAGAGGGAGCAGAGACAGAGTCAGGGGCTGTGTCAATGCCTAAGCCAAAGGCTTGGGGAACATAGTTCTGCCGAGGTGTTAAATAAGAAACTGTGCCATCCTGTGCCAGGGGTAAAGGGGTGTCCACCCACAGCTTACATTTCTCAGTTTTACAACTGCGTGCCTCTGGTCCTGATGCTGTGTGCTCTGTTGCAGGCTCCTTACTTCTGGCCTTCCAACTGCTGGGAACCTGAAAACACTGACTATGGTGAGAAGAGATGATGTGCCCACGCTTCCTGTCACTCCCGGGAGAACCAAAGACAAATGCTCGGCACCTGGTGACCACGGTGCCAGGGAAAGGGGCTCTTGACCCTGCTAACTCCTTGTTGCATGTATCCAGTTCCCCGATGTACATAGTGAACAAAGACACAGCACACGGTGCAGTCCTCCCAAGAGCAGGGACAAAGGGAACAGGTTTTATGGGGACACTGCGTGAGGGGGCTTTTATTGCTCCTTCTAAGGACATAGCATCAGGGAGGGCAGCATCAACGAGCTGCCTTCCCCTGGCCTTTTCTATTTTTACGTACTTGTAAAAGTTTACTAAGAAATCATTGGTGATTTTGTTAGTTGGAAGTTAAGAGGGATGGACAGTTGTCATCTTGAACTAGGGAAGTAGTTAAGGTGAAAGTTCACCTCTATGTGACAGAACACAATTAGACCTGTGCCACACTCTCAAAGAGACTAATATTCTCCATGAACCAGTTCTCTTAAGAAATTATATGGTCCTGAACTTAAGGTAAAGAACTTGAGACCCAGAAAGTCCATATCCTCACAGGGTCACATTAGTCTGACTTCCCAGTTGATAGTGAGACCTAAGAAGGCCCGGGCTGGTCTGTCCTAGGTGTTCACGGCACCCCCATGGTGGGATCTGTGGCATAGGGCATATGTGGTGTTCAGTACATCTTTACTTCCAGAACCTTTTGGGGTTTTGTTACTGCTTAAGATCTTTTTATTTGTTTCGTCTGTGTTGAGGTGGGTTCTCTTGCAGCATTGGAATGGAGCCCACAGCCTTAGGTGTGCTAAGCTACACTTCAGTCTGCTTCTGGTTCCTTTTCACAGTTTGTCACACAACATTCTAAAGTTACTTGCTTTCATTTATATGTATGTGCCATCTTGTCTGTCTGAATATATGTATATATGTATATATATATAAACACACACGTTCACCACACACACACACACACACACACACACACACACACACACACCCCCCACATGTGTGCAGTACACCCAGAGGCCAGAAGAGGGCATCAGATCCCCTGAAGCTGGAGTTACAGTCTGTTAGGAGCCAGTGGATATGGGTGCTGAGAGCCCATCTGTGGACTTCAGGGAGAAGAAAGTGCTCTTAACTCTTGAGCCACCTCTCCAGTTCCTGGCTCTGGTTCTTCATTGGAGGTGACCAATAGACATTCCCTGGAAACAGAGTTTAAACTGAGAGCTGAGTGACTCCAGCCCATCCCCCTTCCTGCTCCTGTGTGTGCCTTGCCTGGAGTCCATGCCAACAGCACCATCCCTCTGCCTGGCATCCTTGCAGCCTCTGGTGCAGTCTAGGACCAAGGCACTTGGGGAGCCCAAGAACTTCCCCTGGATCTTTACAGAACCACGAGGGACAGGAAGGCAGCTGCAGCTGCAAGGACTGGGTGGTGAGGGACCCCTGTCTGGGAGGGCTGGCTGCAGGGCAAGCTGCTGTCCTGAAAGACTGCTAAGGGTGGCCGGTCTCCTCATTTGAATAACTACAGCTCAGTTCCACCCAGCCTGTGCCCTTCAGNATCAAAATAAAAATAAAATATATTCAGCTACCTTACACTGAGTGCAGCGGGACAGAATTTTCGCCCTTTCAGAATTTTCTCTACAGTGCTCCATTTCAGAATATTAGGGGGCAGCAGCATCATAAGAGATGGAAGCAGCAGGTGACATCAAATCACCTTTATCCATAATTGTTTTGCATTCCTGTGTCTCCATCTATGGTCAAGTCTCAGGTTGGAAAATCAGGGTGTAGAATATAAAAAGAAAGGAACCCCTGAGATAGTTTAGTCAGAAAGTCAGCTTCCCAGGAGAGACTTGGGCAAAGAGAACCTGCAGAATCAATTGTCCCTCTGCCTGTGTGATCTTGACAAGTTCCCTCCCCCCTCGCTGCCTTAGAACCTCATATTAAAGTCAGAGCAACACCATTGCTTGTCCNGTTCTGCTTTGTTGGGATTCAGTGAATGAGATAAAAGGTTTACTATGTGGCAGAGTAAGGAGTCACCCCTATCCTGGGGGATGTTGTCCCTGGGAAGGTGGTGGCTGATGTTGGTATTGCTGCAATGATGCAAAATTGTTGCTGCTTGATTGTCCTCTCCACAGAAGGAGGTGAGACTGAAATTGAGAATTCAGGAAAATAATGAAGTAGGTTGATCAAGTATCAGAACTTTTATTCATTCAACAAACATTGGCTAATGGTGAACTCTGCGTTAGTTCTGTCACAGATCTGACAAGCACAGTCTCGCTGGCCCAGCAGGAAAGGGGACGTGATGACAGAAGGCAGGTGGATGAAGTTGTTGAGTAGGTTGGGAGGGACATTGTTGGTTTTCTCAGGGCTAGGACACAATGCCCAGCCAGAGGGACTTAAGGACTTAAGGGTTTGCTGGGTCGCAGTGGTGGGAAAGCGTGGCTGCAGGAGGGTAAGGCAGTCGGTCACATTGCGTCTGCCATCAGGAGGCAGAGAACACTAAATCCTGGTGCTTAGCTCGCCGTCTCCTTTGAGGTTAGAACCGCACCCCAGTCCATGCCACGGTGCGATCCATGTGAAGGGTGGGTACACCCTCTACGGTCAGACCTTCCCAGAAACACTCTCACAGACATGCCCAGGAGTTCATCTCCTAGGTGACTCTAAATCCCAGCAAGATGACAACCAAGATGCACACAGTCCCAGACGGATGATATACTAAAAGCCCTGCTAAGGTTCAGCTGACTTGGTCATCTCTGGGAGCCCTTCTGGATGCCCAGCAGTGCCAAATGGAGATCCTAACCAAACCTACCTGGTAGTTACAGCAAGGACTACGTAGAGCTCACATTTCTGAGGTCCCTGATAGTTGGTAAGCTCAGCATACACGGGTATTGTTGTCATGTGACTCACCGTGAAGGGATCAGTTTTTATGACCATTGGAATAGACCAGTTCCAGGTAGTTTTTTAAAAATTTTGTTTCATTTATTGTGTGTGTGAGAGAGCGCGTGTGCACACACATAGACATAGACGTGGGCATGGACACACACAGAGACAAATTTCAGTAGTCAGTTCTCTCCTTTCACCCCGAGTCATCTTGTGTGACTCAGTTCCTTCTATCTTAACAGGACACGAGTCTGTTCCCTATTTGATGTGTTAGACACAATATGCTCTTGTTAGGGTGACACACTGGAGTGAGTACATCCAAGTGAAGCCACAGTGAAGTTTGGAGGTAGAGATAACTAATTATTAGTACAAATAAAAAATAAATGATAGACACAGACAGACAGACAGATTAACAGGACAGGCCAGCATGGGGGCTTCACATTCCCCAGAGGTCCTCTTGCAGGACTGGCTATCACCACTAGAGGTCACTGGAGCCAGTAAAAGGAAAAGGCTACCTACTTGTACAGACAAGCCTGTAAGCGCCAAGAGCACCAATTCCCTGTGGTGAACAGGTTACCACATATTAGCCACAGAGAACAGGTTGGAAGTCCAAGCCGGTGGGCTCATGGTCAGCAGCTACGGCACCAGCCTTGTGTTCCTTGCTCAACCTGTCTGGCCATTCTGGCCCAGGTAGAAATTCCTTGGGATGAGTCTACCTGCATAAAACCTATAGACAAAATCTGTTAACCCCCCCCCCTGTTCTGTTTACTTTGTGGAGGGTGAGAGGTGTCTGCATGGGAGTGTGGGTGCAGGAGGACAGCCACTTGTATGCATGTGGAAGCCAGGGTAGGACACCAGGTAGGTCTTCCTGTCACTCTCTAGTTTATGTTTTGGTCCAGGGTCTCTCACCAGTTCCAGAGCCAGAGTAGTGACCGGTGAGCACAGTAAGCTCCTGGCTCTGCTCCTTGCTTCCCTGCAGTCATGGGCGTATTCAGCCACACACATCCATATATATCCATCTGTAGCTTTTTCTGTGGGTTCTGGGAATTGAAAATGGATTCTTGGGTCCTCAAGCTTGCACACCAAGCATCCATAGCCATGGAGCCACCCCACTACTCCCAGCCCTTGAGTGAGCCATCTCTGAGTTTCACATTCGAGCAGTAAGAAAATGCTTTGTCAAAGTAGCTGCCACCTCCAGATCAGCAGCTCTCAACCTTTAGGGGTCTCATATCAGAGCTCGTGCCTATCAATATTTACATTATGATTCAGAACAGCAGCAAAATTAGATTATGAAGTAGCAAGAAAAATAACTTTATGGTTGGGGGTCAGCCCACCATGAGGAACTGTATCAAAGGGCCATGGCGTTAGGAAGGTCGAGAAGCAGTGCCCTAGAAGAATGTCTCATGCAAAGGAGCATTCGTGTGGCAGCCCAAGAAGTAAGATCAAGAACTTCTCTTTGACTGTAGCTCCCAAGGACTTGGGTTTCTTTCTTAAATAAACCATCTAGGGTGAATATTATTAAACTGCAGTAAGAATTTCTGAAACCACATGAATATTGGCTCCTCCTACATTTTTATTGCTTTTTCCCCCAGATGCCTCAACTGTAACAAATTCACCAGCAATTACTCCAGGCAACTCTTCTTAATTCATTAGCTCACTCCAAGTCATTTAGCAATGTCGTCAGAGACATGACCACTCACTCTCTCTTTTAACAGTGATTTCATTGGTACAGATAGTCCTCAACATATGCTAAGGTTATATCCTGATATTCCCAATGTAACCTGAAAATATCCCAAGTCACAATATGCATCCACCTACCAGAATCCCTCGCTTAGCAGCACGGCACACTGTATGGTGTTAATTCTTTCCCCTTATGAGCGCGTTTGCACCATGGCTCACTGCCACTGCCCAGCCTCTTGAGAGAGTGAAACTTCATACATCACTAACCCAGGAGAAGATCAAAATGTGCAATCCGTAACTGCGGTTTCTAGTACATACATTCCGGTTTCCCCACTGTTGTTAAATGGAAAACTCATTACGTTAGACCAAACAAAGGTCTGGTGTGTGTATGTGTGTGTGCGTGCGTGTGTGCGTGCGTGCGTGCCTGCCTGCCTGCCTGCCTGTGTTGTTGTAAAAATAGTGGGTACACCTGAACTAACTAATCAGATTTGGGGACAACCACAGCTGGCTCTGGTCAGCACAGACTGTAGAATTCAGAACAGTGGGCACACTGGAAAGAAGGCTACTAGTCACAGGGTTGCCAGCATCTTAGGCTGCCAGAAGAAAAAAATAGTTGTTTTAACCAGCAAGGCATTGCCTAGGGGGCATAAGAAAGGTATCAGGGCACTGGGCGGGCCCAGGCTGTGGGCCATCCTCATGGTCACTCATGACAGTCACCTCCTGCTTCCCCTTCTTGACTCTGAAAAGGAAGACAACACTGAAGAAGCAGAGATAGAGAGCAAAGGTGAAGGTCACGTTTGAGAAAGAATGTTCTGGTAATGTGGGGCTAAGAGCTCTTCCTTAGGCTAGAAGGACAGGACTAAGTTGTCCTTCCTTTTCTCTGCTCTTTCTATGACAAAACAGCCCTGAGACCAGGCAGGGAGGGTTACAGCCGAGTAAGACACAGCTTGCATCCCCAAAGAGTTTTCAGCCTAGAGCAGGGGATGCTCCAGCTAGCGGGAATGCAGTGAGACTGGGTTGTGTCATTGAGAATCTATGGATGCTCTCTGGAACACTGGGCTGGCTTTTGAGTTTCAGTGGGACTGGGGAGAGTGACATAGTGTAAAATGCTTGTGTGAGCATGAGGTTCTTCAGTTTAAGCCCTTCACCCGCACAAAAAGCTGGATGTGGTGATGCGCACTTGTAAGCCCCATGCTGGGGAGGCAGAGACAGGAGAATCCTGGCACTCACTAGCAAGCCCCAGGTCCCAGTGGGAGACCCTATTTCAAAACACAAGATTGATATATCTAAGGAAAGACACTAAAGGTTAACCTCTGGCCTCTGCGTGAGGAGTTAAGAGTAGTTGCCTCATAAAGTTTGTGGGAGAGAGGAGAAGAGATTTGACAAGACAAGATGGGATTATAAAGGGCCATATTTACAACCCTAAAGACAATCTTTCTTCTGTCGTCACTGAGGATACAACGCAGGTCATGGTCATGCCTGTGAAAGATCACACTGGTCAGAGGGTGTTTGGTGCATAGCAGAGGGAAGAAGAGAGGTGTCAGATGCAATGACGCACACTTTGAAAAGCTGCTCCTCTTGGGCAGCTGCTCACTGCCATGGTCAAGGTGGGTGGTGTCTTAGTCAGGGCTGTTAGTGCTGTGATAAGCATCACGACTGAAAGCAAACTGGGGAAGAAAGGGTTTACTTGGCTCACAGCTCCACATCACTGCTCATCATCAAAGAAGTCAGCACAGGAACTCAGGGCCGGAACCTGGAGGCAGGCGCTGATGCAGAGGCCACGGAGGGATGCTGCTTACTGGCTTACCCCTCATGGCTTACTCAGCCTGCTTTGCCTGGGAGATGGCACCCCCCGCAATGGGCTGGGCTCTCACCCATCTGTCAATAATTAAGAAAATGTCCTACAGGCTTGTGTACAGCCCACTCTTATGGAGGCATTTTCTTAATTGAGGTTCCCTCCTCCCCTTTAATTTGTGTCAAATTGACATAGAACTAACCGGCACAGTGGGTGACTGGCTGGGCAGGCACATGCTGGGTCCATTCCGCGGCGCTTCTGGTTTTATATGGCTGTTGTTTCTCTCCTCCCTCAGCCATTTACCTCTGTAAGAGGACGATGCAGAACAAAGCAAGACTGGAACTGGCAGACTACGAAGCAGTGAGTACGGTGACTCCCAGGCCGGGGCAGGAGGAGTGTCTGTTCTGCAGCTTTGGCAAAACCTGAGTTTTTCCTTTCTTCCCCTTGCACTGCCTTCCAGGCAGTGGGAAAGAGGTCTCTTCTGTTTCTCCTTTGTTATCTGCTCCTCTTGCTATGACCGTCAAAGTGCATTCTTATATAAATAACCCGCAAACTTCAACAGCTTAAAAATCAGCAGTTCAAATGGGTCCTGGTGAAACATACCTGTAATTCCAGCACCCAGGAAGCTAAGACAGTGTTGTGAGTTTGAGGCCAGCCTGGGCTATGCCAGCCTGGGCTATGTGGTGAGACCCTATCTCATATATACATTAATGTAGATAAATAACTAACTCACCATAAAGACAGGCACAGGACTTGTGCATATATTTCACCAAAGAGAACAAAAGATGGCGAATAAACACATGAGAAGATGCTCAACACACTTAGCCATTTGAAAAACACACTGATTCCACGGCACGGTGCCATTACATCTATTAGATGGCTAAGGTGAAAGGCACAGCCAATACCAAGTGACAGTGAACATGTGGGACACTTTTGTATTCTTGGGAGGATGGGAAAACAGTCCATGTTTTGGCAGTTTCTCATAAAACTGAATAAACACTTATCACATGCAATCAAGTAGGGAAATCGGAAACTATTTCACATCAAAATGACCATGTTACTATCCATATTAGCTTTATATGTAGTACCCAAGGCTAAAAGCAACCCAAATACATCTAAATAGACAAATGTACCTAGCTTACTAGGTACATCTTACAATGGAATAGTATTCTGCAGTAGAAAGGAATTGGTTCTTGTTATACACAACTACATTGAAGACAGGGTTAAGTGAAAGAATTCAGTCTTAAGCCAAGCATTCCGTTGTTTGAAACTCTTGCAAAGACAGCACATATATCATGAGGGAAAACAGATCAACAGCTGTGGTTATAGATGGGTTGGGTATGAGCATAAAGAGATATCCCAGGGGACCTGGAGAGCTAATGAAACTATCCTAAATCCCGATTCTGGTATATAAGTGTGTGTGTGTGTGTGTGTGTGTGTGTGAGCATCCACAAATTTTTTTGGAAGGTCAACTGTCAAATTTTTCTGTGCAACAAGTTTAAGAACAAAATTTAAAATTTTACCTTTATATCCCTCTCTGTCTGCAGTGGAGACAGAATCCAAAAACAAAATTCCATCCAGAAAATAAGAGAAGGCACCCATCACAAGGGAGGTCTCCTTCTTTGTCCACCCTACCTTCCTCTGCCTTTGCCCATGCGATGTGTTTCCTTACAAGAATTAGACATTCCACTTCCCCATTCTGGTCCAGCACCACCCACTTGGCAGAGTCTGGAAATGGAAAAACTGAGGAGGCAAAGACTCACATATCATTGTAGGTACATGTTTAACTTCATGTTTCAGAACCTTTCCCCCACAACATGATTCATAGGCAAACACAGAGAACCAGGGAAATTGGTTACATATTCATATACCCACACACACTATGAACTGAACTTACTAAAGAGTGACAGCTAGGGGACAAGCAATAATGTTAAGGATAGTGAAGGACCCCTCCTCGACATTGAAGAATCAACAGCTTCTCCAGACCTACCACCTCCCCAAGATCCCTGCCTGCCTCAGTCTTCCAAAAGAAACACAATAAGGCTCTTCTCCACCAGCCTTTGCCTCTCCTGAGCCCCGATGCCCAAATCTAAGCCAACTAGACCATGGCTCCCCTCTCCACCACCCAAAGGCAAATGTGTAGCCAGAACACAACTTGGTCATGGCATGCTGCCTTCGTTGAGCCTGTTGGTATCACAGACTTGTGTTTGGGAGGCAGAGTAGGGATGGATGGATTGCCTAGCAGCTCGGAATCTGGTGAATGTTTGCATTATCCCATCACATGTTGGACTATCCTGTGTGACTGTCTCCAAACCTGCAACAGTATCTCTGTGGCTCTTCGCATCCTGGGAGCTGGATCCTACCTGTGTGTCCTGATGTCCTATTAGCTCTCATTCCCACACTGGCTGTTATTCTTGCTGCAAACTCAAGGCAAACAGCTTTGCTATGACCACTCAACTTTCCTAGCATGTCAGAAAGGTCCCAGATTTTCCACTGCTCTTGCTCAAGTTTCCTTGTTTTACTAAATACACTACCCAGAAATGACACATCACCCTCTAGTGTATGTTATTCAGTTTTTTGTTCACTTGCCCCACAGTGGTCTGTTTTGATGTTTGTAAAGTATACAGCATAAAGGTTTTTTTTTTCCAGGATGAACTTTTGCATAAAAATTCTTAGGAACTACAAATGCATTTTGTTCCCAAAGCATACTAATATTGTTGAAATTTTCTGGCTACATATATTCTCTGTAGGAAACAAATATTCAAACAGCACAAAAGGAGAGAAATTGGCCTATGATTCTCTTGCTAAGTTTTTCTATATGTAAGTTTCTTGACTATTCCTACTACTTCTTATAACCACAGACTGTAGCATCTAGGGATCATTCTATGTCAGTAATACTAACTAGATTGCCATTTTGATACCTGCGCAGTATTCCACAGCACGACAGAGTTATAGTTCACTGCTTCCCCATGTGATTGACATTTAGGTATCACCAGCTGGACTTCCTAGTGCAAGCATCAAAGGGATATTTCTTTTCAAAGTAGTTGTACCCTGAGCCTTGGCAATAGGTGCGAATTTGCATGCTCCTTAGCCAGAGCTCCTTTTATATTAATAACTTACTAATGAGGCTAATCAATTAGTGTTGGCATGAGCTCTACAGAAATACATACCATAATATGGGTTTCAGTCTTGCATTAATCAGAACTAGAGGGATCATTAGAGGTCCTGTCAAACCTCTTCACATTGTCCTAAGGCTCTAGTAGAAAAGTCTGCAGGCTGAGAGAAGAATGTCTCTCCCCTTTCCCTCTAAAGATAATCCTGGATGGAGGACTTCCTCCCTCCCTCGCTTCCTTCCTTTCTTTTCCTGTTTCTGATTTTTTTTCATGAATATCACAGTCACTCTTTGGTCTATTTCTGAATTCTGGCCTTAGGAAGTACCCATGCAAAGCATTCTAGGTTCCCCTTTCCCACAATACCCCCAGCTCCCCCCTGGAAGAACTATACTCAAGAGTTCCATCCTGAGCTTCTCTATGGGATGGCCCAGACATTGTTTTCCCAACAGCTGCCAGGCTATATTTCTAGCAACCTCTATACCAGGCACTATGTGACTTGTGTTCTCAAAAGAACACCCACGAAGAGATGAATCAGGGTGAGCCAAAGACTTCATACTTTAATACACTTATAAATGAACATTAGGAGTTAAACAGTTCAGCAGGCGCTGGTGCAAAGCCAAATCGGAGTCATGTTCAGTGGCTTCAGTATGAAACCCTGCTGTGTTGATGGGAGGAAACCAAAAAGGATGGCTGCTTTGTGATAAGCATGAGCATCGGTATATTAGCTTATGAGGATTAATACCTTCTTACTGATTTTTGTTTCTCACCAGGAAAACTTAGCGAGACTCCAGAGGGCCTTTGCGAGGAAGTGGGAATTCATCTTTATGCAAGCAGAGGCACAAGTGAAGTAGGTGGATGCAGCAGAGACTTCTGGGAGAGAAAGAAACTCTCTAGGGTCTGGGGTGTGGTGGCCAAAGTGAGGTTTCTGCCTGGTTTAGTCTCTCTCATCCCCCAGAAGAGATTGAATAAATGATAGGAAAATCCTGATGAACCAGGCTTCATGTCTGGAACTGAGGTCTTGCTAGGACAAGTCCATCAGACAAAGAGAATCCTCTCAAATGCAGAGCTGAAATATGCACCTGTTTGCCCAAGAGATTTCTGTAAGATGTCTGCTAAGAGCCTGGAAAACACCAGGCAGGGTTCACTGTAGATCTAGAGCCCTTGACTGCACAGGCTAGCATGTTGAAACTTGAGGAGGATGCCTTAGTTCCTGTTCTCAACACTGCAGCAGAAGCAATTTAATGAAGAAAGGTTTATTTGGGTGCACAGTTTGGGGGATGGGTGCGCTACATCATGGTGGAAGTTGTGGTATAGTTCATGGTGGTAGGAGTGTGTGGCCGTGGCTACTTGCATCGTGGATTATCCGAAGCTGAGGGAGCTAGACCAGAACCAGGCATAGACTATATCTCCAAGACCCCCATGTGACCTACATCTGTTACTCAGGCCTCACCTCCTATTAACTTCCCACTCTCCCCAAACACCTCCAATAGTTAGGACCAAGTGCTTGAACTCAAAAACCTGTGGGGTACCTCTTGCATTTATACCAGAAGAGGGATAAGGTCATTCCCATCATCTCTCATACAGGAATGAAACTTAAAACTAATGGAAAAGGCCGGGTGGTGGTGGCACATGCCTTCAATACCAGCTCTCGGGAGGCAGAGGCAGGTGAATCTCTGTGAGATCTAGGCCAGCCTGGTCTACAGAGTAAGTTCCAGGACAGGCACCAAAGCTACAGAGAAGCCCCATCTTAAAAAACAAAACAAAACAAAAAAACTAATGGGAAAATAAGACATATAATTTAGACTTCTGGTTCAGTGGCTGAATCTACACTATGAGGCATGGCTTAGTAGCTATGTCCTTCCTGGGCTGAGGTGGGTATCTACACAGTCCCTCTATTAAAACAGAGCTGACTCCCTCAGAGAACAGATATTCTGAGCTCAGGCGCACCTGGAAGAACCAGTATGAACTTTCTTGTTTCCTCCCAAAAGGTTAAGTCACTCATCCTCCTCAAAGGGCACAGAGGGAAGGAAGAAAAAGATCTGGAAGGGTTTTGTCCATCTTCATTCATGGAAACAGAGTGGAGACTGCTTCTTCCATAAGGAAACATGAGACCTGGAGACTGAAGGTCCCTCAGCCCATAAACAGGGTTGTCACCTAGGTCCTTGGAATTCTGGGACATGAAATTATTATGACCAGGGTCTCCTTTTTTCTCATACTGATGATGTCTAGCTTAGCCAGCAGGGCCAATAGGCAAAGGATGGCAGAAGAGAAATAAAAAGGAGGTTGAGCTGGAGAATGCAGGGACCTTTTCTCTGTTCCTTTGTAGGAGAACAGGCGCCATACAAATTCCAAGAAGTCCTTGCATGCTCCAGGGATGACCCCACTTAACACCTAGGGTCAGGGTTGAGGATTGTGTGGATAGATCACCAATGGTCACCATTGGAAATGAACTGAGGTCACCTGGCCCAGCAGTCTGCATGCCATCATTGCTATTACCCTCCCTCAGTTATCTCTGCCTTTCCTGGTCCACAATGCCAGCCACCTGCTGATTCTTTCCCGACCCAGTGTTCCCAGATGTCCCCAAGGGAAGACAGACACCAGGTGCTCGGTACTAAGTGACTGCAGGAGACCATCTGGGAAGTAGAGGGTGGGAGAGCTGGTGGGAAGGGGGGCTTAGATCTGGATGAACTGAGGTAGAGCTGTGTCCGGGTGCTCACAAGTCACTGGAAAGCAAAGAGAAGCATGGATTAGCTCTCCCAGACTCAAACAGCATCACACTTTTAAGAAGGGGGAAACAGTCACTTTGTACATATATGGCTTTTCTCCATTAACTTTTCTGATTAACCCTATGATTACATAATAATTGTGGGCCATTTAAGTACACAGCAATTATCACAAAAATCACAGGGTGGTTATGGGTTTATTTCAGTCCAGTAAACTAAAGGACTCCCAAGAGAGCTGAGAACCACAAGTCACATGGCAATTAATCCTTAGATGATGTGAAATGACACATGCTTCGGGGGAGAGGGGGCTCTTTGGGGGCTCCTGATCAGAACACACAGAATCTGGTTTTGCCATCCATAATTTCCCTCCTGCAGTTGGTGCCTTTCCCAACTGAGGCTAGTCTGTCATTTGGGTCTTGTCACAAGCTACAGCCACTACTTTGCCTTTAGAAACTCAGAAGATTTAAGTGACTTTTAAGATACATAATTGGATCATTTTACAGATGCTCTAACTGCTATTTAACCTTTCATTTTTGAGATGGAGCATTGGCAAACAGGTGGCTGTGTCCCTTCTTAGCAAGTCACACAGGTAGAATTTGCTCTGGAGTAGGGGCAGGCCAATGGAGAATTTAGTCCTTAGTAACCCAGACCTCAATACCTCTTGTGGGCAACTCTGTCTCTGCTCATTCTTCCTGCCCACCTATCATGGGCATTGCTCACAAATGATAGCCCGTAATCCAGTCTAAAACAAGCTCTTGCCATGTGTGGAGTTTCTGAGGGGCCACGCAGGTGATAATAATCTTGGTTTCAGCCTTGACCCCTAGGAGCAGGAGATCTGAGGTGGCAGAAAAGAAAACAGTACAAACTCTTCTCACGTCCTCTCTTTACTCTTTCAGGATTGACCGGAAAAAGGATAAGACAGAGAGGAAAATCTTGGATAGTCAAGAACGGGCCTTTTGGGATGTTCACAGGCCAGTGGTGAGGAAGTTCTGCTTGGTTCCCTGCACCGGATCCCCCCACCTCATTCTTCATGACTTTAGTGACCAACCAAGTGACTCTTTGGTCTTTAGTGACCAACCAAGTGACTTTCTTGTGATAGCTGCTAAGCTGTGTGAAACCGCTTTTTCCATTCGTTCATATCCTCCCATAGATCTCCTGGGGAGGATGTCAGGTCCATCTTTTAAAAACTATGCACTGGGGAAAATGTAGGGCTGGAAATGGGGAAGCAATGGGGATACCATTTTGGAGTCCCGAAACCTCCATTCTTCCAGATTAGCAGTGTTTGCTTCTGCTGTCATTAAGCCCCAAATCTTAAGGTATTCTTTTCACATACCGTTAAGTCTTGTCATCTACAGTAGTCATGTTCTATATAGTCTTTGAAACCTCTGAATTAGTGAATATTGAAGTTTTGCTCCTGGGTGAGCTAGCTTCTTTCCAGAAACTGGTCACATATTTTGATCAATATACAGCCTTGTTTCACATGTGTTCCTGTGTGAAGACACCATATTTAATATAAAATGTTCATTTATTGTGTTGAACCCACAACTGACAGAACTGTGATTTGGGCCACATCACAGCCATTCTGTTTTCTCTGTGGTACGTTGGAACCCAATTCACCCTTAGGACACTACCAATTCTTTGACACCCTGCTTGAAGGCTACCTAAAATAGAAAAGTCACCAAGAAAAACACAAAAATGTAGAAAGCCTGGCACCAAATAAGCCCTGTAAAGGCTGCTTTATAGCATGGAATAGGAAGGCAGAGCCTCACCCTGCTCAGCATCAACTGGGCATGGTTATGTCAGGTGACTCAAAATTATTGTTCTTCTGCACATGTCTGAAAATGGTCATTATGCTCTGAGAACATTTATTTGCACGTTACAAAGAAAATTCAGCAAGTAGATGAATTCACAAATCAGTACACAATGAAGCTTGACTGTGCCTCTGATTTCACATTATTAAAACAAATCTTGATTGCCCCCAGGAAATGGAATTGAAAATGAACAAACTAGTCCAACCTTCCTAAAAAGCTGATTAAAAGCAACAATTAAAAAAAGAGCTTCCTGACATGGGAATTTTTTCCAGATGGTTAGAAATGTAACATAACAAAGGTTATGTATTAGATCTAGGCACACCTTGGCTCTGCCCCTTGGGAACCTGGTACAATGCTTCACCCCTCCACGTATGGCAAGCAATACCCTAACTGTACACAGGTGCAAAGGCCCCTTTAAGAGACAAGCCCCGCCTACTCCTGCTCTCTTCCTGCTGTTTCTCTGAAGAGGCAAGCAGGCTTCCATCTGTCTGTCTCTCTCTCCCCCCCTTCTTTTCTTTTTCTCTCCTTTCTTCTTCTTCGAGAGAGAGAGAGAGAGAGAGAGAGAGAGAGAGAGAGAGACCCTCTCCCTCCCCTTTACCCTTCTCTCAAAAAACTCTGCACTCAAACTCTGTCTGCATGGCGTGGTTGTCTTTTACCCACCGTAGGACCTGCTAAATGTCCCACCTTGTGCCACTATGCCCAAAGCACTGTGGTCATTTGAAATAGAGGTTTGATGGCAGGAATGCATACTAGATGCTCCACAAGGTATCCTGATTATAAGATCATATTTTATATTTCCAGTGAGAACTCCACACAGGAACATACATTATAAGGTAAAAAGATTATGCATTATCTGCAAAGGCCAGGATTAGTTTTGATGCTATTACTTGGATTCAATCGGAAGCATAATTTTCACTTAGTAATTTACACTGTTTTCTTCATCTCAGCCAGGCTGTGTGAACACAACGGAAATGGATATCAGAAAATGTCGACGTTTGAAGAATCCTCAAAAGGTTAAAAAGGTTCGCTGGTTTAGTTGAATTACAGATTCCTAATGGGGATAGCCCTCTGTTTCTGGTGTTCTTTATGTAGTGGTTTTTCTGCATGTAATCCTGCAACACTTTATCTTTTGAAATCATTGTATTCATAAATTCTAGAAATATTTTTTGGGTGGCTGGCGTATTCTAGGCATTGTGCAAATTGCTGGGGTTCAGTTCCAGATCTCGGGGACCCTATAGTCATGAAACCAGGACACAGACAACGGGACTATTTGCTTTATTAGGAAAAATGGAAAAGTTCAGGAGCCCCTGGAGGAGCAGCTAAGACAGACTGGGGCTTCCCAGAGGTTTAATATAAGCAGGGTCCCCTGAGATGAAGAATAAATAGCTGCTGGCTCTGGGGAGGGTGCGGTGAAGAAAAGAACCTACTGGAATAAAACATGGAAGAGCCTGCAGATACAAAGGGCTTGGTCCCTAGAAGCAAATGGGAGAGTTTAAGTAGAGCTAAATTGTCCAAACCCACATCACCATCTTGCCCTACTTTGACAAAACCCAGGATTCCTTGTATTTCACTAGACTAAAACAGGTAGTGGCCATGGTGTTCCCATGGAGACCATACCAAGACTATGTCCATCAATACATTCAAACTCTCCAAAGACCATGCTCTGAGAGACCATGGCTGTGCTCCATAACTCTAATTTCCAAAGGTTAGAGGAAGATCCCCAAATGTCCCCAATTCACATAATGACCAAGTGTGAATCCAGAGCACTTTGGATCAGAAGCACTGCAGTGTTTGGAATATTTGCATATGCCAAGTCTGAGTACAAAACTCACTTGTTTCATAGCTACCTTATGCACATAGCCCAAAGGTAATATTACATAATATCCCGAGTGGCCTCTGTTTTGAGCAGGACCTATTCCATGAGATGAGGTGTAGAATTTTCCTCTTCTGATATTTGGGATTTGGGAGGATTTCATATATTTAGGCAAGGATTAATGTGTATGTGTGTGTGTGAGAGAGAGACAGAGACAGATATATACAGAGACACAAAGAGACTAAAACCCCAGGCACATACTTATTGAGTTTATTTATGTAATTTGCTCATTGAGTAAGTAACAATGCCCACTGTGCTGTATTTTAAACCTCTAGTCTTAAGTGTCCTTATTTAGTCATTAAGGTGGGAGTCCCCTCTGTATGGTGTGAATATCATTAGTTAATAAAGAAGCTGCTTTGGGCCTATTGCAGCACAGAATAGGGCAAGACAGGAATTCCAAGCAGGTAGAGGAGAGAACAGGAGGAGTCAGAGAGAAATGCCACGTAGCCGCTGGAGAAGACACCTGCCGTAAACCACGAGTCTTGTGGTAAAATATAAAATAATAGAAATGGGTTCATTTAAGATGTAAGAGCTAACTAGCAATGCACTTAAGCTATTAGCCAAACAGTATTGCGATTAATACAGTTTCTGTGTGATTGTTTTGGGTCTGGATAGCCAGAAAACAAACAAGCAAGCAGCCTCTGACAACAGACCCCCAATTCTAATATCCCAGAATTTTATGAAGCTAGCTATCTGTATGCAATCAGTACCTTTGTGATTGTATAGGTGCATGTCCTTAAGGGCTGTTTCTTTCCCTGTTTGTAACACCACGAACAACTTGAAAAGCAGCCATAGCTGTGGACTTGTGTACAAACCAAGGCCAAAAAGCTGCTTAATTTAGAAGGAGCACTAGCCCGCCGGATGCCTGCCTGCCACCTCAACCTTGTACCAGATGGGCATGGCATCTGCTGACCAGCAGGAAGCCCACGGGGAGTTTCTGAATGTACTTTTCAGCTATTGTTCTTGAGATCGTTGACCCCAAATCACCTGGGGCGTTTGTTTAAAGTACAGAGTCTCAAACCCACCCATGAGAATCCTGATTCGATCCACTTGGGGTAGGTCTCAGCGAGGTACCTCTTTACCAAGGAGCCCCAACTGATCTTGGAAGTTAGCTGGTCTCTGGGCTACACAGAGAGACCATTTCCTCAGGGAAATGAAAAGTTTTTCCCACTGTTTTAACCCAAAGAGGATGTGTTCACTTAAGAGGTCTATCATGAGAGAAATTCCAACAGAGGCCAGTCATGTGGTTGGGTGTCACAGACACAGTTGAAAGAATGAGACCGTGGGCTGGCTCCTGAGTCACCCACAATGCTGAGGGTGTATGATTTGTACTTTTTGCTTCATCTTCTAGTCAGTGTATGGTGTGACAGAAGAGTCCCAGTCACAGAGCCCAGTGCACATACCAAGCCAGCCAATCAGGAAAACTACGAAGGATGACATTCGAAAACAGGTGAGTGGGTGACCATGACACTCCCAGCACGATCCATGGACCGCAGAACCCAGTTGTCAGATGATGTGATCCTGAGTGTGGCACTTCACAAAAGCTTAAAACATTCTCCGCCAGACGTCTCTAGCAGTTATTGAAAGGGGTGTGACTGAGCTATCCCAGGGGCGTGCTAACTTTTGAGGTCAAGGTCTCCCCTGGTCTGCTATGGGAGCTAGGGAAGGAGAGGTGAATGTCCCATCCTGGAGAACTTCACATTATAATAAACTTCCAGAACGCCGCTAAGACTCAACAAGAAGGCAGAAGAACAAAGAGAGCCCCATCCCAAAGCCATTGCAGCATCATTTTGCTGTGTAACACTTTCTGCCCTGATGAGGAAGCCAGATTAACAGAGGGGCTGATGACAGTGCTCCCTTTGGGAGCAGCCTCTTTATTATGCCTTACTGGCTCTGGCGGGCTGGGCAGAGGAGTAACTTGAAATGACGTTCCTTGATAAGCAGATGCAAAGTAGCTCTTTGCTGTTTCTAGACCAACACACGAGTGTGGGTATACACATTGACACTAGGCAGAGGAACTGTTACGGGGGCTTAGTGCAAAACAGATTTTTATAGCATACATATTGTCTAACCATTCTGTAGCCAAGCTTTGGAGACTACATACTATCTTTTGAGTGAATAATCTTTGGGGAAAAGTGAAGAGTAAATGATAGTTATGGACAGGTAAAAAATAGACGTAAGCTAAATTGTATAAGAATGTTAAGTGTGGTGGGAATTTCCAAAAGGGTGAATGGGTTGCCGGAGTTCCAGCTACTGGGTAGGAGTGTTATCTGAGGAGGTGTTTAGACCTCGGTGTGATTGCAGGGGTTCGCAGGATGGAAGAGAATGAAGTTCTGTTTTGGCCTCAGCACCCATGTTCTCTCTTTCCACCAGATAACGTTTTTGAATGCACAGATTGACAGACATTGTTTGAAAATGTCCAAAGTGGCTGAAAGGTATGCTTCCCCCAATGTTATTGCCATGTGTGTGGTTTATAAAGGAGAAATGTTACCGGATTCCAGTTAACAAATGTGCTCAGCTTCAAGAGTCAGGCTGTAGCTACTCCTGAGATCCGACGTGTGAAAAACCCCAGCCCCTGTGTGAGTGTGGCTAAAAAACAGGCCTCCCTTGAGCAAGACACTCTCTCTTGCTAAGCTTCCGCCATGACTCTGTCAGTCAGGGAAGAACACCTTTAAAATCCTGGACCTTAGCCTTCAGTTCTTTGATGGAACCACGCCCCTTCCAGCTATACAATGCCCAGATTCACTTTATAGGGGATGAAAATTGTGTATGCCCTTTGAGGTACTGGCCACATAACCAACAGAGGACCAGATCCTTGAGGAGCGTTCCTCCTCTACATACCGTCCACCCCTGGACAGCATTGAATCAGCTATAAAGAAAAGGCCTCTGCAGCAGCTCCTATGCGCTACGCCACCCTGGTTACTGGTTCCACTCTGTTACCACATGGGAGATTCGGTTTTATCAACTAGATGGTCTGGTTTTGAACATTTCAGTAAAGATACCACCTGGGGATGCTGTAAGGAATAAATCTAATCAGACAGCCAGAACCTAATAATTAGTCATCCATATGCGGTTGTTAAGGCACTGTCCAATTTCCAAAGGAATCCAGGGTGTGAGTCAGACCTTAGTATTTATTGCATCTCAGATAAACTGAGTGTAAGTTTAGATTATATGGGGTAATGGATGTGTGCCCCACCACTAAGGCTCACTCTTGGGGCCCCTGGTTAAGCTGCATCTTCCTTCTAAATAAATGGCAAGTGGGAACTTAGAAAACCCCACCTCAAATCCAAAGCCTAAATTACTGATGTGCTCGGGACACCAAGGACATTGCTGGTTTGGGTTTATGGTATCTTATGTGTCTACTTTTATGTGTCTTGTGTGTGTATCTGTACACTCCCCCTTGGCTTATTTTTTGTTGTTGTTCTGGTGTTAGGAATTGAATCTCATGACCCTGGGCAAGCAATCTACTACTAACTTATATTCCCAAGACCTCTGTTTAGTTTTTTTGTTGTTTTGAGATGAGAATCTCATTAAGTTACCTGGGATGTCTATGAACTCCTTCTGAGGTTCAGGCAGGCCTTGAACCCAGAGTCCTCCTGGCTCAGTCTGCTGAGGAACTAGGATCACCTCCAGGTTCAGTCTGTTTGTATTCATAAAGATTTTTTTACATTTTCAATTGTGAGTGTGTGGGGGAGGGGGGTATGCATGTGAGTACTGCTGCCTGTAGAAGCCAGAAGAGAACATTGGATCCCCAGAGATGGAAGTGCAGGGGGTTGCTAGCTGCCCAGTGTGGGTACTAGAAACCTCGCTGGGGTTCTCTCCAAAAGTAGTGCATGTTCTTAACAGGTGAACCATCTCTCTAGCCCTGTGTTGGTATTCTTAATAATGGAGTTCATTATCAACATTCTGGCTAAGACAACTGTTTGTTGCGTTTTTAATATCCTATGCAATATAAGATATAACAGCATTCCTAACTTCTATCCACTAGAGGCCAGTAGTGCCACCTCACCATTGTGAAAACCAACAATGTCCCAGGGCATTGCCAAATGTGCAAAGGGACAGCAAAACAGACCCCGCTGAGAAATATGGCATTCCTATGCTCCCTGCTGCAGATGTCTCTGCAGGCACCAGTGGCTGAAGCTCCCACCACATCGATAGCAATTACTCTAAAGTTTCAGGTCTAGCCAGCTGCAGGCTACAGACTCACTTCTCGTGCCCACTGTCAGAATGAGGGACTTCTAGCTAGCTCACCCAGCTCCGAAAGTGCTTTTCCTTCTCAGTGAGATTGCCTTTGTCCCCTCCCAAAGAGTAGCCAAGAGCAAAGCAGCCAAAGTGACCTCAGTTTTCCTGTGACATACCTGGTGAGGAATGCCAAAGCACAGCCTTGGCATGGAACAGTGTCTGTGTGCCTGGCGATGTCTGCCTTGTAAGGCTCATGGGAGAGAGGATATTGTACGCAGGGCATATTTCGTCAGGTGCACACACCCAAGGCCAGGGTTCTGAGGCCAGAATGGAGGGCTAAGCCACAGGAACCCCTAAACCCTAGTCCTAAGTATGGACTCTGGTTCCAGCGGAGACCCAAGCAAGCTGTACTTTGAGCTTCAAGTGGACTACTCTGGGGTAAGGGCTCTGGTGATGCCTTTGTAGCTACACAGGCCTAAGGACTTGCTTCAGAAGGACCCTGGGTTTCAGCTTTGTCTTATCTTTGGGGTGTGGAGAGAAGCCTGAACCAGTCATCTGGAGAGGCCACTCAGAATGAGGTAGGTGATATGTCTTCCTTCCCGACATGGAGCAGAGGAAGGGAGTCTGGCAGGTCCCACTGTTTGTTTACTGGCTGTCTGGGAAGAGCCCCAGCTGGTCCATCTAATTACACTTGAGAGGTACTCAAACGAGGGCTTCATCCAGCCACAACTCCCCAGATAGAAACTTCTCGGGGTCCAACCCCAACAGAGGCTGGATTTTATTTCTGGCAGCAGTAACTGACAACCCTTCAATGCTGCGTGAGGCCCTTTCACTAAAGCCACAAGGAAACTCCCAGAGAGAGCAGAGGGAGGGCTGCCGGGTGCTTGTGGGAGATAAAGCCACTGGAGCCTGGCCTATCAGCTGCTGTATTCTGCCAGGAGGGGCCAAGGAGGTGGCACTGGCAGCTGGCCAGAGGTGAAAACTGAGCTCTCCTGGGTGAGCCAACCAGTCCCATTCTGGATCTGGTTTCCCTGGGCCTGCTCCAGGTGATAAGTAGTAATTAGAATCATGTCCCCCTGAGCAAAAGTTCTTGCCTTTTTTTTTCCCCACTTAGTTGCCTGAGAACCCAAGAAGTGAGAAGCTGTTGCTGGTGATATAGGTGGCCCAGTTCTGGGACACAAGAATTGGGGCGGGGCTAAACCCTGCACATAACTGCAAAGGGACACAATGGTCAGGGGTGTCTGGAGCCTGTTATGGCGGTTTGCGTCCTGCCTTGACTGTTTCCCGTGTTCTCAATGAAGCAAGTTGCTCTATCTCTCTTTCTCCTTTCTACTTCTCTAAAAGAGGAGATCACAGTGGTGGTTAGCCAACAGGGTTAATATGAGTGAGTGCATGCTCAAGGCCTTGGCACTTGGGGCCCTCCACAGTGAACAGGAAGGACTAGCAATTTTCCAGAGTGGTGCTTAACCACACTTTTGATGGGAGCAAAATTCAGGTACATGAGATGCAATGAACTGGCTGTATGGTGCTCTGAGGAGGAAAGAGGCTAGCCTTGAAGGTGACAGTTTTGTGCTCTTTCTCTTTCCTTTCTCTAAGTCTCATTCAGACAGCCCTGCAGGCTGCCCATGGCTGGCATTGAAGTGCATAGCTCGTCCGTTTTCCCCTATCTCCCTGCATACACTCCAGCCTCTTGACTTCCCAGAGGGAGGTCTCATGGATGAGGGGACTGGCTCTGTAGATTTTCTCAGTTCATTTCAGTTTCAAACATTTTGTCCATTGTCCCCAGCAGTGTTTAAATGTCCCTGATATGTCAGCATCAGTGTGTTTCCTAGGTGGCTTCTTGCTCTTCTTTAAATGTGTAACGGTATTCTCCATCCACAAATAACAATCCCTGTCTACAAAATTAACTTCCTAGATAAATACTACTCAACAGTACAGTTTTTATCCTGTTTTAAGTGATAATCTTCCTTAAATGTGGCTCACAAACTTGCCTTCCTAAAGAAAGAACCCTGCCTTTCAGTTCATTTTTCTGGATAACTTGAGCCATTGTTTTTGCATTTTGCTTTTAAATTCCTTTAGATTAAGTCCTTGATCTTAGTTTCCTAAAAATGACCCTAAAGTACTGTGTTCTTTGAGTCCCTGGTTCAAATTTTTACGTGGGTTTTTGTTTT
>LOEQ01000727.1:226481-245463 GCA_001685075.1 Bramus lutescens | reverse complement strand
TTTTTGGTGGGGAGAGTTGTTTATTTGCTTTTGTTTGTTGTCCTTTTGGGTTTTTTGAGACAAAGTTTCTCTGTGTATCCCTGGCTGTCTCGGAACTCACTCTTTAGACCAAGCTGGCCTTAAACTAATCAAGATTTGCCTGCCTCTGCCTCCGGAGTGTGTACCACCACTGCCCAATGGTTTGCTTTTTGTTCCCATCAATATGGTTGTTTCTAGGACTAGTCTCCTCTCTCAACATGCCTGATCTCTCTCCAAGCTGTAAGACAAGGCACACAAGTCATCTGTGACTGTCAAAACCTCTAAACTCAGAGGCTTAAAACGACAGTAGCTTCCCTCCACCCGCAGGGATAGGAACTTCCCCAGGGGTGGTCAAATACTACCGAATGCTGCATACAATACGTATTTCCTCCTATGCCTACACACCTCGGAGGTCAATAATAAGCACTAATAAAAGAAGACAACCATAGTGATGTATAACAGCAATGTGGATGCAACCTCTTTTGTGGCTTTCACACACTCATGTAAAGAAGGTGTTTTGCAGCTTTTCTTTGGTCTGCATTACCTGCATCACCACTGGGTGCAACTTGAGACAATATTCAGTAAAACAAGGGCCAGCTGGACACCAGCACTGCAACCCCACAACAGTGAGTCCAGTAATGCACACCGCAGTTAAGTGACCAATGGGAAGGTAGCACAGATAGCGTGGAAATGCTGGGCAAAATTCACGTCTTGGGTGGAGATTTTATCACACTGTTCTGGTCAGTATGTAATTTTAAAACTGATGGATTATTTACTCCTGGAATTTTCTATTGAATATTTCCAGACTGTGGCTTGTCGCAGGTAGCTGGAGTTGCTGGAAGCAAAGCTATATATAAGAGGGCATTACTCGATGGGCATTTGCTCTTTCTCAACGTGTCTTCTGCAAACTGGTTGAATGGGCTAAGTCACTTGTTTGCTTGTAGCTGCTGATCCTGGTTGTGTCTTATGTATGTGGCTCCTGACTACGCAGGATGCCTCTACAAGGACAGCTGTCCTGTCTTTTACATGGACTCTCATACTCAAATGGGCTACTTTGGCATCACTCACCCAGAAACAAGAGTACAAGAAAAAGCAGACGCATGGGAAAACAGAGTCACAAGCCTAGACTAGACTAAAAGGCTAGCGGACCACAGTCCATTTTTAAACTCAATCTACTACCACCAGAAAGTCAAATCACAATGGCCCTGATTCTAAGCCAGTGTTAAAAAGCTCTTTCCCATGAACCATGTTTTTCTTAATGACAATGAACTTTGAGGCAACAAGTGTGTATCCGCTGCAGACTCTGAAGAGACCCCTGTGTCAGTCGCCTACCTGTTACTGGGACAAAACACCAAGACGAATCAGCTTAGAAGGAGGAAATCATGTTTGCACTCAGAGTGCAGAGCATTCAATCCATGTTCATTTGGCCCCATCAACTTTGGGCCTGTGCCAAGATAGACTGCCAAGTGGGAAAGACACGGTGAAACAAAGATGGTAGCTGTATGTGGGTGGGGGAGAGAAAAGAAGGGAGAAGAAGAAAGAGGAGAGGAGGGGGAGGAGAGGAGGAGAGGGGAGAGGAGGAGAGGGGATTAGCAGAAGTTCAATATCTCCCTCAAGGGCACAGTCCTGGTGACCTTGGTTCCTTCCACCAGGCCCTACCTTTCAAAGGTCTTACCATTCCCCCAAAGGCTGCTGACCAAGTCTTTCATACACAGCTCTGGAGGACAATTTAAGATTCAAACTGTAAAAGACTCTGCAGTCACTTCTCCAGATAGATTAAGTTGCCAAAGAAATGAGGCCTTCCTCCTCTTTGTGAAGAGTCCCAAGCACATCTTTATTTTAATCCAGCCCACCAAACCCTCCAGCACTAGCAATGGCTTGGAGAACACAGACTCTATACATCTCTATTTCTGATCGCCCAGCATCTCTGAGCTTTCCTGCCAGAGACTTCTCCCCAAGCCTGCAATGCTGTGAGACACCACAGTACCCGGAGGTGCGGCCTCTGGTCCCGACACAGCACCTACACACAGACAGATCAAGTTGTTTTATTTTCTGTCTGCTGTTGCTATACTCTGCACACCCTTACTCCATTACTGGGAGTCCTTTGTGTGTCACAGCTGACTGCTAAATTGATTTTTTTAACATCATCTTGCTTGCCCTTCTCTGAGATTGCTGCTGCTCCCTAAAATTGGATGCTGGTTCCTCCTCTGCCTCCTGACCCTCAGTGATCATGAAATGTAATTAATGAAATGCGATAAGACAGAAAGAAACGGGACACCCTAAGGCTCTATTAAAAATCTGCTCGGCTGATAGAAGCCCGTGAACTTAATGTCTGAGGATAAATTCAGGGGAGGGAGGAAAGAAGCCATTGCAATCTTGCTTTCATGTGGCTTGAGAAACTGTCCTTGTACTTCCTCTCTCCCAGCCCATCTTAATTGGTAGAAAAGAAGTAGCGAGAAGTCACTAAGGTCACCTGCTCCAGACCAAGGTCTGGAATCTGTAGACAGTGGAAGAAAAGCCGTCAGGAGGTGTGGCCAGCGTACACTGTCTGTTCTGGGGGGTCTAACTTCACCTTCACTAAACCCAAGTTTCCCTCCAGAGCGTACTTCGTCTCCGGGTGACCTGAAGTCAAGGGGTTCTTTCCAGTCTTTCTCCTCCCCACCTTCTCCCACCTGGAAAAGAATACCGCCTTCCTCCCTGCCTGTAAAGAGGTCTGCATCTTGTCTCCTCTCCCATCAGCTCCTTTCTGCCCCAGTTTCCTTTTGAGCATCACTGTTTGGAAACCACACACACCCAAGCAAGGGAGCAAGAGTAATCCCTCCACATCCTTTGTACATGGGCTTTCTGGCTTTCCCACATTCTCGGAGGCTCTGACTCTATGAATGCCTTAACACATTTTAGTACCTTTTTTTTTTAATGTGGGGGACAAAAGACACCTGGCACGGCGCAGCAGATCCCACACCAGGTTTTCTCTGCAGTAATGCTGTCCCCAGCTGTGGGCCCTACCTTTTTCCATAGCAATTCCCAATGTCAGCGCCTTCTCAACTTCTCTGCTTTCTCAGCCAAAATCATAGGTGTGCACTGGGCTCCAGAAACCCCTTCCCAGGTATCATTTCACTATGCTAGACAGCATCTGTTCTTTCTCTAGCTTATCTTATTAATTTTTGTGTGTATCATATCACATAACTTTTGAGGAAATTATGAGGTTTTTTGTTGTTGTTGAGGAAAAGAGGGTGGAATCTAAAACTTGCCTCCAAGCTTTTTCAAGTGGGTAGACTAGGTGTTCTCTGAAGTCCCTTTTTCATGTCCTTCCTCTCCAAATATATCATGGTAGGTCAGAATTACAGCCTGAATCAATAGCTACTTCATTCTCTTGAACAGTGAGTATAATTAGGAACTGACTTGCAGGGCTAGCCATGCATGTAGCTTGGTTGGTAGAGAGTTTGCACATCATAGATGAAGTCCTGGGTTCAAGTCCCGATACCCCCTAGACCAGGTGTCATGGTGCACACCTGTAACCCTGGCACCCAGGAGATAGAGGCAGGAAGATTAAAAGTTTGTGGTCCTCCTCAGTTACATAGTGAGTTTGAGACCAGCCTATGATTCGTGTGACTCTTTCTTGACAAAGAAAAAGCAAAATGATGCCTTTGCAGCTAGCTCTATGCCAGCACCATCCCATGATGCAGTGAAATCTGATGACTTCAGTGAGTGAGAACACTGTGCTAAAGGACACACTGACCATGGATGGTCCACCCTGACAGCAACTGCTCAGGAAGATGAGGCAGAAATATAGACCAATTAGCCAGCTTGACACCTCCACCCAAGAGCCCATTCAAAGCCGCTGGCAATGGCAGGCAGCATCTTTGCCAGAACTCAGTAAGTTAACCTCTTCTGATGATACAAGAATTTGCCATTTGATAATAGGAAAATAAGACACTCATCAGGAGTAAAAAGAAAGGGGCCAAGAAGTTTTAAAGTGTTAAATGAAAAATATTGTCCCTAACAGACTTCTGCTGTATTCCTTATACTTACTATTTCCCAATTCCTCTGGTTCTGCTGTTTTGCCTGTCACATCCATGTACTTATGGGCCATTGCTGCCATGTGCAACTGTGTCAGGCACCCGACAAAAACCTCTGGTTTTATTTGCCTCTTTGCTTTTGATGCCAGTCCCCAAGTCTTTCTGTGGTCATTAATATTGACTTTGGACACAAACAGTACTACATATCGACCATGGTTACCTCCTTCGTTGCCTGTCTGGCCTTTTCTTTGTCTTGGGTCTCCTGAGCAAAGTCCATTCATCTTATTATCTGTGTGCCACCAGGAAGTACATGTTCTGGGGGCACCGAGGGCCTCTCCTGTCAAAGCTGAAAACAGATACCTTGTTGAACTTGGTCTTCTTATGCCCATCAGCTTCCTCCCCATTCCAAGGATATTTGCTAGGTTTCAAAGCAAAGTAATTATAATTTATACTTGGGTTCAGCAAAAAAGAGAATCTATTAGTTCCCAGAATGCAAAGAGATGCTTCAGAGTTAGGCATAGGGCTGGCAGCCATACTACGTAAGCTCAGGAAGGGCCAGGACCTTGAGCATCTCTCAGAGTCCTCAGGCACTATTAGCCCTGTCCCCTTTCTGTGAAGCCTTGGAATCTCTTATTATAGACATGCAATAGCAGATGTGACAAACTCCATTCCTGCAGCTTCAATAAAACACATTGGTCCCAGCAAAGGCAGGCAGCTGGCCCTGGATAAATCAACAGTGGCCAGGAGCAAGGCTTGCAAGCAGAACCCTGACAATGCTTGATAGCCCTGTGTGCATTTCAGGCTGCACTGCTCAGATGAGTAGAACCCCTCAGGATTCCAGAGATACCATTTGTGCCTGATCTCACCCTTCTTGGAGACTATTCCACTGCCTAGGTTCCCTATCATTGTCCCGTAGATTTCCAAGAGATCCAGTTCCAGGCTCAAGACAGCTCGGCTGATTCACTGCCTTCCTAGCCAGTGTCTCTGCCTCATTTTGTTCCTCCTTTTACAACTAGAAATGGCACTAGATCATCTAGAAGCAAGTCCTAAGCCTTTCAATTTCTGCATTAAGCTTGGATTTTTATCCCAGATAGATGCTCAATGCTTTTTTTTCTTCCTGCATCCTCACCTCGGAGACAAGAGAGAAAGTGGGCAGTCACAGGCCTGGAGCTCAGGTCTGTGAGAGTCTGATGAGGTGGAGAAGTAAAAGAGAAGAGATCTGTCTGCTGGGTACATGGAATTCTCTCACCTCTCTGGTAAGATCAGCACGAGAGAGAGAGAGAGAGAGAGAGAGAGAGAGTAACCAAAGCAATAGACTGGGAAAATCACCAGAGTCACCAATATGAATGTCTAAGAAAATGCACATTACTCTGCAGAACACCGTGCTAAACGAAATAAGCCAGATTCTGAAAGACAGGGATGACATCTTCTCTCATTTGTGGATCCTAAATTTTATATAGACACAAAAACTATGTGTACTACAAAATAGGTACTGAAACCCATCACAATGTACAGTGAATTTGTCCTAGTTAGGGTTTCTATTGCTGTGATGAAATACCATGACCACAAGCAACTTGGGAAGGAAAGGGTTTGTTTTGCTTCTCCCTCCACATTATAGTTCATCCTCAAAGGAAGTTGAGGTAGGAACTCAAGCGAGGCAGGGACCTGGAGACAATGCAGAGGCTATGGAGTGGTGCTGCTTCTTTACTGGCTAGTTCTCTATGGCTTGTTCAGCCTGCTTTCTTACAGCACCCTGGACCAGCCCAGGATGGCACCACCCACAATGTGCTGAGCCCACCCACATTAATCACTAATTAAGAAACTGTCCTATTAGCTTGTCTACAGCCCAGTCTTATGGAGGAATTATTTCAATTGAGGTTCCCTTTTCCCATATGACTCCAGCTTCAATCAAGGTGACAGAAATTAGCCAATGCAGAATCCGAGAGAGAGAGAGAGAGAGAGCGAGACTGAAAATGCATGCTTCTGACTCTTTTCTGACTCTTGTCTTTCCCATGTATTGGGGTGGCATGCAAGACAGGAAAGGAAAGAGCATTGATTCTTGAACACTGGGTTTGTTGACATGGACTATGACAATGGCATTGAAGTACAACATGTGACTACCATTCCCAAGGCATGAATGTCTATATCCATATTTTCCTGGAGGTGACTGCAATTTCCCTCCTGCAGCAATTCCTCTAACGTGACAACTGTGGCAGGCAGAAAAATGGTCTCTCAGAGATGAGCATAGCCTGCCGCCTGCAGTTAGGTTATGCCATATGGCAGGAAGAACCCAGATTGCAGATGGAGGCTGCCAATGGGTACGCTGTAAAACACGTGTGTTATCCTCATCCTGTGGGTGGGCCGGATGTCATCATACATGTCATTAAAGGATATACAAAAGAGCTAGAAAAATCAGTGTCCGTGAGATGGGACATATAAAGATTAACTCATAAGATTCACTCAGCCATTGCTGGCTTTGGAGATGGAAAGGAACCATAGCCAAGGAGAGTGGCAAGTCCCTAGAAGCTGAATGAGGTAAGCAAGTGGATTCTTCCCCAGCATTTCCCACACACACCAAAGAAATACTGCCCAACTGACACTGATCCTACCTTAGTGAGACCCATTCCAGCTCTGGCCCTCAAAACTAAGCTAATGATACATTAATGTTATTTTATAGACTGAATTTGGAGTAATTTATTACGGTATTATTAAGAACAAATGTGCAACCCCAATGTTTCCTTTTCTCTAAGATTGTCTACATCAGGCAATTCACCCTCGCCATCTCTAACACCCCTACATCACTAAGCAACTTTTTCTCTGGTAGGTAGATGTGACTGCTTCAGACAGTTCAACAGATCCCATGAAATATAACACTGGAGCCCCTGTGATTTCATGACACTTCATAAAGCCTCTCGTCAACTTCACTTACATAAACTTAAAAAAAATCCTTTGTCAGTAGAATAAATTTCCTTTGCAACCAGTTCCATCCATCACTGTCACTGTGACGCTAGACTTCTGTCATTGTCTTGATTCAGATTCAGATTGCTAGGGTCCCTATGATTCTCCGCCATGTTCCTCCGCAGTCTATCCTATCCCCCGTCTGGACTGTATCTTGGGAACAATTCCATTCATGCCTACTGCCTATCACAAAACCCTGCCTTGTGCACTCAACCCTGTTGTCCTGGACCAGCATCTCCATTCAGCCTCACCAGCCCTCCTCCGCTCACTTCCCTGGAGATGCATCCCTTCCCAACGTTCCCTAAAATACCTCTAAGAACCTGTCATCCTGGCCTGAGTTCTCCCAATCTGTAGTTACTGCCTGGCCCTTTGAGATTCTACTGCTGAAGGCTGGGTCTATAGCTGCCTCAATTGCTGTTTGTGTGCTCAGACAGGCTGCCTCACCCCGTAGGTCATTCTGGATGCCTAAGGGCACCCTGAGTTCTCATCCCAGCCTTTTCTGAGGCATTTCCCCTCTATGATGTTGCCTCTGTTCTCATTCAGGTATCCACCTAGAGACTTAGCCCTGTGTCCTGACCCGTGGAGTTGGATACCTCCTTCCAGGTTGAAAACCCCAGCCTAACTCTCAGAAACCTGAGCAGAGCAGGGGAAAGAGGAGTAGGAAACTTGCTTCATCCATTCCCACATTCTAGTTCATGAGAATCTACTTCTAACTTAAAAAAAAATCCCCCAATTTGTAATTTAGCTTGAGTAGGATGTCTCACATTTTGCCTTGAGCTATCAAGCAGCTGTCTTTTGTTTGAGGCACAAAGCTGGTTGAGGCAGACATCCTTGTAACGGCCAAGGCAGATATCCTGGAATGACAGCGAGGTCATGGCTGGAGGAAGGAAGACCCCTGAACTGTTTGTGTCATCTCATATTGGGATACCACCATGGATACCCAAGTGTGTCACAGTCTGAGAGGCTCCCACTGTCACCTCATGCCTGTGGCACCCAGGAACGTCTTAGTTCCTGCCATTCTCACCCCTTGAGCCGAATTTAGGTTGTTTTGCTGATGACTTACCTTGTGCTGATCTGAAGCAATATGGTGGCCCAGTTTTGTCCCCTGTAGCCCCATACTGCTTACACGTTCTGTGCTAGGGGGCTGAACAGTTCCACCCTCTCCCCCCTAAAGAGAGGTGTCCAGGTCTTGACCTGTAGAACCTACAAATGTGGCCTTGTGTGGGGAGAGCATCTTTAAAGCAGATGTGATTAAGTGGCCCTGGGGGTTGCCCGTGCTCTGGGGTACAGCCCCACACCTGTGCACACACTGGCGGCACTAAGTGGACCCAGTGGGTTACGAAGAAAGAGTATGTGAAGTTAGGAGTGTGAAATGAGGTGGGGAAATGGAAGGAGTTGGAGGGGAGGGGAGAGGGAGAAGGGAAAGTGAAAAACAAAGAGAAGTGATGGAGTCAAATGAGAAAAAGGTCAAGCTGCAGACACAGAAGGCCACTAGAGACAGAGACTGCATGCAGTACTGCAGCCACAGTCAAAGACTAGACGGCCTGCAGCCATTAGAAGCTTCAGTAAGCAAGAATGATTCCCCTCTGGACCCTTGGAAGGGAATGCAGCCCTGCTGAGCCTGGGATTCCAGATTTTTAACTGGGAACACACTCATGCTATTTGAAGCCACTAAGTCTGAGGTAATTTGTGACATCAATCTCATCTCTCTCAGGATGAATGAAATTAGTCCAAGTGACGAAGGAGTGGCTCCCAGGTGTGGGCACTCGTTCATCCTGCTCCTCTTCCTTCCTGAGCATGCTTGCCCTGTGCATTATTCTTGCTACACTGCAAAGCTCTTTCATATGAATCCCTATCTGTCAGGAAACCAACCTCAAAGGAGGCTCACGGGACAGGCGATGATGCTCCCCTTCTATGCATGGTGACTTCAATCATGCATTCTGTGTCCGCAGAAGATGTGCAAGATTCTTTTGGAATATTTTTCTGGTTTTTACTCACAATGGTCTTGAGTATTCAATGAGGTCATTTTATACCATAATGTGAACTTGATAAAGAGCAGATAAAGGACCCACCCAAGAACTGAAACAAACATCTCCCAACATAGACCACTGCTTCTTTTGCCCTGCTGGTGATGATCTATATTTAGGAGGACAAGGGAGCTCCAAGGTGTCAGGAAATCGACAGCTATCTTTAAAACTAGAATTATCAGTTTCCTTAATTATGGTGTGTGTGTGTGTGTGTGTGTGTGTGTAGGTGTGTGTGCGCACACGCATGCATGCACACACATGCGCATTTATGGCAACATGTTCATCTGTGTGCAGGTTCATGCACATAGGTCCTAGTTTCCTTCCTCTTGCTGTAACAGAACACCTGGCAAAGCTAACTTTAAGAGGGAAATGGTTTACTCAGCTTACAGTTGCAGGTTACAGTCCATCATCCCCATCATTACCGGAAATTCAAGCTAATAACTTGAAGCCACTAGCTGGTCATGTGCACGGTCAAGAGCAGAGAAGATGAATGCATGCATGCCTACTACTCCACTCGCTTTCATATGGTTCAGGACCCAAACCCAGGGAATAGTACTGCCCACAGTGGGTGGATCTAACTACCTCAGTTAATGCAATCAAGACAATTCCTCCCACAGACACACCCACAGGCCCATCTGAGCTAGATAGCCCATCACTGAGATTCTCTTCCCAGCGATTCCAGATCGTATGTGCACATGAGAAGGCCAAAGGTTAATGCCATTCTCCACCCTATTTGTTGAGACAGGGTTACTCCCTGGACCTAGAGCTTACCAATACAGCATGACTGGATGACCAGTCAATTTCAGGTAGCATCCTACCTCCTTCTCAGTGCTGGGATTACAGACAGGAGCATGCCCATCTTTTTATGTGGGTACTAGGGAATCGGAACTCAGGTCCGCATGTGTGCACAGCAAGCACTTTGCCCATGGAGCCATCACCCTAGCCCCTCCTTCATCATGACTTAGTGGATAAAACACTATATCCTGAACGCTTCAGAAAATGTATCTAATTTTAAAAACTTTCATGGGCACACGAGTCACCTGGGAACCTTATTAACATGAAGACTCTGACTCAGGAGAGCCCAGGGTCTAAGACTCTGCATTCTGACAACGTGCAGGGGATACCTGTGTTGCTGGTTATGGGCCACACTTCATGTAGCAAAGGCACCTCTGCCTAGTGTTTTTGCATTTTCAGCATTAGGCTGGTTAACCTTATTTCCCCTTTGCAGTTTAGTGGTAGAAAGTGTGACTGTGACTTTGCTGTGGTAGAGGAAACTGGTGGCCCACAGCTAGCCATACTTAGGGGGAAAGTTTTATTGTGGATTAGCAATTATAATGGTTCATATCCTTGGGTCAAATTATTCTAGTTACAGATATGATTTCCAGATAGATATGGCGGAAGATGTGTGTAAAGTCAGCATGCTGTTGACTGAGTTTCTGTCCTGCCCAGTTCCCCAGCCATTTAGTCCCAAAAGAAACCACACAGAGGTCTACATTAATCATAAACTGATTGGCCCATTAGCTCAAGCTTTTTATTAACTCTTATAACTTATATTAGCCTATTATTCTTATCTATGTTAGCCACATGGCTCGGTACCTTTTTCAGCAGGGCAGTCACATTTTCCTTCTTCTGTGTCTGGGAAGGACTACAGAGGAATGAGCTTCCTCCTTCCCAGAAGTCTCCTGTTCTCCTTGACCCACCTCTACTTCCTGTCTGGTTGTCCCAAGTATACTTCCTGCCTGGCTACTGGCCAATCAGCATTTATTTAAAATATAATTGACAGAATACAGACCATTCTCCCACACCAGCATGCTGTTACTATGACAAACTACTTGAGGAAATCAACTTAAAAGGACGAAAGTTTGTGTCCATTTGTTCAATTGTTTTCCATGGAAAGCCAGAATAGCATGGCAGAGCCAAACTGATTGCCTCATAGTGACCTGGAAACCAAGATGGGGAATGAGAAGAGAAGAGCCAAGACAAAATCCACCCTTTGGGGCATGATCCCAATGACCTACATCCTCCTCCGGTTAAACCCCACCTCCTAAACGTCCACTCCACACTGTGGCCTATTAGGTCATGAATCCATAAAAAGACAATCCACTCATGAGCTCAGAGCCTTCATGGTGCACTCACTTCCCAGGGCTCTGCATCTGAACACAGGGAACCAGGCCTTCACACAAATTTTTAGGGGACATTTAAGATCCACATTGCAGCAAGATTAGGAAAAGAAAAAGGAAAAGCCCCTATATGAGAGCAATGTCCTATACCATACTAAAAATATATTAAAAATCTGAGTCAGCTATAAAGGAGATGATTAAAGTATGATAAACTATAAGTAAATTATATAGAATATATTACACATATATAATGGGTAATTATATATAATAAACTATTCTTTTTCTTCACTTCCTCCCCAAGCATGGCACTAGATGACTGAAAATAAAATGAACTTTTCACTAATGATGGAGCAGAAGGTTTTCTGCTGTTTGTCGTCAAGAAGATGGTGTATTAGTTGCTCTCCTGCTGCCATGACAGAAGCAACCAAAGGAAGGAAAGACCCTTCTTGGTTCACAGTTTGAGAGTATCAGCCGTGATGGCAGGAGCTTAAAGCAGCTGGTTACATGGCACCCGCAGTCAGGAAGCAGAGGGTGATTGCCAGTGTTCAGCTCACAGTCTCCTCCTTATGAGTCCAGGATCCCAGCCTAGGGAAGGATGCTGCCCTCTCTAATTAATCAAATCAAGATAACCCCTCACAGACATGACTAGAGGCTAAACATAATCTAAATAACACCTAGAAACTTCTGCTACCCGATTCTAAATCCTATCAACTTGATGGTATTAACTTTCACAGACACCCTTCAAAGGCTGGTCTTTGGCAACTTTAGCTTCCTTCTGTGTTTGGCAGCAGGTAGCAGTGGCGAGGGCTGTACTCCAGTGTCAGGGTCTTCGTTCAGTCCTTAGGTATGGAATCTTAGCCCTGTGAGTGTACTAACCCCTCTACAAGCCTCGGGCATTGGAACCCTTGCCTCTCGGCGGCATCCAGTATCACAACATTCAGCTTAGGGACTAAGACCCATGATCCTGAAGACAGGCCAGTTTTCTGAAACTCTTGTGGTGGACAGGGCCTCCAGGTGGCTTTTCTGGCTCCTCGCAGCCTTTCATCCTTTAGCCCCCTCTCTGCTCTCTTTCATCTTTTTGCTTCCTCTCTTCTTCCTGGATGCTCTCAGATCTCAGACCTCAGATCTCTGATAGAAGCTGCCAGCATGCTGCTGAGATGACTCAGGATGTCTGCCTCCTCTGGGACATCTTTTGGGAGCCAGGGGTGAGATTGCCTGTCACTCAGGAAGCCAGTCTCTGGCACTGTTGAGATCATTCCGACAAGGACATTCAGTCAGGGTTTATTAAGGAGATGAGCAGACTGCTAGGTGGTGAGGATCGCCACTGCTGGCCATGCCTGGGCCTGTGGCCACTTATTCTTCAGCTATAGAGCAATCGTGCCAAGGCCACCGCCCCTCACTATGCCTTTACCAGCTACATCGCAGCTACTGCCATCACCAGAACTGTCTGCTGTCTCTTTCTTGGTGCTACTGGCTCAGTAAGCAAGACGATATTACTGTAGAGACCCCTTTTATAGGGCCGAATGCTGCAACACCAGAGAAGGCAGCCCAAAAGAGCATCTCTCAGCCCTCTCACTGAGTGAACCTGAGCACACTGTTTAGATAGCCCTGGGTTTGGACCAATCAGCAGTTCGTTTGGGCCAGTCAGAATCTTGTGTCTTAGCACCATTCATAATCATTGAGACTTGTTGTGTTTGGGGCCAAAGGACTTTCCCTCTTAGCGGGGATTAGTAATTAGTCCTTCAACCAGGGAAGTGCTCTTCCTCTTCCTCAGGCCAAAGTGGAAATGTCTGAGGGGCCATCTAGAGTTCATGGAAGTTTCTGATAACAAAAACTCTGGCACCGACTGTTTCCAGCAGCCCGGGCTTGAAAGACTCTTTAAGATCCAGGGCGGTCAGCTGTGATCTTTTCATATTATCTGAAACCATCCACAGAGTGTATAAAACGGAGGATGCTGGTGTGCATGGGTAGTCCCGCAAGCTGTTAGGCTCAGTCCGTTTGCTCAGGTTAGCAAGGAGGAGTCCACAGCTGCTAATTAGGAAATCGGGTTGTCCCCCGCCTTAGTGTGCACCTACAATATCAATGTAAAGAGTGTCAGATGAATACTGACAATGATTTCACAGTGCCTGAGCAGAGCCTAACACCTGCTCGGTGCCCAGGAAGGAGGAGACTCTTCATCTGTCTTAAACAAGCTTAACGAATTGACAGATTAATGGGCTCAACACATTTCCCCCCAAGAAAGAAAGTTCTATGACATTGAGAACCATAACCCACAGGCCTTCATTTCTATATTTGTGGATATTTGAATTTTTCAGTTGGGCCGTGGTGTGCATGATTTGTATGGTTTGTTGGTCAGTTTTCAGATAGGGTCTCTCTAAATAGCCCAGGCTAGCCTCCAATTCAGCATCTTCTGCCTCACACTCCCAAGTGTTGGAGTTGCACACAGCTAGCTCTTAGCCTTTTGTAACTTTGCTAACTTATAATATTTCAGAATTTGATCAAAAAGGAAGTAGGTAAGGACAGAATGCAGAACACTGTAATCTGCAGGCTGGAGCAGAAGTGTGGTTCAAAGTGGGCCAGTTGACCTAAACAGATCTCCTACTGACTCCTGGAGTCATGAGAACCATGGAGGACAAGAGTCAGATGTGAGCTGACAACATCCAAACAAGTCCAGTCTGCCTCTAGAGAACTCTGTCCTTAGATCACCTCCTCCTCCTGCAAACCAGTCTTTCCCTTCTCTCTGGAGAAACTGAGCCACATAACCTCAATCAGGTACATTCAACATCACTGAGGCCAAGTGAAGTTGAGAGAGTCAGTAGGCGTTCTGTTTACTGAACTATGGGGCTTCTGGGTCCAGACGGGGTGGTACTCCCCACCCCCTCAGTGTATCAGTGGAAGAGCTGAAATAAATCTCTCTGGTCCATAAAGCCTCCAACATTTACAACGTGGGCCTTGCAGGAATGGCTCACTAACAAGTGCTTAGAGAAAAACGAATGCCCTCGGGGGAAAGAGCCTAGCTCCATCTCAGAACTCAAATAAAAAGATAAGCAGGCTGGCTGGGACCTGCCCAGGATACCCATCGGTTTATAGACTGCCCACACGCACACCCAGCCTCCAAGCTGGTTTGCATACTTGACTTTTCAGTACAAATGGATGTCCAGAGATTTTTCCGTATCTTCAAGGAGGTATACTGTTGATATATGCCAACAGAAGGGAGGGACACAGAGAAACAAAACAACAAACAGAAGAAATAAATAATTAATGCAAAGAATTAGTGACCCTTGATATACGAGAGGACATTTTAATGATAAAAACAAGAAACTTGGTACTGATAAGAATAAAGTCGTGAGAGTGTGTCCACCTACGTTTTAAATATATAACTAGGTAGGTCAAAAGACAGTGAAACAAGGAGATAAAATAATACTAAAGGAAAAATTGGAGTCATGATTTAGGCTACTCATGAGTTAATTAAAAAACTGTCATGTTGAACAAGAAAATTGGGAGATTAAGAGTATTAAAATAGCAAAGCAATAAAACTTATGGGAGTATTTTAAAATTTAATTCACGTTGTGCTCAGTATAAAGAATAAAAACAATAGGCCATCATGAACTTGCAGAGTGCTTTAGCAAGAAAATAAACCCTAAATCCACATAGAGAGAAACTGACAAAATAACATATAACATGGTCCCAGAGTTCTCAATAGTAGCACCAGATGCCAAAATGAAAGAGCAATACCTTCAAAATTCTGAAGGAGGGTGACTTTTAACATAGTGACCTATGCCAACCGCTATCGGTCAAATACTGAGATGAACGGGAGCTTTTATTTTTAGGCCTCCAGCGTTCAAACATGTAACTCTCACGCGCCTTTGTTAGAAAGCTGCTAAAGGATGGGCTTCATCACAGCTAAATGTAAACACGAGAGCCAGAAGTGGAATCCATGGGACAAGGGCTCAATACACAGGTGAAGAGAACCTCACAGTGATGGCTTTGGGTCAGGTCCAGGGGGCCAGCGATCCAGACAGAAGCATGGGGTCTAAGGGCTGCAGAAGAGGACACCTTCTGGAGGTGGGGGAGCCTAATGGAGTATCTGATAAAAGACGTGGAGGGGGAAATCTATTTCTAGATCTGTTACAGATTTGTTAAAACACTGGGAAAGAGTAGGGTGCTGCTTAACTTAGCAGTCAACAGTTGTATCCCGTTAAGTAATCTGGGCACAGATTTGACAATGGTGGTTGGGTGAGTTCATCTGGAAGCTCATCAGAAAGCAGGGAGTGGGGAGGCTAGAAGACCAATGGTAGAAGCGACGTCCATGTTGAAAATTTGTAAATCAAGAACAGTTACTAAAGCCTATGATTTCAGTCAAATGCTGGGAGAAGCAAAGGATAGAGGACGGGTGCTTCTATGAGAAAAACTGGAGGAAGACAGCCGGCCGACACGGTTGCTCCTCTGTGCCCCCATCCCCCCACCCCCGGCATCTGATCGTTTAGTACTGTGTGATAGGCAGTTAGGTTCACTGGGCTTATCAAATACACACACATCTTTATGTATGTGTAAATGTGTGTGCACACGCACACACATGCACTCCCCTTTGTATGTCAAGAGAGCCAGCACTACCCCTAGGCATTTTCTATATACATGTTAGCTAGTCATATCTATTTGGTTGTAATTACCTATGCGAAGTTGGGGTCAGGTGGGATTTAAAAACCTATGCAGCAAGTGAATCATTTGGGAATTCCGGAAGAACTGCGGAATTCCCTGTGGACTCTACTTATTTTTGAGATCCGTAATCTTTGGAGGTTGGGTTTGGAGGCTGGGCATCACGCCAATGAGTTGGGACCTCTGTGCCAGTAAACCTGGCATAAGCGGGGGAGAGGCACCGAGGTTCCAGGAAAGAGTTAAATATTGGGAGAGGACAGCGTGTGTCTACTGAAACCTATGGCATCAGGGTAAAACTAGCCTTTGTGACAGGAAGGGAATCAGACAACGGAGAGTGGCTCAGCTAGTCAGACACGGGAGTGGGATTTTCCTGCGAACACTCTGGTGCTGGTGTGGGACAGAACGGAGAGCTTTCCCAGGATATCAGAGCTTCTTTGCCTTGCTTCCTTCTACAGCTTAATCGCTTACACAGAGCAGTATGTGGAGTATGACCCTTTCATAACGCCAGCAGAGCCATCTAATCCTTGGATCAGTGATGACATCACTTTATGGGACATAGAGATGAGGTAATAATAATAATAATAATAATAGTAATAATAATGTTTGGGAGTGGGAGGGTTGTTGGGGAAAAATCCATAATCTCATGCAATTACCCTATACCCTATTCTAATTTGAATAAAACCAGAAGAATAAAGGCCCAAGTACCCTCTATACCGACATCTGTTTGCTTGAAGTTCCTTCCTCCTGGAAGCTTTGGTTTGGACACAGTTCTTTGCAGCATCTCTCTGGCCTTCCTCTGGACCTCTCCATGTCATGGTAGCTGGCACAGCTCCTTGCCATTTCGCGGACGTGGGTGCTCGGAAGGGAAGGAAGGTTCCGCTGCCTCCACTTGTCTCCTTCCCTTCAGACTGCAAGGATCCAAGCTAGCCCCTCTCCATACTGTCCATATCTCACAGCACTTCCATCAAACCCCCTCAGTTGCAATCACTATTCTCACTGAGGAACAGATGAGGAAACTGAGGCAGAGCAGAGCTGGTGAACTTGCCCCAAGGATACCCAGTTAGAATGCAGCAGCATTGGGGCTGGAACCCAGGCAGAGGACTCAGAAGCTGTGGCTGGCCTCAGGCTGGGCATCTGAGGTTACAGCATCAGTAGTTTCATCAGCACTTGGCTCTGCCCTAGGACTCCATGACACGCGGAGACAGCTCTTTGTGGCACCCCTTCGGCTCTGCGCTCAGATTCCTTTTATTCTCCATGACTCCCATCTTCTCTTTCTCTTTGGTGTGCTTGCTGTTATCTTTCTCAGATGTGGCCCCCCTTCAGCTCTGCGCTCAGATTCCTTTTATTCTCCATGACTCCCATGTTCTCTTTCTCCTTGGTGTGCTTGCTGTTATCTTTCTCAGATGTGGGAAAACCCAGTAACAATTAATGAAGTCATAGATGCTTATTATAAAAAGCTTAACCTATCCCGGTGTGCATACAGAAGAAAACTCCTCCTTTCCTCTCTGCCCGTAGTCTGATGCCCTGGTTCCCACAGTGCACCAGGGTGCCCAGGCCCTGAGAGGACTCCCGGGGTGTGTGCACTGCTGATGGAAACGCCAAGGCATCTGATGAGCCAGATATCATGTACTTCCCTGACTTAGGTACTCACTGATTCAATGTAAGGATCAGACCACATCCCATCCTCTTTAATGTCAAATCTTTGCAAGTCTAGGTTCTCAGAGACATTCTGTCATTCAAAAGCTGTGCTGCACAAAAATCGATAGGGACTGGGAAATGGAGGTGGCCATCATGGTCCTGCCAGAGGCAGATTGAGAAAATGTGCCTTGTGTAACATATATACATAGGGATTGTCTTAGTTAGGATTAATATGTATGTGATGGAGCATTGTGATCAAAAGTCACTCGGGGAGGAAAGAGTCCATTCTGGTTATGCTTTCAGGGAACAGTCCATTACTGGGAGATGTCAGGGCAGGAACTCAAACGGGAGGAGCCCAGAGACGGGAGCTGAGGCAGAGGCTGTGGAGGGATGCTGCTTATTGGCTTGTTCCCCACGGCTGGCTCAGGCTGCTTTTTAATGGAACACAGGACCACCAGCCCAGGGATGGCCCCACCTATAATGGACTGGGCCCTCCCACATCAACCACTGGTTAAGAAAATGCCCTAGGGGCTTATGCACAGCCCAATGTATAGTGACAATTACTCAGTTGAGGTTCCCTCTTACCAGATGACTCTTGCTTGTATCAAGCTGACATAAAAACTAGTCAGGAGAGGGGTTAAAAATTAAATTAATTTTTCCTTCAATGCACATACATTTCATATAGTTGCTGTTGCTGGGAAACAAGTACATGTTAACTGGTTCCAACCTTAGATAAAGAAAATGTTAGGTGTTTCTTTGGGTTAAGGGAGACTGTAGAACTTACTGAGACCCTAAGGGTGTCATGAATTCAATACTTGAGTGACTCTGAATTAGTGGCTATTTCTTTAAATTTTTATGCATAGAAAGTATTCTGATCTTTAATGTAATTAAGTTCATTATATATATACACATATATATACTATTTTAATTAACAATATATAAGCACATATCTACCTTATCCTTTTAATATCTATATTAAAACATTTCCTCTGGCATGAATGAAGTAAAATTTATTTAACCAATTCCTGAGCCATAACTATTTAACTCATGTCTGTTTCTGTAATATAAACAACAATACTTAGAATGGAATGCATACTTTAATTTTAGTTCATGTGCTAGATTTTCCTAAATAAAACTAAACCCCCTTTTTCTATGACCTCAATTTAAAGTTAGCCATCTCTAGCATCGTTGTCAACCCTGGAGTGAGCAGTCTTTCTATCTGTGTAAACTCAATAGGTTGAAACAAATCTCAATTTGCCTTCTGCTTCTTCACTGGTGTAGAAATATGTTAATTGAGAATTTCTCATGCGGCTATCAGAGATTCATTCTTCCATCACTATCCAGTCACCTGACCTTGCCCCATTTTCACCCCAGTGGTGGCTTTGCATTGCATATTGGGACACAAAAGTCACATTTGTTTTGGCTTTTCTTTTTTTCCCCAATTCCTCCCTTCTTTTTTTATTTCTTTTCCTCTTCCCCAACTTTTGATTTTCTAATCAACTTTTGCATTGCCTCTTCAGATTGTAGTTTCTATTCAAGCCATAGT
>LOEQ01000727.1:202929-226040 GCA_001685075.1 Bramus lutescens | reverse complement strand
CAGGCATGGGCAGCAGGCACGGTGGCTGGAGCCAACAAGCTACAAGTTCACATAGTTGAAGCCCAAGCAGGAAGCAGAGAGTGAAAACTGAGAGCTGGCAGAATGCCTGTACTCAGACGCTTACAGAACTGTCAGAAGACGTGCAGAGCGCATGATCAGTGCTGACATCACCCTTCAGCCTGGTGATGGTCCCTGTCTGTACAGTAAAGTCCAAAGATGACCAAGAAAAGAACCAAGAATCAGTTTTTCCTGTTTTGCCTTAATTCAGCCTATATGGATTGAGATCTGCTTTGCACTGTGCTCCGAGTAAGAAATCCTCTGGATAAAAATTTAACAAAGTCAATTAAACCTGCTGTCTTACCACCTGGCACCAGAATTCCTCCTTGCTTGGCAAAGGACATTCAGCCACTTGGGGGCACAAATCAAGTCCTGTGGGCAAGGCTTTGGCAGACTCATGCAACAAAGGAGCGGGTTGGGCTGTGCCCAGGGAGAAGGTGGGAGGAGTCTGTTTTCTGTCTCTGAGAGAGGAAAACAAAGGATAGGAGTGGGGGAAATAAGCAGAGGAAGAAGAGGCAGGCCAAGATTAGAAACCAGGGAGATTCTAGTAGCCAGGGACAAAGGTCTTTTCAAAAGCGAGAATACTAAGTGTGTTAGCTGCCAGGAGAGGTAACCTCTGCTCAAGACCTTGGAAATTATCCATGTCTCTTATCTTCTCAGACATCGTGTGAACGTGGCTCATGTTATATGGCAGAGGAGAAACCATGTGTGACCAAATAGGATGCTCTGGAGATGTCCTTCTCACTGGACTTTAGACTTCTTCTGGGCTCAGGGAACTCCAGGCTGATTTATTTTTGAGCTCCAATCATAAGGACATGAGAGGAAATGCTTGGACTCTACAAAAATTAAGAATATATTGTCTTAATTGCTGCAGGGTGGATGCACACAGTCCACTGAGGGACAACAACCCAATAATGGGCAAATCAATGTAAGATCTAATACAAAATAACAGGGAATTGTTCTCTGATTCCCTCTCAATCTCAGATAAGATAATAGATCCAAATGTCAGACTAAGAACAAGAAAGGGTATAATCAGGGCAGAAGGGCTGATGATAGGTTTTTGTCTTAAAGCATGGTGAACACCATCTGTTGGAGATTCGGAGAAGTCAGCTTTCATTAAAGAAAATAACAATAACCAAGGCTTAGCACTAAGGAGCAGTCAGTCAAAAGTCACTAGACCACAGCCAGGAAGAATTCACTACTTTGCTTGTTATCAAAAAGGTGTCATAGGGAGGCCTAAAGGAAGTAGTTGTGGTGGTAACATTAACTGAAGGGCAGGAGCTCATGAAACTGGTGTGGCCTGTAGAATTGTGGTAAGTCACTTCTCCCCTCCATGGGAAAGGTTTAAGGCTCCCTCTCTATTGTGTATCAGGCACATGAGTGATGACTACATGATGCCTGGTTCATTCTACTTGGGTAAAGGAATCTACTCCCAGCCAAGCTGACTAGCCAAGAGGCAGAGCCTATACCTGATTTGCCAGTATACAGCTATTGGGACAGAACTCTTAAGCTCCTTTTAAAAATTAGATTTACTTATTTTATGCATCTGAGTGTTTTGCCTGTATGTATGTGTGTGTGTGTGTGTGTGTCATGTGCTTGCCCGATGCCTGTGGAGACCAGAAGAGGGCACTGAATACCCTGGAACTGGAGTTACAGATCGTTGTGAACCACCAAACTGGTGCTGGAAACTAAACCCTTGTCCCCTTACAAGAGCAGCAAGTACTGTTAACCATTGGACCATCTCCCCAGCCCCCTCAAGCTCATTCTTAAAGCAGCCAATTTCCAATCATGGCCCCATTGGTGGCCTCCCTCCTTTTGTGCATATGCTGATCCTATATCAAGAGAAGACATTTGTTTTCATATGCATGGGTCTTGATGCCTTATTTGACAAAGTGAAACTCTGAGAGGCAGCCATACAGAGTTCCAGTAACTTCTAAACATCTGCTCTTAAGTCATTGAAATTGTCCACCGCACTCGGAGAAGTTCAAGCCATTAAGGGACCCATGTGGGTCACTCTAGTCAACCCTCCAATGAGCTGTTGACCAACCGCTCTTGTTAGCTGCCACAGGCACCATTTGGACATCCAGTGCAGTCCTCAGATGACCCTTTAAGCTACCTTGTGAATACAGCTCTGAGTGGCCACAAGTGAGAGGGCACAGTCAAGCCCAAACAAACTGAGAACGCTGAATGAGAGCAATGAATGGACACAGGCTGAGTCACAGCCTATTGGAGTATCCAAGACCTCTCAGTGGTTCTTGGGGTGGTAAATAAATAAATGAAGACTGTTTGCTCACAGTGTGGCCCTAAGACAGGGTCATTAGATCTGCTTTCTGAGAGGACTGGCCCTTGTTTCATCATTTTTCTGATAACATATCTTAATCCATTCAAACTGTCAAAAAAATGTAATAGATTGTGTGGCACTTACACATGGAAGAAATTTGGTCCTCATTGTTCTGAGACCTGAGAATGTGAAGATCAAGACAGCAGTGTGTTGGTGTCCAAGGAGGCCTGGACCATGATCTGGTCAAAGTGTGTGGTGACTTGAAAGAAAATGGCCCCCAAAGGGAGTGGAACCAATGGGAGGAAGTGTGACCTTCTTGGAGGAAGTGTGTCACTGTGGGGGTGGGCTTGGAGGTTTCATATATGCTCAAGCCACACCCAGTGAGACAACAGTTCACTTCCTGTTGCCTGCAAAATGTCGAACTCTCAGCTCCTTCTCCAGCACCACATCTGCCTGCACACTGTCATGTCCCACCATCATGGTAATGGATGGAACCTCTGAAACTGTAAGTGAGCCACCTCAATTAAATGTTCTCCTTTATAAGAGTTGCCATGGTGGTCATGATTTCTCTTCACAGCCACAGAAACCCTAACTACAACAAGGTGGCATGCCACTATTATCTCATTGCTTAGGAGGCTGAGGCAAAAGGTTCACAAGTTTGGCTAAGCCACAGAGTGAATTTTCTATCTTTGCTCTGGGGTTTATCGTTAAGGACACTAACCTCATTCCTCAGAGCTCGATGACTTCCAAAAGCCCCAGCCCTTAATATTATCATATTTGGGGTCAAAATGTCAAGAGATGAATTTTAGAGGGACAACACTTTTATCCCATACCATTTTACACCTGATCCCCCTGTTATAAACTCCTGCATGTAAAAGGCATCTGACCCAGTCCAGCGCCACCAGCAATCTCTCTCTAACGTCAGCTTTAAGGTTCCATCTCGATAAGATGAGGGCGGATCAAGACACACATCATCTCCAGCCAAAGTCCTTTCCAGCTGTGACAACCATGAGGTACATCTAACTAGGACGCTGGGAAGTGTGAGACAGAAGAAACGGGAAACAAGTCTTCTAAGCACAATAAGATGACATTCAAGCTTTAATCAGACTAATTCTCTCTGTCTTGACACTGCGCCCATCAGACCCAGACTGAGGCAACAGACAGACTCATTCCCTGAGGCAGTGAACCCACCTCCGGAGCTCATCAGCTTTTCTGGGTTGATGTTCTGTTTTCCATGCCTGTTTGGGTGGCAACATCCTTCACAGCTCAGTGAACGTCCTCTCTCTGCCATGTCTTTGCAGCTTCCCCGGGCTGGCCCACTACCCTGCGGCTCTGCCACAGAGTTTGTCCCAGTAGCTCCACTGGATATAGTCCCCCTTGCACAGGGACTCCATCCTGGAAGTACCAGGCGTGACATCCTGGACTGCTGGAACTGGAGGGATGCCGATGCCTATTGAAACTGCCCTGCCCCCAGCTCACCATGGCTGCAGTCATCTTAGCCTATAATGGGAGTCACAGACCTGGTTGTCTCTGGATCATCTTCCTATTGTCCCTAAACCTAGCTACTGGCTTTTGTCTGGATGACTGAGCCCTACTACGTCCTTGTGACAGTCATTTGGCCACAACATTCACAGTGTCTTTTCTATTGTTTCATGGGCTTGTTTGTTGGAACACAAATAAGCTAGGGATTTTCTCATTTCCTCATTTAGATTCTAGTTCCTTTTGGCTAGCAATTCTATCTTTAGCTCATTCCTCTCTCTTTATGTACTACTAAAAGCAGTTAGGAAGAGTCAAGCTACTCCTTCACACATGGCTTAGAAACTCCCTTGACTAATATGTAGATGCATCGCTAGCAAGTTCCACCTATCGCAAAACCCTAGCACACAAACAATTCAGTCGGTCTCTGCCTCTTTACAACAAGAATCACCCTTCTCTAACATCCTTGTGTTCACCTGAGTCTTTTCAGCATGCCCTGCACCATTCATTAAAGCTCCACTCAAAACTATCTAAGTATTATCTAAGAATGGGGTTTCTCATAAGATTTTCTATTTGTTTTCTGAGCATTCGCGTGCGCGCGCGCGCGTGCGCGCGCGCACACACACACACACAGAGGATCGTCTTTATGGGTCCATTCTCAGCAAACATTTTAAGCTTCCCCTGACCTGTCTTTGCCACCCTTTCCCATTTTATGTGCTATAGCAGCATCTCACTCTCGGTACCAGTTTTTGTGTAAGCCCATTAGGGTGGCAAAAAAAAAAGACCACCATAAATAGTGTGACTTATAAATACCATCTATTGCCAGGCACTGGTGGCACACGCCTTTAGTCCCAGCACTCGGGAGGCAGAGGCAGGCTGACCTCTGTGAGTTTGAGGCCGGCCTGGTCTATAAAAGCTAGTTCCAGGACAGGCTCCAAAGCTATAGAGAAATCCTGTCTCAAAAATAAATAAATAAATAAATAACATTTATTTACTTCTCATGGTGCAGGAGACTGGGAGGTGTAAGAATAAAGCACCCACAGTTTCACTGTATGATTAAGAGTCCTCTTACTGATTCATTGATGGCCAGTTTCTTGTTGGATTCTTCCATGGTGGAAGGCTGAGGGGGTTGTCTGGGTCTCTCCTAAGAACACTAATTCCACTTAGGAGCCAACAATCTCCAAGGGCCCCACACCCAAACACATCGCATTAGCAGTGAGAGTTTCAGCGTGTGAATCTAAGGAAGGAGGCAAATCATCATTGACAACACAGCTCGAGTCTTTTAAAAATAGCTTACATCTTTTCTCAAGCCTTAATACAGGCATTAAATGAGGACCATGAAGGAGAAGGCAAAGTAGCACCTACAGAGGCTTACCAAGAGTTCTGACACACTCCCAGACTGCCCTTTCTTCAATCCTGCCACCAACAAGGAATCTGGTGGAGTGAACATGGGTTCCCTGCCTGCCATCAGAAAGTGCTGGCCGTGGTACTAAGTGTGCATCCATGAGACAGCTGTTAAAATGACCGAGTCACTCTGCACACCAAGTCTCTGGGCACAGCCTTTGACAAGGATACAGCTAGCACCAGCCCATCTGCAGAAAGTTTAATCACTGCCTGGTGAAGAGCAGATTACGTCTCTGTCCTAGGTCAGAGCATGACCCTGGAGGAAGAATATTCCTGCGGCTCTCAGGAACATAAATTTGCTGATAGTTTCAGCTCCAGGGGACTGTTCCCACAGACAGTACTTTCAACCCCTTGGAAAGTTACCAATTTTTTTAAATTATGTGGTTTGTTTCCAAGAGAATCCAGGATCCACTATCATGTCTTATTGTGAAAAGCCCAGCCTGAACTTTGCAAAAGATCATTTGTGGAGGAATTTCTCATTGCCTAGCCTTCTATTATGACCCTACTGAGCTAAGCCTGGAAATGCAAAGTCATACTACGAGAGCCTCCCTGAACCCCTCATATACAGTCTATTGGCCCACTGCCCTAGAAATAGAAGACACTGGTTTGCTGGCTTACATCTAAACCATATATCCAGTATCATAGCCACGGAGCCATGTCAACTAGTCACAGATAATTAAGTTTAAACTTTAATTTTTTAAATTGTAAATTTCCCTTCAGGTCATCCATCACACTACTGCGTGTGAGAATGGTGGCTCCAAGCATGCACAGTGTGACTATAAAATGGCTCCTCCTGCTCAGACTGCCAATTACTTGCTTTTTAAGCACTTTAATGCACCAGGTCTCTTCTAGCATAAATATGGAGGCTATGCCAATTCTATAATAAGCAAAACCCATGGTCTCATATACTGATGGTTAGGGACTATCAAGGGCCTGTCTCTTTCTAAAAGGAAAAAGCTCTGTCTACACCAGCAGTTCACAAGTGTGGCTGTGACTAAGTCTCTGGGGACCCTTGAGAAGCTGGAGCTTCTGGTTCAGCAGCTCTGGATGTGGCCTGTGGTTCTGCTTGGCCTGCAGAGCACACCTTGAATCGGGATGCAGGTAGGGAGGGGGGAGGAGGTTCCAGCTTGTGACTTGTGAAGTAGGAGCTATTGTCTCCTGAAGGAGTCAGCCCAGGGACTTCAGGTGGGAGGAGAGAATCTGAAGGAGTTGTTGTACTGGTTCAGCACCAGAGAAAGATGACCAATGCCATTTCTTCCCCGTGGGGGTGAGATTGCCAAGCAAGCTGAAGGCTGTGCTCTGGAGCCGCACAACTACATTGGATTCTTGACACCATCACTTGCCAGATATGAGGCCGAGACAACTGATAACTAGACCTTGGTCTCCCTGTCTTGGGAATGGAAATAGTCCTAGCATACTTCACAGAGCAGCTTTAAGGACTCAGCCCATTGGCAGGTAGATGTGAAATGCTTAAAATGCTTAGTACACGACAAACACTGTCTAGTGGCCAAAGCAAAGGCAGCATGCTGTTTACGAGCAAGTTGAATGGGGTTTATTCTGGTTTAATTCACGCACTTATAACCAGTATATCACCCAACTCCAATCAGAGGCTGACCTCTCCTTTAGATATTGAAGAAGAAACAGAAGATGGGGAGCTAGTTTCTTAGACAAAGGGTTGGATCCATGAGGTATCTTAGGTAACAGGAAAAGTACAAAAAAGATAGAGTTGAAACTTGGCTCCGTACCTGATGGGAGTGGTCCAGGGAGGCCCCATGGGTAGTGTGAATTAATTTCCTATAGACAGCACTCACTTGCCTGGCACTTTGGTGAGCCTTGCCAGAGACATGGCCTCCTCACCTGCCTCTTTTCAGGAACTCTTCACCACCTGGTGCCACTGGTGTATAAAAGCATACATGTGGGATTTGTGTGGGTTTTGTGGTATCTGTCACTACCACCTGACATGGTTCTCCTTGACGTGTGGTGTCAACATAGTTTTTCAGGGAGAATATAACGGTGGCTTTTGTTTGAAACTAATCATTTTTTTCAAACCTTCTCTTCCAACCCCAAAGCAAAGAGCCCAGCCAGCAGCGGGTAAAACGATGGGGCTTCTCTTTTGATGAGATACTGAAGGACCAGGTGGGGCGGGACCAGTTCCTTCGATTCCTGGAGTCGGAATTCAGTTCAGAAAATCTCAGGTAACTCAAAGGTTTGAATTGCATACTCGTGTGTGTGTGTGTGTGTGTGTAAATTTGCATAATTGGCCTTTCCACCTTCTTCTCTCAATAAAACATCACTTGGGGTTCAAATCCAAATGAGAGCTTATCTAGCTCAGGTTGGGATGGAGGCTTTTGATGGGGTTAAATAGTCAAATGGCTTTGATAGCACCATTCAAGTAAAACTATGGAAGTGTGGAATTTCAGAGTGAGGGGGCAGCTCAGAGCACCCCTTCTCCAAAATGTCAGCCCTAGATGTTCATGGCCCCTTCAAGGTTAAACAGAAAGGAGGACATCACTGGGCTCAACTCAGAACTTTAGCAAGCCAAGTCCGTGATGTACAGAGATGTGGCTATACAAGCTAATAAAAGCACATGCTTACCCCTTGAAAAGAATTCTGTCCCTTCCATGCGGTGACTCCGTGGATCAGCTGATGTCACTGAGAATACCTGATTGTTTCTGTAGGCCCCTAACTAAAACCTCATAATGGAAATGAACAAATAATTATATTTAGCAAGAGAAAAAAGAAAATGTTCAGAAAATGAGATCTGATGAGGAAGAGCAGGGTAAATGAAAAGCAAAGAAGCTCTTGGTCACAGAAAACGAGAAACTGAGGTGTTATTCAGTCCTCTGCTGTGTCAGATACGGAGCCAGGTGACTCGTGGGAATGTGATCAGGTGTGTCACTAGGTGAGGCCCCTCGGCGATTGTCTTGTGCAGGGTCCTTACAAGAATGGAACCAACAGGATTAGTGTAGGCATTAAAGGCGGATTATTATACCAGCTTTCAGGATGTGGTCTGGGTGGTCCACCAATGGCTCTCACACACTGGAGAGGCTGAGAATCAGTAGTTACTCAGTCCGTGAGACCGGATGTCCCGGTTTGGCACTGAGGGACTGGAGGATTCCTGGAAAGCTGCTGGTCTTGGGTCTACATCAGAATCCTAAGGAAATTAATTTTAATATGGGTGAAGGAATGCCACGGCAACAGAATAGATGTGCTTGTCAACAAGAGTGAGGGCAAGCATGCAGGCATCAAAGTCTCTCTTCATCCCCTTATCTGGGCTGCCACCAGAAGATGCCACCCACATTTAGGGTGCATCTTCCCTCACTTCAAATAATTTGAATAAGAAAATGCCTCACAGGAATGCCTAGTGGCTTTTGTTTTGATTCCATGTGCAATTATATTGACACCCAAGATTAGTGGTCTTGGTCAACTGGTGACTTATCCACAGCTGAGATCCACTGCCGCCACTACTTCAACCTCATATCCCCTATTAACATCAGGTTCTCTTTTACATATTAAGTTAATTTCCATGTTCAAATGCTTCCTTCTGAAATACTTTTATTACTTTTTGAATTTTTAAAATTAAATCCGAGCATGTGCTGTTGGCAAAGGCTGTGTTCTCTTATATTAATGGGTAAAATCCGTGTCACCAGTCGGGTGATATCTATGGCAAACCTGTGCTACAGCAAGTCTCACCAGGGTCTCCTAAGGGATGCAAGACATTCGAGATATTTCTCCCTAGAAACAATCTTGTAGGTTCTGGGAAAATGCATAAGAAATTATAAGTTATTAATTATATACAAATAATTGTAGTCTCTAAAGCCATTTTGGAAGTATTCAAAGGAGGGAGGAATGGATGTCAGAGAAAGTAGACAAATCATGAGCTTGACTTTCAAGAATTCACAAGATGCCAAGAAAAGGGAGTGTGTTCTAAGGTGGGACACTGAATTAGCCATGGGGTGGCTGTTAGGCAGAATGTTTCTGTCTCTGTGATTTATTCTGGCCCCTGATTACAGAGATTTCAATGGACAGTAGTGGAGAATGTGAGACAGAGCAGACACGTGGGTGGCCAGGAAGCAGAGAGAGAAGCTGCACTGTAGACATCTCCCCTCCCCCGGCCACTTTCTATCATCACACCCGTGCCCCCAGCCTATGGGGGGCGGTTGCTGCCCACATCCAGGCTGCATCTTCCCCCAAGTTAATCCTCTCTGGAAATGCATTCGACAGACACCCCCAGATCCTGACTAATATCCCAGACTCTTCCCGAGACAACCAAGTAGAAAGTCAAAAATCAAGATTAACTCTCACCAAGCGATGATATGACTATCCCAGGCCATAGAGTCCTGGGATGACGTAGGTACCAATGGTGTGTCCTTTCCGATCAGACCTGTGCCTACTATGAACCAGGCGAGGTGATCTCACTTTCAGGTTATGGCCCAATAGTTCTTTCACAATACTTCTTAGCATATTCTAACCACAGCTCAGGGGTTTGCTTTGATTCCTGACCAGGCATTTGTAACAGAAGCCATGACTTCCAATCCTCTTCACTAGGGTAACACTGAGGCCAGCCTCCCCGGCTGGACCGTCCCAGCTGATCTCTCTGTGTCATCAGCCCAGACTCTGTCTCCCACTGGATCTCCAAAGGTCTTTCTTACCCCTCCAATCCCCATTGCATTTGGGCACCAATGTGGAAAGATATGAACTGGGTCCTTTGCTGGTTCCTCAGCCCATGAACTGGGTCCTTTGCTGGTTCCTCAGCCCACAAGTAGACTTAAGAGCCCTCTGCTATCTAAAATATTCCAGACAGTAAGAAGAGTGACCATAGGCACCTGCTCATTGCAAAGGCCCCAGGAGCATCTACATTAGCAGCTCCTTGCCCCATCTGGGGGCTCTACTGTCAAAAGCCGCAGTGTAGCCAAGGGCCACTTTTGCAATCAGACTAAATTCAGGACCTATTCAGAGTCCCTAGTGCACGGAGAAGCGTGTCTCTGGCGGGTGCTCCCTCCTTTCTGCCATTTCCATGTGTGCCTCTGCCAGCAGCTCGCCTGGTGCCAGGGGGGCTGCATTTAATCTTGGGTGAAAGAATGTGCATGCACACGTGTGAATCTGCCAGCCCCCAGCATGCATGCATAAATCCGGACTTAAAGAATGTCCCCTCTGATCCATGACAGGAAGGAGGATAAAGGAAATAGAACAGCAGAGGGAGAAGGTATAGCCCAGGAGCTTCTGGAATCCTCTCTGGAGGCCCCGGTTCCATACTGATGATATTCAGCATAATTGGACACAGGGAGGAAAGTTCAGCTCTAAGTCATGCAACTACGAGACCCTTTGGTCCCTTATCACAAAATAGCTGCTTTCCCTGCTCTCTGTTCATTCCTTCAGCCACAGACCGTGGCTAAGCCCTCCCAGGACCCAGGTCCCTAGGACTCAGGGTTAATCTGACTCTGCCCCTTCTCCATAGTAGCCATGCATGGCTGGCCAGGTATATGCCTGTCATAGTCCATGTGCATGGTGGCTCCTGGGAGCTGAGGAAGATGCACAGCGTGAGGCTCCTGGTCATTTGTTGCATTGGTCCTTGCTGGGTGGTCCCTTGTCCTCAGCATTGGTCATGAGCCCCAGCTCTGGAATCAAAGCAGAAGAAGGGAAGGGAAAGGCTGGGGGTATTGTAAAGTGCCATTCTGCTGCTGTCTTCTGGGATCTCTCGAGTCTCTCTAGTAGAAGGAACATTTCATTCAGACTAACCAGGCACAGCACATGGAATGCCAGAAAAGCAGCCAATTGATGGAATTTACATCAGAGCTTCAGAATAAGGAAGAGAGGGCCCCAAAGTGCCACCTAGACCTTTCCAGGAAAGTGTCTGTGTGTGTGTGTGGGTGTATTTACATGTTCATACAGATGTGTGAATATATACATGTGTGTTCACATGGGCGTGAGCGAGCAAGTATGCAGAAACCAGAGGTAGACACCAAATGTCTCTCTTAAACACTCTCCACTTTGTTTGTCTTAACGTGTAGCTCATTGATTTGGTAGACTGGCTGGCCAGCAAACTCCAGGATCCTCCTGTCTCAGCACCCCCAGCATTAGGAGTACCTGTGTACACCTGGCCATTCCTGGATGCTGGGGATTTGAACTCAGGTCCCCATGCTCGTGCAGCAGGCTCCTTACTCAGTCCCACTTCAGGTCATTTTTGTCTAGGTGAGTCTGTGAGATGACTGAGGGTTGTCATCTCCAGGGACACGAGAGGGGACAGGTCCAACAAGACATGCTTTGCTGTGACAGCCTACATCGGAGGCTGCTCACCTCTTGTTCTAACCAGTTCTAACCACCCAAAGTGAGCCCAAGCCCGAGCTGCCTAAGGAGGGTGTGGGGCATTGAAGCATCACAGTCCCAAAGCAAGCACTACGGAGCTGACTTTATCCTTTTTCCTAGTTTGTGAATTTTCCCCCAAATGGGGACAGTGCTCTTTGCCTAAACCTGTGTCCTCCCTGGCTTTACACCTACTGCCGTACAGCAGGGCATGAGTTAAAAATCAAAGCCGGCAACAAAGAGCATCCCCCTACATTTTTTATGAGCTGTAACATCTCCTTAGAGAGCAGAGTTGTTCCTCGAACCTGCAGATTGATGACCCTACTTCTATATGGTGTCAGCTGAAGGGAGAAGCAATTAAAAGCAAGCACAGGGGCCTGCCAGGTTTTGCCTCAAGAGTTCTGGCTCCAGCTTTAGCTTCAGTAGTTGCCCCCCAAGCCCTAGGAACGCCCCGGAAGTTTCATGAGGCCCTGAGCATCACAGCCAGCACAGATGGGACAAAAATCTAGTTTCGTCCATTGTTCTGAGTCACCCAATGGCCAGCAGAGGGCACAGCAACACTTTCCTCTGCCAAGGAGTTCACTTTGCTCTGGGAGCCAGCCCAGAGCTTGTTTTGAACATTCTGGTTTGTGAAAAGACAAGCGAGGCCCTAAGTGCAGAGCTGTAAAGACCTCCTGGTGGTACGGAAAATGGTCGATGGCTCATGGTTTCTCCTGTGCTAATCGGTCTGGAGGAAAAAACCCCATTGCTTGTCAGCATCCAGGGAGAAAGGAGGCAAGCAAAGCATCTCTGGACCACCACCCCCACAGTCCCATGGGCCCCAGATGCTTCATCCTAGTGCAGGGCACCCTCCCTCAAGGCCAGTTTTCTCCTCTGCATTCTTTTCTAAGTCGTTAGCGCAGATCAAATGCCAGCACAGGGCTGCCTCTTGCTGTTCTGACAATTGGCAATGTCAGGGAGAGGCAGCCCAGGTGGTCTCTGCATACTCTGGAGCCACTGTGCCCTGACAGTCTCTAAGGCTCCCTGCTTTCAGCCTAAGGCTTAGTGCAGGATGGTTGCCTTTGATGCAGCTGCTGGCATTTGACGCCTAACCGCTCCCTGGAAGGAACGGTACCTGGAGGCTTTTGATAAGAGCGGCCATTTCTCTGTCCTCAGTGGGTCACCCATCCACAAGAGGATATGCAGAGAGTTTTTGTGGCTCTTTTGGTGACAGTGGGGATGGGAGAGTTGGCCTGAGCTCCCAGTTCAGCTCAGACCATTGGAGCGGGAAGACGGGCACACACAGATGACAGCCTGTTCTGAATTTCAAATCGCCACAAAGGTTCCTCCAAGCCAAGATGGTAAATACACCTGAGATGTCAGAATGCTGTTGTGACAGTATTTTTGCTGTCACCTAGGAGGGACGAGGTAGGTCATCTCCAAGGCAGACAGAAGGCCAGGCTGAGTCCACTGTACACAGGAAGAGAAAGCCGTCGAGGGAATGTCACTCTCACACACTCTGTGCCCTCTCCTCCCCCCCTCTTCTCTCCTCCCTACCTCACTTCCCCTTCTCCCATGACATGCCTGCTGTTTTTCCTTGTGCTTTTAAAACAAAAAATTCTCAGCTTTAATTGAAGGAAGAAACCTTTTGTTTTTGTTTTGTTTGGTTTTGATGTAAAGATGTATTCAGTTTGATTCTGAAATTTGCTGACATCCACTCTGCTCCTGTGCACTCAGATTAAGGATGTACAGTGCAGTGCCCCTTGGGTCATTCTGTAAAGGGATCCTGAAGCTCCCTGGAAGCACAGCAAGCCTGCAGAGATTAGACACTTCAGATATTCTGGCCTTTCTCCCTGGCTCCCATATAGCAGACTAGACTAGCAAGGGACAGAGATGGCAGAATGTGGCTTCACAGGTCACACTGATGGAGGAGGCAGAAAAAAAGAAAGAAAGAAAACATTACCGGCTTATGATTTATGTGTGTGAGAAGTCACCAAGGCCCCACAGGTGACCCCGAAGGCTGTCCATAGCCAGCACCTCGGCCCAGAGGCTCTACCTTGGCCCAGTAGGTACCATAAAGCTCTGTGGACTCATCTCCCTGGAGGCCAGAGGGACATGAACTCCAAGGAGGGCGGGCGTTGAGAGGTGGAGAATGATAAGGAACGTTAGCAAGAGGCCTGGCAGCGTCTTCCCAGACCACCGCTGGACCACTGGAGAAAGTTGAAATTCTAAATGCTTGATTTGGGACCTGTTGACTGGCCCACCACTTGGCTGTTCCTTAGTCCACACCCAGGGGGTTAAGTCTGGCTGGGAAATGGTTCAGGATTTTGCTGTACCCCCCTTCACCCACTTTGTACCCATTTCCCTGCTGATGAAAGACTACCTGGAAAGGTACAATTCCCGACAGCAACACAACCAGGCTGAGAGCAGAATCAAATTCCCTGTTCTCAAGACAGAGGGATGGTCTCATCTTCGCTTCCCTCTTTGAACTTCAGGTTCAAGGATAAGCGGTTTCTTTCGTTCTAGGGCTAGCTACACAGAGAAACACTGTCTCGAAAAGAAGAAAGACCCAGAGATTATTAGATGACATCGACGATCTAAAAACAAGCACGCGATCCCAAATGTTCCTTGTGGAAAAGGGGATGCAGTACTACAGTCTGCCGCTGGGTGGCGCTTTGGGGCCACACATTTGACTTCAATACCATTTCCCCGGAGCAGCAGGAAAACGGGCTAACCCTTAAAAATAGTAGTAGTAACAAAAAACAAGTACATCTTACTCTGGATTAAATTCTATGGCAGATTGGATGTACTTTCCACCTTTTGGTTCATCTATGTTCATCCTCTCCATTCGTTGACAAAAGTATGTGTTCTATTATTGGGGTGTGCAACCCATACAACATGGAGCCTGCAGTACCTCACTGGGGACACTGGCCTGGCCTCTTTCCTGGGTAGAATGAGCTACTCAGCGCTGGGTCCCTGTGATAGGATGCCCGGGGATCATTCTCAGGGCCTGGGAGCTGCTTTGGCTCTGGCAACTGCCGCTCTCTNCAGAACAGCACTCATAAGCGACTTGTCATTAGCTGCTTCCAGACAGACGCTGAGGAGTGATGGCGCGGTGATGGAAAGCACGGAGAGGGAAGATAATTTTCTCTCACACTCCCTAGAGAATCTTTGGTAGAGATGTCCCTTCAGCTATGTTTCAAACAAACCCTTTCCAAACTGTTTATGGAATGCCTACTAAGTTTCCAGAACCGTGCTGAGTGTTGAATACCTACTAAGTTTCCAGAACCGTGCTGAGTGCTGAATACCTACTAAGTTTCCAGAACGGTGCTGAGTGCTGAATACCTACTAAGTGCCCAGAACCGTGCTGAGTGCTGAATACCTACTAAGTTTCCAGAACCGTGCTGAGTGCTGANCAGAACAGCACTCATAAGCGACTTGTCATTAGCTGCTTCCAGACAGACGCTGAGGAGTGATGGCGCGGTGATGGAAAGCACGGAGAGGGAAGATAATTTTCTCTCACACTCCCTAGAGAATCTTTGGTAGAGATGTCCCTTCAGCTATGTTTCAAACAAACCCTTTCCAAACTGTTTATGGAATGCCTACTAAGTTTCCAGAACCGTGCTGAGTGTTGAATACCTACTAAGTTTCCAGAACCGTGCTGAGTGCTGAATACCTACTAAGTTTCCAGAACGGTGCTGAGTGCTGAATACCTACTAAGTGCCCAGAACCGTGCTGAGTGCTGAATACCTACTAAGTTTCCAGAACCGTGCTGAGTGCTGAGTACTGAATACCTACTAAGTGCCCAGCACTGTGTTGAGTGCTAAATACCTACTAAGTGCCCAGCACCGTGTTCAGTACTAATGTGAATGGCCCTGTTTGTTCCTCTCTAACATGAATGGTTGGTTCATTTCAGACCAAATCTCTTTTATAATTCCAAGGTTCGGCCCGCTTTTGTGGCATGCCCCTTTTAAAATTTTATTTTACTAATGTTATTCATCTGTATGTGCATCACACATGCCTGTGGAGGCCAGAAGAGGAATTGGATCCCTAGAACTAGAGTGACAGGCAGTTGTGAGCTGCCCAGTATGGATGCTGGGAACTGAACCCAGGCCCTCTGTAAGAACAGCGAGTGCTTTTAACTGCTGATCCACCTCTCCAAGATCCTTTTCCTTATTTCGATGCCCCCAAATGACCCCAGTCACATTTGACAAGGAGCACACATTATATAAAAACCTGAATGGTAAGCAATTGATTTTCAACCTGGCAGAATTGGTACTTCTCAGGAATTTGGTAAGGAATTCTCAGGAATTTGGGATTCCCTAGCCTGAGTGGCTGTTGTGCTGGGTTGAAAACTCTCTAGGCAGAGGCTAAAGAACTTCTTGTTGTCTCTGGAAGCTCATCTTCTCACGTGTGCCTTTTTTCTGTCCTCAACAATATGCCCTGTACTTTGAGCAGTCCCCATAGAACTCCCATGTGGCATCGAGGCAGGCATGGGGATGCCTGTGAGCTCTGGGGCCATCCCTAGCAGAGTCCGAATAGAACTGACTGTGTTTCTGCTTTCACTCCAGGTTCTGGCTGGCTGTCCAAGACCTCAAGAAGCAGCCTTTACAGGACGTGGCCAAGAGGGTGGAAGAAATCTGGCAAGAGTTTCTAGCTCCAGGTGCCCCGAGCGCCATCAACCTGGATTCTCACAGCTACGAGAGAACCAGCCAGAATGTCAAAGACGGAGGCAGATACACATTTGAAGATGCCCAGGTTTGCTCAGTGACCCAAATCATCCTATCATAAGGCGTTCGTTCCTTAACCACTTCACAGCCTGGCCCTTTGATATGAGTCAGAGGTTTTATGACTAGTTAGAATATCAGCTTTTACTATTAATAAGTCCACTGGTCAAGACTATTCCAGAAAAGTACATGGGGAAAATGTAACAGAACGTTGCCGTTCTTTGACTTAGAATGCTAGCTGGGACTGCATCCTGGTAAACCTGTCATAAGTTGAAGCAGCCTTTTAAGCCTTTTAAGATGCATTCAATAGGTCCCTGTGAGGGACCAGCTCTTTCCCTCAGGAGCGCTGACTGACTGGGAGCTTCAGCTCACTCACTTCCCAGCATCTAGAAAGAGGATCACACCAAACAGCAGGAGTCAGAGAAAGATCCAGATCTGAAGTAGAGCTTCTGCTGAGTGCCCATTGCTTATGCACCACTGTAAAGTCAAGGTATTTTAAGTCAAACCACTATGTGTTGTGGAACCATTTTTATTTGCTTTATCTTTTCCAGTGGGAAAAAATATTGTACAAAATCTAAACTCTTATACAAGGTCAGGAGTAGATTCAAAACAATGCAACATCAATAAAGTAGGAATTGTGAGCTGGTTGGATCAAGAGTCAAGCCCACCCCTGTCCACCTGTCATGCCCCCACTGCACTGCTTCCATGGTGACCACCCCATCCAGTTAGTAGATACCGAGCAGCTCTATACTCCAGGCCCTGGATAATGGTGCCAGACATACAAAGAACAGATAAAAGTTATGTGTCCTCAGCAAGGCCCGGGTCTGGGTGACAAATAAATAGGTCATTTTAGCAGTGTGAGAAGACCCCCAAAGAAGTAGCCTCTGGGATCAAATGATGACCACAGGAAGGACTCAACTTTGCAGGGCCCTGTTAGGATGCTCACTGATGCTGTAGGCAGAAAATGCAAGAGGCTTGCCCTGCCAATGACATCCCAACTTGTTTAGGATAGTCTATGCAGTTACACCAATGCAAACAATGGCACAAGGCCATGTCCAGTGTTCATTGTCACAATTGCTTGAGAGCTCAGGCTGAAAACAGCTGTCACATACCCTTTCTCTCCTCCATCACGAATCCATGGAATGCCTGTTCTGGGCAGATTTGCTTCCAAAGCACTCAGTCTCCTCCCTATGACATCACAAGGCCCTTGTGCTCTTTGTAGCTTTGGAGTCAAATCCCTAAATCATGAGGGCTCTTTCCCAGGCACAGTTTTGTATGTTTATGCTCTCAGGGACAATACTGATGTGACTCAGAAAGGAGGGGGATGTAGAAGTTCTCTGGGAACCCCCTGTGCACATGGCCTGAAATACGGAAGCCATCGTGAGGTTATAAGGTCAAAACTTCAAAAAGGAGATGCTGATGTCAAACCATGATGCTCCCAGTCTGGGTGTTGCTCCAAGCACCACACAGGAAGGGTTTTCTTTAGCGTTTTCTCATGGGAACTCTTGAACACAAAGCTGGCAATGAGCAGAAACACAAACCTTTATGAGCCTTCATCCAACCTCAACAGCCATCAGTACATGACCTCCTTTGAGCTGTGTCCCCACCTGCATGTTAACCGGCTGCTTGGAGGGGGGATGTCCTTTTTGCTTTAACATTGCCATACTACCATTACCACAATTTCATAAAATGTCAATAACTCCTTAATGCCATCAGGCAAGTGTTGACGGAATTTTCTCTCCTACCTGGTCCCACAGTCGTTCAGTCCCAAAGAAACACACAAAGACTTATATTAATTATAAACTATTTGGCCTGTTATCTCAGACTTATTATTAACTAGCTCTTACAACTTAAATCAACCCATAATTCTTATCTTTGTTTAGCACATGGCTTGGTACCTTTTCTTAGTAAGGCGTTCTCATCCTGCTTCCTCTGTGTCTGGCTGGCGACTGTATCTCTGCCTTTCCCATTCCCAGAATTCTCCTAGTCTGATTTCCCTGCCTATACCTCCTTCCTGGTTACTGGCCAATCAGCATCTTATTAAACCAATACAAGTGACAAATCTTTACAGTGGACAAGAGCATTATCCCACAGCAGACAAGTGTATGAACTTTTAATAGTCCCATACATGATTTCTAAAACACCATTTAAAAATCAGATTCCTCACAAGGGCTGCACAGTACTGTAGACCAACCAGGGTGTTCTGTAACTATACTTCATCTTTCTCTCTCCCCTCTTCCCCTCCCCCCACCCTTGTGCATATTGGACAAAGTTAGATGTTTCATCCTATGAAGGGTTCCCACCTGGATCTTTCTGATGACAGCCCTGCATGCTACACACGTTCCTCTCTCACCCAATATTTCCTATCACTTGGGTGTTTGATTTTTATGTTTAACTGGATTTAGCTTTGACTTTTGTGGAGTTTATTATGCTGTCTAGTAAGGAGGAATGCAATAATGTCTTCTGTCTTGTGTGTGTGTGTATGTGTGTGTGATTTTTAGCCACTTTGTGTATGTGTATATGTGATTTCAGCCACTTTGGGTGTTTGTTGCTGAAGTTAATTAGGGTTGTGAAATGGTGATGTTCTCATTATCTTTCTCTTTTTGTTTATGAGATGCACGGCTTCCAAAAGGAGGCACTCCTCTCAGCTCCTAGTTAATTAACTAGTTAGTATCACCATTCATGTAAGAAGAGCGGAATATTTAATTCTTTCTCTTCGTTGTTAGTTTAAAACAAATGAGTTGCTTGGTATCATCTTCGTTTGGTGGCTGACTGGAGTTTTGTTGGCTTGTTTGTTTTCAACATCTTTTAAACTCATGAATTTGAACACTTTTGATATGTTTTATGATCTATTTTACTGATTTTTTTAAATTAATGCTGGGTTTTAGAATTTCTAGCCAGTTGATTCCTTCTGATGTGACCCCATTCATCTTTAATGTCATCCAAATAGCATTATGCCTCCACGGTTCTGTGCACTGTCCTAGGCCTGGAGAAAGCCTTGTCTCTAAGGACACTCAGTTCTTCTTAGTGGCAAATGGTTCCTAGGGGCCACATTGTGGACACTTAGTGCTCATGGGTGCTAAGTTGTTGGTCTTTTCTCGGTATTTTTAGTGGACAGAGCTAGGAAATATATTGTAATCTGCAATAAGGATACATTCAGCTGGGCATAAGTGCACTTCCAGCAATTGGGAGACTGAAACAGGGAGATAGGTCAGAGTTTGAGACCAGCCCCCACCACCTCACCACACACACACACACACACACACACAGGAGAGAGAGAGAGAGATTATGAATTCATGCTGACATTTTCATTGGGATTTAGAATTGCAGAGGGCTTCTCCTCAATCTCTCCCTGCTTACCTCCTTCTCTCCCTCCTCTGCTCAGATTCTGGCCCTCAAGGACCTGACAGATGATGTGTAATTGCTCATCTGCTTCCTGCTACATTTGCACAGAGCAGTCTGAGGGCCAGACAACGTGATCACTGCCTGGCTCTTTACTGTTGCATCGTGTTCCTTGGTATGGAGGTGCTATAGTTTGTTTGCTCAACCAGTCTTCCCCTCCTGGATGCTTGGGCTCTTCTTTATTCAAGGAGATTTGATGAGAGAACTTGAAAAAATAATAAATACATTGTGCCTTGGTAAGATATTGAATACCCAGTCTTCACTAGTATAGTTCTATGTGGTTTTTCAAATGTATTATGTCCAAGGCAAGCCTGTGAAGTAGACTAGACAGGAAGATCTATCAAGACCTAACTTCTATAAATTTAAATAAAGCTCCCTTCCTATGCCAGTTCTCATTCCTAGCCTCTTCCCTGTTGCTCCTTAAGTGTGTTTCCACAAACAAATATATGGTCTCCCTAGCAGCCTGACTTTGGGAATGCCACCTAATGCTCTACTTAGTTTTATGCCAACTTGACACAAGCTAGAATCATTGGGAAGAGGGAACCACAAGTGAGAAAATACCATACAGACCTGTGGAGCATTTTTTTTTAAATCATGATTGATGTGGGAGGACCTAGCCCCTTGTGGGTGGGATCATCAGAGGCAGATGATCCTGGGGTATATGAGGAAGTAGACCAGTAAGCCACACAGCTCCATTGTGTGGGCTTCATTTCCCATCTCCAGGTTCATGCCTTGAGTTCCTGCCCTGGCTCCCTTCAGTGATGGGGTGTGACCTGAGAGTTTTTAGGTGAAGGAAACCCTTTCCTGCCCAAGTTATTTCAGTCGCAGTGTTTTACCACAGCAATAGAAACAGTAACTAAGACACCTAAATCCCCTAAGTCTTCCTTCCCTCGCCCACAGAGCAAAGATATAGCAGAACTTCTACCTCTGGTGAGAGGTGGCAAAGGTGACCACAGTGACTGGCCCACAGAAATAAAGGGAAAGCATTTACTACTTTATTTTCCTAATGTCATTAATGTGTTTTGGTCTTTTATGCCGAACACATTTGTCAAAATTTCAGATATTTTCATATGTAAGCACAGAGAGATAACCCTTCTCGTATCCAGATGTTCCTTGATTTACTGTGTGTTACACTTCAGTTCATTCATGGTTAAGCTGAAAATATCATTTCAAAAGATTAATTTAATGCATTCACTGACCCAGTGTCCGGTTGAGCGCCATGGAGGCACAGAGAACACTGGGGAACATATACATTTGGTTTTTCTCTCTTGGGCTCCTATGGCTGAGCTATACTATCGTTTGTGCCAATGCTCCCCAGCATTAGGAGGGGCTACTTGCCACATAGCCAGCCTGGGAGAAAATCAAAGCTCAGCATATAGTTTTTATGAGATCCATGTAGCTCTTACACAACTTTGAAGTTGAAAAACTGTAAATCAAATTATCCCTCAGAGCCATCCGCCATCATCAAGGAGACACCTGCACTTCACTGTGTGGGGTCTGCTCAGGCTGCTGGGACCCAGTATCAGACTGGGTGACTTATGGGAACATTTGCTCATCTCGGTCCTGAGCTAACTCAGGGATTGAAATGCTTGTGTGTTTCTTGGTGCTGACCCTGTCCTGGCTCCAGGACAGCCGCCTTCATGCTGGGTCATTATGTGCAAGCAGAGAAAGCTCTTTGGTCTCTTTGCTTCCTAAGAACCCCAACCCCAGCAGAGGGCTCCACTCCCATGACCTCATCCAAATATCATTGTGTCCCAAAGACCTAACCTTCATCCAGCACCATCATGTGCCAGGGCATGCATTTTGGAAGAATATAAACTTAGTCCATAACAGGGTGATTATGAAAATTGGGTAACTCTTTTACATTAAATGAGAGAGCAGTTTAAAAAACTAAATTTGTCATGGGAATGACTAGATAGTATAAACTTTAGGTTTGTGGGACACATGGTCTATGTCTTGACAATCAAAAATAGCTATGATATCACAATGGGAAACACAGGGGGGAGGGGGAAGCAGAGACGGAGATACAGAGAGAGATGTGTGTGGCTATGTCCCCCAAAGTGTCTTTGTTGACAATGAAATTCAAGCCATCATTTTTTGCACACACACAGAAACATAATTGTTTTAACTATTAGAAAAAGATTTCCTGACCTGAGAGCCAGATTGGAGGCACAGGCTGTTAGTTTGAACCAAGCAGTTCAGCATGAAAGTCGAAAAGCTTCAATGAAGCAGAAAGACAGAGGGTCAGGGACCATGAAGCTGCAGCTTCTCTGGTAAGTGAGAAGGACTCCGTCCTGGTTTGATCGCAGCGACACTGTGATTAATCTCTGAGGACATTTCTGTGTCAGCGTAGTGTGCTCATAAATAGGCCAAGCCCACATTGTGACAGCCCCAGCTTTTCCTTCCTAGCCAGCCCAGTCACCTGCACCAAGCAGAGTGTTACCGTTTCGAAGCTTCCAGAGACAGAAAGGACACAAAACCCCATAGCAGCCTATGACTCACAAAGACTATGAATGAGCTATCCCAGTCTGCTGGCCAGGAGTCTGCAGCTGAGCCCTGCCTGGCTTGGCATATCAGTGCTGAGGGTTTGTCTGGTCCCCTGAGAGTGGGAGAAACTTGAGTCTCCAGAGGCCAGGGCGCAGGCCCAATCCTGTGTCTGCTCTATACGTTTTGTAGGCTTGTGTACTTGAGGCCTTTACTCTTCTCTCCTCGCTCGGTTTACCCATCTGCTAAGTGGGGATAATGACCCCTACACCCTTAGAGCCACTCTGCTTTGAGATTGGAACGCTGTCGGGCTACCACAATTAGTCCTAAGACAGTGACCTATGAAAACGAAAGCAAGTGCCCAATGCTAGTGACCAGCGAGCAGGCAGAGCGAAGAGACACGTGTGGCTGCGGCTTCTCTGATTTTCATTTGGCCATGTGCAGTAGAGTAAGGTTTATTGCCTATGCTTGCTTCTGGAGAGCATTTCGTAAGACACATTCTACCAGTACAAGGCCCAGCATTTGCTGGTCCATTTGGTTCTTTTGACAATTCGGGCTGAGACCAAACCTTCCGTCATGACCCATGGGCTGCGATTATACCCTTCAGCTGTTTTCTGTGTTGTTCAGATTTCGTAGACTTGGCGGGGGAGGGGGGCGTCAATGGGCCATGGATCATTTTTAAGGGCTGGATTTTTCTGTTCTTCCCTACAGGGTATCAGCGAACTTACCCTGAGGTCTTTCCAGAACCTACTACATAGGAGTTTAGAAAAATCAGAGGAACTAAAAGCTCTGAAAATTCTTTGAAAAGATTGTAAATTCTATAGATTTGTAAGTGTGACCTCACAAATGATAGTGGCTTTAGTATTTCCTTATAAATCCAAGCTGAGATCAAAAGCGCAGCGGCACATTCCTTTATTTTTATTTATTTTATTTTTGGTTTTTTGGAGACAAGGTTTCTCTGTAGCTTTGGTGCTTGTCCTGGAACTAGCTCTTGTAGA
>LOEQ01000727.1:137702-166677 GCA_001685075.1 Bramus lutescens | reverse complement strand
AGAAAGAAAGAAAGAAAGAAAGAAAGAAAGAAAGAAAGAAAGAAAGAGCATTGCTCACGAAAGCAAGCTCACCAGCTGGTGACCAAGGGCACAAGTGTTTGTTTAGTCACAGCCTTCTGGGTGCATCATGTGACTCATCCACCTAGCCCCCACCCGCAAAGCCTGCCCATACCTGCTTCTACACAACCCCAGATCCACAAGCCTTCTGTCTGTCCATCACAGGGGAGCCACCACGGGCACTTAAGATTAATTAAGATCCTGCCTTCTAAGATTCTTAACCACTTCTATCTCCCATTCGTTCTTTTCTCCTTGAGATATGGTAGAAGTCAGAGGGGGTCTCCAAAGGCGGCTGTAAACACTCAGACTCTAGTCAGCTGCTCCCACTGAGCCTGGCTCTTTGTAAATACTACGTGATCACATGAGTAATAAGTGAAAGAAATGAAGCCACACCCTAGTTATGGGGTCTTCTGACTCTTCCTCTCTAGCTCTACTTTCTTTTAAAAAATCCTCTACACAGAATCCTTCGGTTTCTGAACAAAAGGTAACCCTTTCCTACCAAGGGTCCCATAGGCTGTTCTGACACCAAGGCATCTGATGTTCTCAAACAATGGGTACATCTGTGCCCTCAGTCATCCAGGGCAAGGATTCTGGCTGCCTCCTGCCCCTTCCATGAACTCGAGAATACATTCTAGGCCAGGCTACAGCCTGCATAGGACAGACTTCTTAGCTGTGGCTTCTGTGTCCTTTTTCTGCCCCAAGTCTTGTCTGATGTTTCTACGTTATGCTAACCAGAAAACTGACCCCACTCTGGAGGTCACCACATGGCCTACCCAGATCCAGGTATACTCTAGTCCTGAGATGGAATTGGAGGCAAGCTTCTAAACACCCTCAGGGGACAGAAGAGGGGAGTGTCAGCAGGTCAATAGCGCCAAGGACAGACACTTCAAATGGATTCCAGTCTGGAGCAATAAGCCCCCCAACACCACACCTCATATCACGACACTGGTGACCTCAGTGTGTGGCCACTATGATGTATTCCTTAGTAGATCAGGCAAGGAGCTAAGGAAATAGAACAAACCTGCTCAACTCAAGTTGAGAAACCCAAGTCAGTTTGACATGCAAATATTTGAAAAATTGGGTATCAACCAGCTTCCCTTTGACCTGGTACACACAGACAAAAATCTATATGTTTGGTAATCATTTTTCAGCAAAGCAGATTCCTCCTTCTGCCCCATTCTGCCCCCCAGAAGCCTGCTGGGCTCTCCTAACTCAGTATGGTCTCTGAGATGAGACTCTACCCCATGATGGCTTGTGGAGAAAATAACATTTGTCAACCTCCCCAGTCTCAGTTGTTGAGACACCTATGGCCAAGGCAGGGAACAAAAGCTGAAATAAGGTTTCCCTGCATGGGAAGAACAGAGCTGGGAGATTGCACATCTAAATGTCCAGCTCACCCCGACACCAGCCTGGCCCAGGTAGGCAGGAAAAACCACCTGCCATTCTAGAAAGTAGCATGGCAGTGTCATTCCCCCTGGCAAGCTGTTGCTGTGCCCCAGAAACAAAGGAAGGTCCAACCGAAAGTACAGTTAGTGAAGCATATTCCAGGCTTGCCCACAGCTCAATAGCTGAGTACCAGGCTAGTGCCCAGAGGAAGGGCCTCTTACAATGTAAGTTGCTGCTTGGACTAGCCAAACTCATGCGACGTGCCCAACAGGATTCCTGGGATGTTCAAACTACCTCACCAACAGGATACAGAACCAGGAGCCTGGCCCCCTTGCTTGTTGTGCAAGTTGGTGTGTTTCCTGAAATATGTCCTCCTGTTCTGTTCTACATGTGTGGGCTTCAGAAGAGAGCACCTAGAAGCCTTTTCCACAAGTGGGAAAGGATCGGGGGCTGTCCATCTTTGGGCCCTGGGGAGTTTATTGGAGGAGAATGTTTCAACAAGGTACAGGAAGTGGGAAGCCCAGGGCTGGGGTAAAATAGCATGTCACCAGCCTCTTAGAGGACCTGGCTGAGATGAATATGTGGCAAGGACCATGGGATAGTTGGAACAGTGGTCAAATAAACTGCTAATAACTTACCACCAGACCCTCTAAAAGAGGCCTGTGCTCTTGTAACCATGGCAACAGCAGATGCCAGCAACTCACTCATTAGTGCCACCCAGTGATAAGGCCTACCCTGGGCAAGACCCAGGGTCCATCAAGTAGCAAAGTAGCAAATGTAGCAATAAAGGATAGGGACCTTGGGGTGGCAGGATCCAAATAACTGGGGCTCAGCCTTCCTCAAGCCGCAGTGAGGGGGCAGAGCCAGCTGCCATCAGCTGTCTAGGTGGGGGAACCCTGCCCACGCCAAGGGTCCCTGTCCTATAGCCTACGACTATTCACCGCATGACCACAGATGTCGGAATGGCCTCCTTGTAGTGCATGTGGTTCTCATTAGTTTATTTTTCTGGAATTTGGGGACTGGACCCCAGGACCAAACATGCTGGAAACGGTCTAAAAATAAACAACTACTTGAACCCACTACCATCCAGTTAACTATGTGTGGCTCTTTGGTTTGGGAGTTCCATGGGCAGAATGCACCTCTAGAACAAAAAAAAAAAAGGTACCTACTGTTTCCTTTGGCTCATCACTACCTACCGCCCTCACCACCCCACACAAACACATTTATCTGTTTACCTCTCCTGGGGACACCAGAGCAAGAGAGAAAAAGCAGATGGTCCCAGTAGCTTGGAATCTCAGTATCACCAAAAGGCTGCAACCACAGTCTCTGCCAGGGTACCTCCTTTAGGTGGTCACATTGCCCTGATGTCCGTATGCAGGAGTGACCCTGTTAAATAAAGTCTGAGGACCAAAGTCTGCCTTATACCGACTGTTCCTTACAGGGAGTCTTGGTTTCCTGAGCAACGGACAATCTCATTTCCCCACCACTGCCTAAGCAGCGGGACACCTGGAGCCTGAAAATCAGGCTGTGGCAAGGAGGACAGGAACAAAGTCACAAGGGCCCTCTGATAATGAGGAGGCTGGCACCTCACAGCACGCCTCAGAGGCAGAAATTTTGCTCCTGGAAGTAGGAGTGATCTCAGAGATGTGGGAATGGGTCGTCAGTCACATCTTTGTCTCTCAGGGTCAGGGCCATCTCATTGTACAGCTCTCCTGATGTAGAAAGTCAGGTTCAAGGTGACATGTGCCCCACTCCTTCCAAGTCCATATTCTGTCCTGCCATTGGGTCCTAGCCCACCCACAACAGCCATGTTTCTCTGCCTTCCTCAGCCACAGCCAACCCCAACCGCCTCCCCACTCCCAGGGAACCAGATAGCCTCCTTGCCAGCCTACTGTCTGACTTATTTCTACAACTTTGTCTAGCAAACTGTCAGTATGCACACAATTCTGTACACCTTCAAGGACAGATATCTGTTTAGATTAGGGGTGGGGGTTGGGACCAGTTAAAACCTAAAGGAAGTCTACAATCTACCCTGCAGCTGCTTCCTATCTACAAATACCTTTCTCCAGACCTATTCGGCAAAAGGCTATCCTTGGTACAAGCTTTCTGCTATTCACTGGGCCCAGCCTCCAGGGTAGTCTTGGGCCTCTAATTCTAAGACTTCTCTTGGAATGTGCCAGCCTGCAAACCCAGGTGTTCCTTGGACACGTCCATTCCTGGGCCTACAAATCTCTCACCAGCATGTTCCCTCCATCTCCAGGAACTTCTAGTTCTTTGAGCGGCACTGTGTGTGCCTGCAGCTGCCAGGCTTGTCTTTCTTCATCTTGTTTGTTTGTTGCACCCAGAGTAGAGGTTGTGGGACATCCTTGTCTCTGCACCCCGAGGGATAGGTCACACAGCCAAGGAAGTGCCACAGGGTCTAGTGAACTTAAAGGAGGGTGGGTTGGGAGGAGCTTGTTGGGGTAGAGTTTTTGTCAGGCACACTCCTCCAGTTCCAGCAGCCTCAGAACCCTGAGCTGGACTACCCAGGCCTGGCTGATTTCAAGCCACAGGGATTTCAACCAGTACTGAGTGCAAAGACCGAGCCGTGTAGTCTGTCTGGACATTTGTTTCCCAGGAGCAGAGCTGGAAATTCACATGGACAACTGAGCCTGAACCTGGCGCACAGCAAGTACTCCAGAAATAGACTCTGGTGTGAACACCACATCTGAAATGGATTTGGGAATTGATGGTGGTGGAAGATGTCTCAAACCCCAGACAGGCAGGGCAGGCAGCATGCTCCTATGACTTTAGAGGGTCATTCCTTCCCACCAGCCCACAGGCAATGGGTCCTGTTGGCCCGTGTAGGCAGATGCCTCTCTGTGACTGCCACAAAACCACTTGCTGTTTTCTCCCCGTGGAAGCCTGGCTCCCTTGCTGTGTCCCTGGGATGACCTCAGTGGATACCCAGTAGTAACAACAGAGTAGTTGGTTACTGGGGAGGGTGCTCCTCACTCAGACCCAGATGGAGGCCACACCTCCATCAACAATCCCATTTGTCCTACAGGCCACATGGCTTCTTCCTTGGAATCTAGATTCTGAGCCTATGCTCAGAAATAGTTCATTTCAAGCCAAGAGACTCAGAGCCCTGACCTAGAACAAGAAGAGCAGACAGGGCTTCCATCCTGAGAACAACTGACATCTATAGAAACAAGATATTCATCCACCACCACCAAGGGAGAGGCTTCAGTCCTGGGCAGCTGACCGCAAAGACAAAGGCCACTTTCCTCTCTCTCCCATTACATCATGGAAAGAATGTTTAAGAGAGATTGAAGAGCCAGGGAAGGATACTTCTAAAAGCAAATCAAAACCTTGGCTATCCCTTTCTGCTGTCCATGACCATACCCCTTAGGGAGAATCGGTGCAGGTCAGCACTGAGAGAGACCTCAGAGGGGTGTGTGTGTGTGTGTGTGTGTGTGTGTGTGTGTGTGTGCGCGCGCGCGCACGCACGCACGCACATATGTGTGTAATCATTTTTGCTGCTGGTTTACTGAGCTGTAATTCTTTTGTAATAGAACTCATCCCTTTCATGTGTAGTGTTATCAATCCTGACCAACTTACACAATGATGTAATGCCCGCAGTGGGAAAAACATCAAGATGAAGCAACTCCATCACCCCAAATGTTCCATGTGCCCCTTGCAACTAATCTCTCCCCCACCCATCTGTTCCTGGCAGCTATTGATCCGTTTTCTGACCCTGTGTTTGCCTTTTTTAGAAAGCCACATAAAGGGACTCATACAGTAGGTGACCTTTGAGACTGGGTCCTCTCTCTGGGTTCAGTGATTTTTTTTTTAATATGGAAAGAAACTGAGGCTCAGAGGGGGAAGAGAGGAGCTGGAGGAGCAAAGCTGAGAGCACAGGTCCCGCTGCCACCAAGCACCTGAACTCCATTGGCCACACTTCTTCAGCCAAAAGCCATTTTGTTAACCTTCTGAAATCTTCACGCCCCCGTTTGAGAAGGCACACGATCACAGGACCTGCAGCCCGCAGAGAAACACATGCTTTATTCTTCTAATAGAAGCTTCTGGCTTGGAAACAAAGAGTAGCAATGCACCACAGAGCGCAGGATGCTGTAAGGGAGCCCTGGAGGTTAGTGGGGCGTGTTTCCCAATGGTGAGTTATTCTTCCTTAATCTTTAGCAGTGGTACTGTGTGAGAGCAGGCACAGGTTCATCTCTGAGAGGGAAACTGATTACCAACAGGCAGAGCTTGGTCAACTCTGGGTGGGCGGACCCTTACCAACAGTTTTGCAGCTCCCTCCACCTTCTCCAAACATATGGACACAGAATACCAGGGGATGACAGCAGGCTGATTATGACGTGCTGGCACAGAGCCCACAGATGAGGCAACCAGGTAAAGTCGTAAGGCCGTAAGAATCAGTCCCAGCCTGGAGGACAACTGGTGGCCTCTCACAGATCACAGAATCCAGAGCTTCCAGACAATAGTGGGGGTTTTTTAGCAGCATTGTGAACTCACAAATTTAACTATATTCTACACACTGAGACCCATTACAGTTATTAGCCTAATTGATGTCTATATAATGCTACATGTTGAACCACTTGTGCTCTTTAGACATGATCTTGGTACTCTCCGAGGTCTTTGTGGGCACAGGGATAACAAAATAACCTAGAATCCTCATCATATATAATCACACATAGGGGAGAATCCATGTTGGTCAACACCTCAGAGGTGAACGCCGATACCCAATATACACAGCACTATGGCTCACATCTGCCTGCAAACCCCCCATAAATGGAGATAGAACTTTTCTTTTGTCCCAACTGCCTGGTCCCAAATAACCACACGAAAGCTTACATTAATTACAGAATGCCCAGCCTATAGCTCAGGCTCATTACTAACTAGCTCTTACAACTTAAATTAATCCATTTTTATTCATCTATATTTTGACACATGGCTCATGGCTTTACCTGTCCTCTAGCATCTTGCTTCCCCAGTGGCTAGCTAGTCCCTCTCTTGGCTACACCCTTCTTCCTCTCTGTCCCTCTCTTGGCTACACCCTTCTTCCTCTCTGTATTTTCAGTTTGGCTTTCCCACCTTAGCCTTATTTGGTCTTGCTATAGGCCAAATGAGCTTTATTAACCATTGAGCACAATACGTATTCACAGCATACAAAAAGATTATCCCACAGCACACCCCACATATTCACACACACACCACACACACACACAAACAAGAATTTGCATACAGATACTAAGTCACAGGGCAGGTGGAGGTGTCCTATGGCAGAATTGGCCTAAACAAGCTGAAACTTCCTTGCCTCCAGAATTATTAGAATCAAAAATCCCTTTCACAGCCGACTAGCTCAGAGCCTGCACTCTACAAAAAGGAAAAGAGACCAAATGGCTTACACGAGGTTCCATAGGGCAAGGTATAAAAATGGCATTCCCTGACCCTCCATCTTTAATATTTCCTGGGGTCCTTGACCCCTGTTGTCAGGCTTTCCTCTCCAGCCACATTCCAGCCTCACTTAGAGCGCATGCTTCCAGCCGTACACAGGAAATAGAAAGACATGATTTCAAAACTTAAGAATTCGAAACAAACCCTCAAGACAGTGTAATGCTGATATGAGCACATATCTAAGGAAGAGAGTGAGGGTCGAGCAATGAACCCACACACGCACAGGCCATCAACCTTTGACAGTGCCTGAAACAGCTCAATGGGAGAAACAATGGCCTTTTCAGCAAATGGTGCCACACAATCAGATGAAACAGAAGCTGAAGAGTGACCCTGTGTCCCCATCTTGCACCACAATCAGAAATCAGCTGACACAGATCAAAAGGCTCGGCTGTAGGACTTTTAGGACAATGGAGTAGACCTCCGTGACCTGTGAGTTAGCCGGTGATGTCTTAGCTATAGCCTCCAGACACAGAATAAAGAAAAAACCACACAAACAACAAAAAAAATGGACTTCATCACAATTACAAGCTGTTTTTCTTCAAAGGACACCATCAATGAAATGAAAAGACACCCCTGGATCGGGCACTATTTGACAATCATGTAGCTTGACAGATCCATCTAGGATAGAGAGAGAATTCTTGAACATCAGTAATACAAGATAAAGGGCATGGTTAAAAGATGGGCAGAGGTACTCTGAGGATTTCCCCAAAGAAGACAAACAAATGGACAGGGACCGTAGAAAAGATCCCCAACACTGTGAGCCACAAGGGGAAATGCAAATAGAAACCAGAATGAAATACGGTTTCACACCCACTAGGCTAGCAATATCAAAGAAGACAGATAATAACAGATGTCTGCAGAGAAATTGAAACTCTCCTACAATACAAAGATGAGACATGGTTGGAATAGTATATAAAGGGCTGAATCATCTTTGGAAAATGTATGGCAGCTTCTTAAAAGTCTAAGCCTAGAATTAATACATGACTCAGTCCCCCTATCCCTAGTTATTATACTCAGGAGAAATGAAAACATACAAAAATGTAAAACACTCCTGTTCATAGCAGCGTGACTCCCAATAACCCCAAACTGAAAGTAACCCCTGTCTGACAACTGGAAAATAGGAAAACAAAATGTGTTGCGTCCATAAGATGAAATATTATTTGACAGTAAAGATATAATGAAGTACTAGTATATAACATGGTTCAATCCTGGAAACAATGTTAAGTGAAAGAGGATGGACATAGAAGTTTATACCGTATGGTTCCACACACACAGAGTGTCCAGAAGAGGCAATCTGTAGGGACAAAACACAGATCAAGTGTTGTTCAGGAAGAAGTTGGTTGAGACTGACAAGGGGCTGAAAATGATCATTGCTAATGGATACAGAGTTTCTTTGGGGGCCTGATGAAAGTGTTCTAAAGTTGATTCTAGCGATATCTACACAGCTCTGAAGATAGACGTGAAAGCACTGGCATGTGTTTTTAAGTGAGTTGATTATATGGTGACTCATATGCCTGAAAAGCTATTAGAAAAAGAAGAGAGAGTAAAAGAAAGAACAAAGAGAGGGAGGCAAGAGAGAGAGACAGGCAGAGAGAGAGAGAGAGAGAGAGAGAGAGAGAGCGCACTATAAACCAGGAAGAAATCAAATCCTATTATTCTGAGTCAGTAACAGGGCTGGTCAGCAGGGAGAGTGGGCTTAGGTATCCACAGACAACTTTGAATCCTACACAGAGCCAAAGACTGGGTCAGAAGGTACCAGGTCATCCCAGAGTGAGTGATCCACTTCTGCTGACTTGAGCCACTCTGGAAAGTAAAGCCCTTGCACCCTCTTGGTAGGAACTAATGCAATTAGATGATGAACTCGTGGTCTTCAGCTAAAGATGCTTTCAACACTGTCTTGTATCCAGCACGAGTCATGCTTCCCAAAGCTGTAAGCTCCAGGACTCTGGGGCTGTGAGCAGGGACTATCTGCACGGAGGGTCAGAAGACTTCGTCCTAACCTTGAACCAGCACTATTATTAGTCTTGTATCCTTAGGCAGCTGAAGAAGCAGCTCCTGTGGGTAAAGTTACCACAGAAAACCAGGAGGTTAGGGGTGGGGGTGGCTCAAGAAACCTACCTCTTTGGTAAGCCAGCATTCATCAGTGACAGATGCCTAGGAAGGTAGGCGGCACTTCTCAGTAGGGTGAGAAGCCCAGGCTATGCCTCTTCTCCACTTCTTCCCCAATCTACCTAGAACAAAGAAAAGCTTGAGCTGTGGTCTGACTGCATCCAGAATCTCTTTAAAGAAGCCCTTAGGCCTCTCCCCATTCCAATTGGCTCTCTCTACCCACTGCCTTTACAAAAGCAAGAACTGTACAAACCAATCCTGTGTTCCCCTCCTGAGAGGAAGTCCCTCATTTAAGGGTTAAAGCAGCTGCATGCAAATATACACATGCATGTGCACACACACACTCACACTCAGGAATATGAGCTATATGCTTATCTGTTAAGTTAAATGTTTCTATTTGTGCACATACACACACACTCACACTTAGGACTATGAGCTATATGCTTATCTGTTAAGTTAAATGCTTCTATTCATGCAAGACTTTGCCAAGGTGAACTCACTGAGCCCTCAGATAAATGCATCAACTCAGAAACAAAGGAGGAACACTGGGATCAACCCAAGAGATAAATTACAAATCGGATTGGTGGATCTTCCTCTCGCTCTGCCATAGAAGCATGCTATTAGCTATCTAGGCATGCCCAGTGGCTTGCAACACCCACACACGAACACACATGGCATCCACAACACCTCTCTTTGGTCAGACACAAAGCAGACAGAGGTGACCTTCACACATCTCCCTCCTAAGCCTTCAGCTCTGAGACCACTGGCTGCCCTCCTGATTCTCAGCTTTGGGCAGAAAAATATGAGCTTTCCCTCTGGCTCTTCCCCATCATGCCAGCTGGTGAGCCCACAGAACTGCTGCCAGTTCACAGAGTGTTCTGTGACATTCTCTGGTCCCTGCTGCCTCCCACTACCACCACCACAGGACTAGGAATGGTCACCCGGAAATCGGTACTTCAAGGAGGAAGAATGGACTGGCAGGGGGCTCCAAAAGTCTTTTCCCGGGAAAACCTTAGGGGGAGATGAGGTCAGGCTTTGAGGCTTCTCTGATGAAGACCCAGGGGGTCCAGCTAATGGAAGGCATGTTCTGTAAAGTTTTTGAATGTAATATATGGGCTAGGAAGATTACTTAGTCAGGATCGGAGTTTGATCCCCAGAGACTGTAAGGGGAAAAAAAAAGAGGAAAGATAGTGTAAACTTGCAATCCCAGCACTGGAGAGGCAGAGGCAGATGGATTGTTGGAGCTCTCTGGCCAACCAACTAGCCCATTTGGCAAACAAACTTTGGGCCAATGAGACACCCCACCACCAAAATCAAAGCAGATGGTGGCTGAGAAATGACACCCAAGGCTATCTTCTGAGCATGTACGCGCGCGCACACACACACACATGCACGCACGCACACACACACACACACACACACACACACACGTTCCCCCATACTCTGTCTGTCTCTGTCTCTCTCACACACACACACAGATACAGAGAGACAGAGACAGACAGAAAGAATGCAATGTTCATCAAGATTAGCCATGGGGTAGGTGTTGTGCTAGCAGAGTTGAATGATATTGGCTCATGTCCTCAAAGACAACATCTTTTATTAGAAGGCATCAATGTGTAGCCAATCTATCACGACACAAGCCAGAGACATATATACACATAAAAGGTACATTGGACCTAAGAGCTGAAGAACAGACCACATGAAAATGCCTGGCCACTAGAGAGCAGTAGAAGGACCTCATGATAGAAGCACAAACGTGTGCAGGACTGGAGTGGACTCTGAGTTGAAAGGTCAGAGCCTGGGACCAGAGAGAGACACTGCCGTGACTTGATTCAGAAGAGGTCTTGGCAGTGAGGGCTCAGAGAGGAGCAGGTTTGTAAGAGGCTGCAGCAGAACATGAAGTCATGTGGTAAGTCTGGTTCAAAGGGGAGCATGGGAGCTGAAGCTACCAGAGGAATCAGATCAGAAGAGGCATTGCATAGAGGTAGTATTCTAGGAGCTATCCTAAACCCTAAGGATGGGACTGGAGGACCAGGGGCAATAGATCTGTGAGAACGGGCAGAGTGCGGAGTAACGGGAGGAGATGTTCAGAAAGCACGTTTCCGAGTTCATTTTCTCAGGGGTCAGCAGTTTTGAAGGATCCAGGTGTGGCCAGGAAGGTGGCTGTACTAGACAGGAACAGCAGGTGGAAGGAGGATATTCAGGAAGGGAAGACTTTGGATGCCGGAGATTGTCGTTGGGGGCATACTGGGATCCCTTGGACTGACAATGGTGGGAATGGAGGAAGGCAGTGGGACTCAGACATGATACAGGAATATAGAGAAATGGCGTGGGGCCCAGGGGTGAGGACATTGAAGATGATGAAGATGAGGAAGGAGACAGAACATCCCCAGACAGAGTCTACAGGCCGGTGTCTGAAAGCAAGGATGACATAGGGAGGGTGTGTGCTTCCAGCATCACCAGATTTCCTTCCCTCACAGCTATCTCTGTATCGAATCTCTCTCAGCCTCCGCAAACGTCAGGAAATAAAGGCTCAGCCCATTTGGATGAAGGTGTTATGTGCTGTTAGGCAGCTCGGTAAAGACCAACAGCCTGGATGGATTGACTTCTGTCATCCCACACGTCTGTCCCACTCCTCCCTGGGAACAGCTAAGACATGTGGAGGTTGTCATCCGGCTTCAAGGGCCTCCCATAGAACCGCCTCATTAGTGGACTGATCTGGGGATCGCGAGCCTTTGATTCGCAGCCACTCAGCTCCTCCATGGAGTTCACGGTGAACCACTTCGCACTACACAATTAAGGAGAAGCTCTCCTTACTTTCCTTTCCCCCAAAGGGAGTGCAAACTCAGCTGTGTTCCCTATTTGGGACACATCCTCCAGGTCTTAGAAGACCAACTTAGATATGTCTACTGGCCCACATGAGTATGGTCCACATAGGTGTACTACTTGGGAATGCCCCCACCCCCAGCCATACACACCTACAGAGTTCCCAAGAATAAACAAGATTCTATTGCTCCTCCCATCCATGCGGTGTGTGTAGAGTTCTCACTCAATAACATTGCCCTTTAGTCTATAATGATAACAAACACTGACAATTTAGAGCAAAGGGACCCAGGTCTCCAACACAATAATGCCGTTCCTTTAATGTGCTGTTGGCAGCGGGCAGATTCGATTCAGCTGTAATCTCATAAAATGCTTTCAGCTCCAGGAGCCATCAGCCCTTTTGTTCTATTTTGCTGTTTGAAACAGAACTATGGGGGGGGCGCAACAAAATGAGAATCTGTTACAATATTGTTTGAGGCATAGAGATGAGAGACATATCTTTCCATGCCATAGTTCCATGGTGCAGACCGAATTAAGGTTTGTCTGTCCCTCCTCCTTACTGTCTGTCAGGACAGTATTGAATCCACCTAACCTCTCTTGGTCCCACAGAATCTCTAACCTGCTGTCCTTCACAATCTGAGAAGAAGGGGCCTGATGCGTTAGTGGTCTTGATGTTAGTGATGAAGTGGCTATAATAGCGATTTACTCCAACTCCTCAATTTGGGCCTTAGTTTGAATGACAGAGGCTCTAGGATGCCTTCTGCTTTCCGGGTAGAAGGGAACAGGTGGGTGCAGTGACAGCATTAACCTCTGTTCCCAGAACACCTCCCTTTTATCTAGGGAATCATTCATGTCGTCTAAGTAGCAAGGATGTGAAAGAATCCCGGGCACAGGAAGCTATGCCCCCACTTTGTCCACTCCAGTCATTTTCAGGAATGTCTGCACGAGGTCCTCAGGAAGGACTGTACCAAACAACAGGTATGTTGTTTGGTAGTAGCAATGGCACCAAACCACCTCCATCATATCAAACTTTTGTGGGGGATACAATATTATCAATTTTCTTTTGCTCAGAATTCTATGTTCATGGTCAGGTGAAATTTATAAATGAGGAAGAATTATCTCAAAGTTTGGAAAGGTGGCTCAGTGGTTAAGAGTACTTGCTACTCTTGTGGAGGACCTGAGTTCAGTTCCCAGCACCTACATAAATGGTGGCTCACAGCAGCCTGTAACTCCACTTCCAGAGGGTCAGATGCCCACTTATGGCCTCTGTATGTACTGCACACACATATGTACATGTAGGCCAACAGTCATCACATAAAATAAAAACTTTTAATTTAAATATTTTAAAAAAGAAAACTAGACATAGCGGTGCATGCCTTGAATCCCAGCACTTAGGAAGCAGAGGCAGGAAGATGGTGAGTTTGAGGCTTGCCAGGTCTACATAGTGAATCCCAGAACAACCAAGACTACATAGGAAAAAAATTATTTTGAAGAAAATTATCTGAGCAAACAAACTGAGATCTTGACGTATGAACTTCTTAGGGTAGCCTGACTAAAATCTAAACAGAACAAAAATCTTACAAGGAAGAAATGGTTTTCTGTGTTTAAATATGGCCAGAATTCTAGAGTCCTGTATCTTTGACAACTCCTAGCACTTATCTTTGGCCTTCACCCTTCACCCTTCCCACTTCTATCATTGTCCTTGTCCACTCCTTACCCTGCCTCTAAAAACACTCACCTTTAGTACAGCCCCAGATGTCACCAGGAAACATAAGAGGTCAATTTGAAAGAAGCCAGATTGGCTTATCTATATTCATTACTAAAAGGCACAGGGAGGAACGAGTTCACTGCACCTGTTGTGCCTGGATGTTCAAGACCAGATGGGACATATAGAGAAATGACGTGGGGTCCAGAGGTGATGTCATTGAGGATGAGAATGGACTCTTTAGCCAGTGTTCCCCTAAGGTCACCCAGAGGTACCTCCTGATTAAAACTTTCTGCACTGTTTGCATTCCCCCTGTGTCTGGAAGAAGTCCAGCAGAGTACCCATCCAAGGAAGCCATTTCTCACATCCTTAGGCGGCTGCTTTCCAACCTGAGAGGCCAGATAAGCAGAGCTCTAACCTGAGCCATCGGTCCCACTGACATAGGGGCTCGCTGCTCTTAGCAACCATGTTTTTCACCACGCCCTTCAGAGGGGAGACACTCCAGGGAAGAGAAAGCGCAGAAGCTGCAGGAATGGCCTGAGGTTAGTTCAGAACAGCAGCCTCTGCCCTCCCTTCAGGAACAGAGTCCTTGACCACTGAAATGCTCCCTTCCTTGCAGTAGACAACTGACATTAACCGACCTTTGCTCTGCCTGGCTCATCTGCTTCTCCCTCCAACCAAACAGCCAATCTACCTGCTCTGGTCATTAGTGATCCACTTCCCACATCAGAAAGATCCTTGTTTTATTCATCAGAGAAAGGAAATACTCATGGTATCTCCCTCGGCTTCAGAGAACCTTTACCATCTCCCTTCTTATGTTTCCCTTAGTGATTCCTAGCACGAAGGCCTGAGAGTCAGTTCCTAAAGCCCCTCCTTCTGTCTCCATGCTCAAACTGGCAGCAAATCCAGTTTGTTCCCCACCCTTTACTACTTCATCTGCCTTAGCTGAGATTCAGACATTGACTTATCCACCGCAGTGTCTGTCTCTAGGCAAAAATCCTTTAGCACCAGAGAAGTCGACTCGGTTCCTGCTCAAAACAGTTCAGTGGGCTTCAGCTTCTGTTCAAATCTGAAAGTATCTGTTCATGACCCACAGTGTGCTGGGTACGGGGCTACTGTTGAAAGTGGAGAGGTGAATGAAGCATCATCGTCTGAGCCCTCCAAGAGTTCAGAGAGGCAGACCCACAAAGGAACCAGGTTTCATAGGGAAAGGATGAGAGAAAAAGGAGCTGCAAAGCATTTGAAATCCTGGGGTCCTGGGGTTGAGAACTCTAGGCTGGTTGCATTGGAACTGAGGCTCAGTGGCTAAGTAATCGTTTGTCAAGTGAACAGTGATGAAAGAGAAATGGCTTAACTTAGGCAAAGCCATAGAATTGGGATCATCGTGACATTTGGGGCGTAAGTTAAAAGTGTGGTGCAGGAGCTTGGAGAAGACCAAGCTAGACTCCTTAAGGAAAAATCCAAGCTATGTGCGCCTACCCGCTTTGGTCTGTGTTCCTGCCACCCTTCCATCTCTTCATCTCTTCCTAGGTTCAAAGCACCTCCCATGCTCTTCCTAACTAGGTTCTTGATCACTGAGCTCAGGGTGATCACCAAAGGAATAACTGGATGCTCCCTGATAACTCTACAGAGATCCTTAAAAAACTAGGGCCTCTAAACTGGTCATCACTGCCCGTGGCTCAGACTACATCCTCCTTCTTCCGCTCTCTCTAAAGAGTGAGGGAAGAGAAACAGGGAGGAAACCTCCAGCCTGATTTGCCAGAGGCCCTAAAGGGGAGCTTGGGCACGACATTTTTGTTTTTCTCATTGTGGATGTGTCTGTGGGTATGGTGGGTGAGCATGTGTGTATCCATGTTTGCATGTGTACAGGTGTCGGGGGGGAAGCTAATGTCAGTTTTCCTCATGGCTCTCCACCTTGTTCATTGAAGCAGGCAAGATCTTCGACTCAACCCAGAGGCTGCCAACTGTGCTAGTCTAGCTAGCTAACTTGACCCAGGGACCCCTTGTCTCCGCCTATGCATCTGAGGTTTCAGGCATGCTACCATGCTCACCCAGCATTTACATGGGCATTGGTGATCTAAACTTCCATCCTCATGCTTGCGTGGAGAGCACTTTATGTATTGAACCATCTTTTCAGGCCCTGAGCAGTTATCTGTAATCGACCAGGCTTTAGTGACATCTCTCCCAGGATGAGACATTCCCATAGCCATAAGATCATGACCTGTAGTAAGAGTATCCCTCTGAATGTCATGAAAACTTGTCTCTTCAGATGCTGGCTTCTGGGCACTAAACCAAATGACTAGGAAACTAGGAATGGATGTGAAAGCTCTTTGGATGAATAGGATTTGGATTCTGTAAGTCACAAACAGAAGCAGAGCTCTTCAGACACTAGATGCCACATAAATATGGTCTGGAGCCACCAGGGAAGGTTCATGAAGGAGATTGGGGCCTGCGCTGAACCACAGAGACTGGGTGGGCTCTAGACAAGAAAGGGAAGGGAGCACATATGGAGACCATTGTCAGCCATGTCATGAATTAGGACAGTGTGCCCCTTGGAGTTGGAAGATGTTTTCCTACTCATCCATCACAACTCATCACTGCAAAAAATCCTCCAGCAGCATCTAACCACCCAGCCTCCTAACTAGAAGCTGCCGAGGCACATGGCAGAGCTGAATAAAGGGACAGCATGACAAATGCTTCCCTGTACTGCTTCTCCTGATAGCGACAGGATCCTAAATCTCAAAATGGCCTTTCTCATGGCTCAGAAGACCACCCTTCATTCTGACCTTCAAAATATCATACCTACTCAGGGTGGTAGCTTTGCCCTGCAGACCGAAAGCAATCAGCCTCCATCCTCGGCATCCATATTCATAAGAACTGTTTATGCTCTGACCTGTAGCCCTGAGTGGGATGTCAGCCTGGGAGCTGGGCCTGATGGTCCCCAGAAGGGCACTTCAGGAATGAGCCCACAACCATCTGCCTCTCCTTGCAGTAGCTCAGGCCCGGGAGGAATGCACAGCTGTTGTTGTTGCCTTCTGGGGAAGCATGAAATAGGACAAGGAGGAAGGGAGGCAGTGGCTTTCAGAGCCAAAGGCTGCTCCTGAGAGTGTTTGAAGGTTATTAGTGTGGCTGTAATCAGGCTATTAGCCAAATGCAGGTGGAGAATGAAGTGGCTTTGAAATTGCTTTTCAGAGAAAGTAGAGCCCGTGTTGGTATAATCTATGCATATGATCTCTTTCAAGTAGCTCTTCAGCTTCCTACCTGGCCAGGATGGGGCCCAAATACCCAAAGAACACAGTCAGGCCATCCACTACTCCTTCCTTAAAGAGAATAAGGCTTGCTGGGCAAAGTCAGACCGACCCTCAGCCCATTCCTCCTGCCTGGTATAAGTAGGTGTGGGCCATGAGTCCCCTTCTCAGAGTCTACAAGTAGCTGAGTGACACATGTCTACTTCCTTGAAGGTAGGTGACTTCAGTCTGCCCTGAGTGGACAGTGCCCAAGGTCCAGTGCACGCCTGGAAGGGCATCTTGTTCCCTTCAGGTTTTCCTAGGTAGCTCAAAAGGAATCTTATTTCTTTGGACAGGCTCTTGAGAGAGGGGTGGCACTTGGTGAACCCAAACCTTCTTCACAAACTACAGAAAGATACAGGCACATTCTCATGGGGGCCTCTATCTCAGTTCTTGGTACCGCATCCATCTATTTCCCTGAGGCCAAGGCTTGAACATCAATCATTTCCTCAGTGCTTTTTATATCAGATCATCTGACAATTCCTTTTATATATCTTTACTCTCAACTTCTTTCTCCTGCCTCCCTGCAACTGGCATTGGTCTGACTTCTACCAATAAGACAACAGACCATCTGTACAGTCTTCCTCTCTTCAACCCACTGGTCACTCACTCTGCAGCCACTGCCATCTTTCTAAAATTTCAAGTCTTCTCCTGCAAGGACTCTGGTCAATTCTTCCCAGCTCTTTCTGTCCTCAGGCTAGTTCCAAGTGTAGCCTCTGATGCACTGTGTCCCAGGAGTTCTTTCACTGGTCACCTTTGCTAGGAACACTGGCCATGCTTCTCTCTATCAGATAAAATCCTGTTCTTCTGCCAGAACTTTGCTCAGAAGCCCCAGTCTTCTGGAATATTTTCTAATTCCTCTCTTCCCCATGCTTGGAATAAAAGTCCCCTTCAGTGAGCTCTTACAGTAGGTCATCTGTGCACTTGTATCTTCCTTACACTCTGCGGACCCTGCCACCTCAAGGATATTGTAGTCACCTTCATCCACTGTTCTTACTATGGCAGAACAATGAGCACTGCAAAGGTATCAAGCAGTTGAATTCATGGAAGACCAAATAAAATAATGGAGGCTGTAAATGGCCTCATGGACCAACAGCTTGGGGTGAGCCTAATTGAGGACTACATAGAAAAGACCACACATGTGACATTGATGGCAGAACCACGTAAACAAAACCAAGAAATATCTTCAAATGGAATACCTTTAGCCTAGAGTTCCACCTACAGTTTTGGCTGATGAATTCCACCTAGAGCCATCCAATCAGATATGCTGACTCTTGGGTCTAGAAGTCTCATCACTTATCCAAAGAACACAACTGGGTACAGCATGTAAAACAACCAAACTAGATAGTGAACGATTTCTTGGATCTACTGCAATAATTAACACTATAATCACAGTCCCCACCTGTGCCCTTCCTTTCCGCCTTATGATGACTAATTTTAGGTGTCAACTTGACTACATTAGATAGATGCCCAGTTGGGAAAGCATTATTCCTGGACAAGTCTGTGAGATTGTTTCCTAAAGAGACTGGTATTTGTATCAATGGACTCATTTAAGAAAAGTCCATCTGCATCTAATGTGCGTGGACAATGGCCAATCAGCTGAAGTCCCAGATAGGTCCAAAGGGCAAAGGAAAAGCAAACCCATCCTCTCCTTGAGCTGGCATGCCCTTCTCCCGTCCTTGAATATCAGAGCTCTGTGTTCTCATGCCTTTGCACTCTGGGACTTAGACCAGTGGCTCCAGGCATCCTTGGGCTTTCAGCTTTCTACTGAGACTCACACCATCAATTCCATTTGTTCTTGAGAAACCAGGCTTGGCTCTGCCATACTACCATAGCTTCCATGGTTCTTCAGTGTTTGGTGGCATATCAAGGACTAAGCTTTCATAATGCACCAATAAGCTAATATCCCATCTCGTCTATCTATCCATCCATCCATCCAACTATCCATCTAGCCAGCCAGCAACTAATTATCCTATTGGTTCTGTGTTTCTCTGGAGAACTCTGTCTGATCATTGTGGTACCAGTATTTTTTTTTTAATTACAGGATAGAGGTCAAATAGCCTTTGTCCATGTTCTCCACAGTGGATCAGTGGGGATGATACAAAGAGCTGATAGTTGAAGATTGCATGAAAAAGTGGAGAGATGCCATTTAAATTGCAACCCAACTCATAAAACAAAAAGTACTTCCCCCTGGCTTAGCTTTCTTCTTGGGCCAATTTTTCTGCCAATCCTCCTGGACACTCTCAGGCCTCCCTTGGTCTCTTTCACAAGTTGGCAGGTGTGTTTGATGCAGCGCTGGCAAAGTGTCACACAGGTGGCCACCCATATGGTGCCAGTTTAGAAATGACTCCTGGAGAAAATTTGAAAAGCCCACTCAGCCATGAAGGATACCCTCAAGCTTCCTGTTCAGAGTCCAGCAAGAACGACTCATGAGGGACACAGGTGGGAAGCAGGTGTTTCATGTGTGTGGATTGCCCCCTGCTAATCACCGTCAATCAAGCCAATGGCGCAGACAAAAACAAAATGCGAAAGAATCACCACCCAAAAGGTGAAACAAACTGGGAGCCAAGGTGGCAGGCAATGTGCCTTGGGTCTCATCACACACATGATCATATTTCAGGCAGGCTTTGCTGCAAACAGACAGGAAACTCACAGAGAGAGATACAAAGACTTCAGGTTTATTTCCAGTTGCTGTAGTATCTAGATGTGTTTAATATAGCAAATTCAATATGATAAAAGTCCACAGAAGCCAAACAGCAGATTCACTTAGCTTTTTGGGGTTCACTGAACTCCTAACATGTATGAGGCTCCACACTGGGTGCTAGAGACCAAAGGGTGAACAATGTTCACAAAATCCTCCTTTTGGATCCTACCATTCCAGCTGAAGGAAGACAGAGAGACAAATAAATATGAGCCATCAGAGAGACAAACGCTTATGCAGCGAAGGTAAAATGGATGGTGTAATCAAAATGTACTGGAGAGCTACTCTGGCCAGATCAAAGGAGTTCTCTCTGAAAAGCTCAAATTGGAAACGCAGTGATAAACTGAATGGGAACAACAGACCTGCCATCGGTGGAGGACCTGGAGAAAAGCTACTGCCAAGGACCACAGGACACAGACAGGTTGGTGCGCAAAGATGGCCAAAAGAGTGGCATCCTGACGATGTGCAGTTCTGTATGTGTAAAACCATAGTCAGCAGGACAGGACTCTACAACCATGTGAAGACATCGCCACCTGTGCCCCAGAGAGCCTAGGGAAGGTGGGGACTGACAGTGACTAGCTCACAGTATTTACCAGTGGGGCGCTCGAGTGATTTGCACTTGGGCTCAGCTTCTAACTGAACCCCAGAGATGGTGGAGTCTATCCAAGGTTGGAAATGAAGCAGGCAGGGGAGAGACTGAAGTATGCCTGGTTTTCAGGGTGGAAACATGACCAGATTAGAAGTGTAGGGAAGGAGGGATAGAGGCTCAGGCAACCCAGTGTGTCCAGGATACAGTCAGGAGCTACAGGGGAAGCCAGACTTCCAAAACTCAAAGAAACCCAAGAATCATGGTTCCTTTCATTTTCAAGAAACATGGACTAATCTTCCTATTGGAATTGGGTCAATTCAAGATTCCCAACCAACCTTAGAACACTAATAACTTAATCTACTCATTTTTTATATATTTTATTTATTCTTTCACAGTCATATATGTATACAATGTATCTTGATCAAATCCATCCCTTACCCCCTTCCCAAATTCTCCTGGATCCCGCCTCAACACATCCTCCTCCCATCTGCCTCTCATATTAAAAAAAAGTAACTCAGTGAATTCAATTGGTGCTGCCTCCATGTACATGGGTATAGAGTCAACCAACCTTAACATGAGCAGCCTACCAGCAGCCATATCCCCCAAGGAAAAACAAAACATCTCACTCCATCCTTAGCCACCATCTACTGCCACTTTTTCCTCCTCTAGGAGTGGGGCCTCATGAGTCCCTCACCCATCCATGCAGAATATTGACTGGCTGGATTGTATACAGATGTTATGCAGGCAGCCATAGCTGCTATGAGTTCATGAGTACAGCAGCCTAAAGACAGCATTTCATGTCCTCATTCTTTTACACATTTCTTTTGAACTTTAGGCTCAATTCTCTAAAGTTTCAAGATATTCAACCTCAGTATTTCCAGTTACGATCTCCCTCCCTATCCACTCCATCTGTGTTTCATACGTGAAGATGTGCCACAATCATTTGTGCTGCTCACAGGCCAGGAGACTGGCAATTGTAGGCCTGAGTTCTCTGGGGGACACTCTGGGATGAGGGGGCCATGGAAGAGGTTCCCTTGAAGACCCACTTACACATCTGAGCAAGGGAAGAGAACGGCAAGTTTGGATTAAGGAGGAAACTGAGCCGTAATTAGGCCTCAATCAGCCACACCTTGAGCTCCAAAACAGGCAAGCCCTTCAGAGTTACTCTGAGTTGGAGTGAGGGACCTAATATATGGCTGTCATACCCTGATATTGACCAGTCATTGGATTCAGTCTGTCTAGGGCAGCAAGATGGACTTGGACAAGATAGCTATCTCTAGGCAAGGGTAATTCTCCAAGAAACTGGGGAGTAAGTCCCTTCAGTATTGAGGGGTGGCAGAACACATCCATTCAAACGTTCTCACCTCCCTTTGTCTTGAGTTCTGCATCCCATGAAGGCCAAGTCCTAAGCATCCAGCCATTGTATATCTCTTCCACTGGTCCTTTCACCTTACTACAAGTTCAGGACTCAGTCCTGCTGCTCTAGAGTGATGAAGCCAACCCTTATCTGAATGATTTGAATGTACATTGCTTCCCTAGACACAGAGCTATTTTAACAATTTTTTCCTATACACTTTCCTTTTTTGTATGTTAGGGGCTATAAAATTGTTCTATCATAATTCTTTGCTTCAGTGACTCTAGGACCCCTAAGCTCAGGTGCCAGAGTTATTTCAGAGGGGTAAGGTGGGGGTTGTGTACATCTGAACAAGGTTTTTAACATACAGGCCTTGGCCTCCTCTACAATCCATAAAGCAATTACTTTTCTGATGCCCAGGACAGACCCATGGTTGTTTAAGAGTCTTCAGTGGCTGTGTTCAGAAGACAATTATAATCCACCTTCTGATGAAATCTAAATTTCAGATCACAGCATCCAGATCCTTTGCGACTGGTCCATTATGATGCCTATGTCCCAACTGCCACCTCTAGACTCTACTTAGCTATTTTCCATGACCAATTCTTTGGACATGTGACTCTTTCATCAAAAGGCCTCCTTCTTCTCCATCCAGTTTGAGCTTTAGGGCTCAATGCAGGATGACCAATCATGTCTGGTGGGTTTATCTGGGAAACAGACTTTAGCTCCTTCATAATGGCCTAGTACCTCCTCTGTTCTGTTCTCATGACACAGAAAGATCCTTGAGCACAGAAACGGTGTAATGTACCAGACACTGCAAAAGGGAATTGAGAACTATGTATGATAAGGACTAAGATACAAGGAAGGGGGACATCTTTGACCAACCAGAGACGGCAGTTCCCAGTCAGGTGTCTAGTGGATGCCTCCAGGACATCTATTTGGGAGAGCACCCAACTAGAGCAGTGGCCACACCAGAAAGATAAAGCTCTGTCTGTGACCTCAGGTTTAACTGTCTTTGGAGACTCCCAGGAATACTGATCACAGGAGGGTATCTGGATGCCAATGTTAAGATGCCACCTGGGACCCCATAAGTTGGTCAGAATTCCCTCCTATGAACTCCTATGAGGCGCCCTTCTAGAAGTTCCAATGCCAAACACTTCCAAACCTGCCACAACTACATCTCTGCTGAGCTTGTGGACATATAACAGAAACCCATCTGGGACAAAAGGCATAAATAAACAATTTGAAGAAAAAGAAAAGGGGGAAAAACACTTGGAAGGATGTCCAAGTGCAGTAATAATTTATGAAATGCAGTTTAAAAGCAACCACCATCTCCGCCCATTAAAGAAACATTAAAAAAAATACTAACACTGTCCAAAGCTGGCAATAGCATAACAAAGAGGTTTTGCCTGTTGATAGTGACATTTAAAAATAGTACAAACTTACTGGGAAGCAGTTGGTCGGCAGTATCCAAAGCTGGCGATGTTCTGTACCTTTTGATGTTATATTTTGCTTCTAGAAATGTATCCAAAGGAAAAAAATCAGATTTTTGTGAGAAGGCAAGCATTAAGCTGTTGATTTTTTTTAAACAGAACTACAGGCTGCAAAGATGACTCAGTGGTTTAGAAAATGTGCTGCTTTTTCAAAGGACCAGAGTTTGGTTCCCAGGCACCCACACAGGCCTGCTTACAACCACCAGATGATCTGATGCTCTCTTCTGGCCTCAGTGGACATCCATGTATGCATACACAGACACACATACACAAAAATAAAAATAGGAAGAGTCCATTCTCATAGTTTCTCTGTGATATGAAATTATCACAGAGATAATACATGAAAAATTTTCACGAACCAGCAAAATAAAAACCCCTATAAATGACTAATACAATGACTGGGGGTGGGGTGGTCAGGGCAAACCTGGACCTGTGCTTGGCATCTCATTGTAGAATTTCAGAATACTATATAGAAAGGATAAAATTCTAGACATTTCTAGTGGGTCTAAAATAAGATCTCTACTAATGAAACAAAAGTAGATTGATCACTAGTTTCTCATAAGTAATGTTGGTGATTACAACATCAATGCTGAGAGTAAATTCCCTAAACTGAGAATTCCATAAGCAACGAAAGAACTGATCAAGTGGTGGAATATGCCAGGACTCAAAACACTTATCCTTCCACACCAGGCCATTGGAAAGTAAGTACTTGATGTGCTGCAACCAAATGGAAACCAAAATGGGACACAGTAGAATCCCGGAAGAAGGGCAACCAAACCTTTCAGACTGGGAAGGCCCTGGAAGAAAGGGGGGTCTTTGTGAAAACAAAACTTTCAGACTGGGGAAGGCTCTGGAGGAAAGGGGGCCTTTGGCGAAACCAAACCTTTCAGACTGGGAAGGCTCTGGAAGAAAGGGGGGTCTTTGTGAAACCAAACCTTTCAGACTGGGGAAGGCTCTGGAAGAAAGGGGGGTCTTTGGGGGAACCAAACTTTCAGACTGTGAAGGCTCTGGAAGAAAGGGGGGTCTTTGGGAACCAAACCTTTCAGACTGGGAAGGCCCCGGAAGAAAGGGGGGTCTTTGGGGGGAACCAAACCTTTCAGACTGGAGAGGGCCCTGGAAGAAAGGGGTTCTTTGGGAAATGCTTTAAATTTCTCACACGTGATTGGATGGAAAAGTTGGAAACAAAAATTTTGGTAAAGAAAAATAAGAGTTTGGAAACTCAATCAAAACAGAGAGCGATTGAGATGGCACCGGTGTCCTTGGGAGACTGGCAGGGCGTCATGTGAATGTTAACATGGAGAATTTAAGTGACAGTGACGCCGGCCGAAGTTGAGGGGGGGATGGGCTGGAGAGGAGAAGATGTGCGGGTGTGGATATCTTCTGTGTAGAGTCAAAATGACAGTACAAAGCCTCTGAAACAAGTCTGCAGTGTGGTGCTTACACCAAAGCAATTAAGGGGTGAATTGAAACCATGAAGAGGGAGGGATGGGGGACCCTCAGCATGAAAGCAGGAAGCATGGCAGATAATGTCAAATAGCAATAAGTGGGAAATGGTCGCAGACCCATCTGGAGATATAGAGTTCCCTAACCTTACCGGAGGAAAACGTTCAGAAGTGCTAAAAGTGGCTGTCCCTGAGTATTGGGACTGGAGACAGGCAGGGGTGTGCAGGGGATAGTCATCATCTTCATCATGGGCCCTTCTGTGCTTGGCATTGTTAATAACCATTTGAACAAATAGAATATTATGTCACTAAAAGAAAAATCACATTTAAAACATTTGTTGGGAACTGGAAAGGTTACTCTGTAGTTAAGAGTACTTGGTGCTCTTGCAGAAGACCCAACTCAAGTGCCCAGCATCTACATCAGGTGGCTCACAACCACCAAGGGATCCAATGCCCTATTTTGATCTTCTAGAGCACCTGTACTCATATCACACATACACAAACAAACAAATAAATCTTTAAAAATTAATTGTAGTTCGTTGTTTTACTCTGTTTACTCTTTTGGCTCCTTTGCTCTTAGGGAGGCCACCACCCAGCTCCCAAATAAATCACACACAGAGTCTTATTCTTTCTTATAAACTCCGGGCCTTAGCTTGCCATGTTTCTAGCCAGCTTTTCTTAACTTAAATTATCCTGTCTATCTTTTGCCTCTGGGCCTTTATCTTTCTCTATTTCTGTATACCTTTCTTTACTTCTTTCTACATGGCTTACCGTGTAGCAGGGTGACTGGCCCCTGATAACCCCCTCTCCTTGTTCTCTCTTGCTCCTCCTTCTTCCAGAGTTCTCCTTTTATTTATCCTCTCTGCCTACCAGCCCCACCTATCCTTTCTCCTGCCTCGCTATTGGCCATTCAGTGCTTTCTTAGACCATCAGGTGTTTTGGACAGGCAAGGAATCACAGCTTCACAGAGTTAAACAAATGCAGCGTGAGCAAAAGCAACACAGATTTGCATCATTAAACAAATGTTCTACAGTGTAAACAAAAGTAACACACATTAAAATAATAATAATAATATTCAAATAATCTCTGCATAGCACATGGTTGTCAGTGTAAACCACATACAAATTCATAGAAAAAAAGACTTGAAGGAAATAAAGTCAGGAACTGAATCTTGGAAGAAGTTTTATGATGTCATTTATCTACTTATTTACACTCTTCTATTTTCATATTTCCTACACTGAGTATGTATTATATTTATGAAGATGGGAAATGTTATATAAAGAATCAAAACAATATTTTGATTGAAGAGATTTAAGAAAATATGAACAATAGGACTGTGGGTGCTTTTGTTTTTTCCATCTTATCTTTACCCTTTTCCAATAATTTCCCCATAATAAGCCTGCATTAAAACAGGTTTGGCTGAAGAATTAATTTTGAGCTCTCCATTGGCTTCAGATCAAAATAATTAGGTAATGGCTCTGTGTGGTGCCAGACACCTAGAAAGCCCTTGGTGAACACTTGTGGCTTTAACAGAACTGAATGTAATGAGGTTTGTTAGCAATTGCTTCTAATTGAGCTCACTCGGCTTCAGCCACTCAATCAGCATTAACCAAGCCCCTACTGTGTCCAGTGACCTGCACGGGACTCAGTGTGGGTGATAGAAGTGGAAGATGTAGGCAGACTTTGACCTTGTGGCGTAGCAGCCAAGTTCAGAGGAGAGACTCAACACCCACACATAAAAACAGCTGGACAACATGCCCAGAGCCACATCAAATGGACTCATCCATTTTGAAGAAGTTGGACAGCCTTCCCAGCCAGCTCTACCCTGCCTGGTCAGACGCTGGTGGCTAACCTCCCCTCTCTACGCCTGCCTTTCCTTCTTGCTCCTCAATGCCTACTCCCCTTCAGTCATACTGACATCAAGGGAGACTCTGTAAGCTTGTTCCTCTCCCCAGTGCCAGGATGACAGACCTCAAAAATATCTAAGCTAAGAATGAACAGCAATGAACACCTGAGATTCCTTGTCATTCAACTACATTTAACTCTAGGAGAGTCAGCCTTATTGACAAGCAAGGACAGCAAGGGAAGAAAGAAGCATCCTGAGCTCTCTGAAAATGTTCTCCCACAAAGGCTTAGAACTCACCACTTTGTTCTCTAACTTAGGCAATCCATCTCTTCATCATCAGCTGGCAGGCCACGGGAGAAGCCACAGGAGTTTCTGATTATCCCAAGCCAGATTTGCTGGTTCCCACAGGACCATCTACCACAAGAAATGAATGGTCCAGATGCAGGTGCTCTGGTCCCTATCAAGCATAGTATTTGGCTTCGTGGACCTTCTCGCCATCCGCAGTCATATGAGGATCAATGTGAACGTTATAATGAGATGAGCCACCATGATACAGTAGATAGGGCATTCCAGAATTAGCTATAAATTTTCAAGGAAGAAAAAAACACAAAAACTTCTTTCTAAACTCAAGTTCTCACCCAGATCCTTCTCATGAGCATAAAGCAATCTGACCCTTAGAAATAAAAGATTTAGGAAAATATGTTTAGAAAAGGAATATGGATGCATCATGAGCCTTGCTGCTTTCTGAGGTCAGGGAGATGGATCAGAGGAGCCTGTTTCTCCTTTCAAATCAGCAAAAGGGATTTCAGGAAGACTGCTCAAAACTTGGCAAATGTCCCCAGTGATGAGGGACACATAGTGCCTGGACTCCAGCCTGGAAATCTAAAATGGAGGGAGAGAGATAGGCTGGCTGGTTCCTCCTACCATGGAAAGAGGGAGATGTCTCTTCAACCTTGGAACTGATCTACAAATTCTCACCAAGCTGGTTTGAGAGGGAGGGGAGGCAGCCATTGTGGCTCCTGATGGAAAGGTTTGCCTCCAGGGGTGAGCAATGCCCAGCAGGAGAGCTGAAATGGTTCCCATGAGCTGCGGAAGCAGTATGAATCTGTGGCTGTGACGAAGGAGTGATGGCCTGGGCAAGAGAGCTACAGGGCAAGGCGGAGGAGGGTCTGGGGGCTAATTTCCACTGTCAACCTGACTGGTTCTAGAAGCATCTAGCCTACCCGCCTCTGGATGTGCTTGTGAGGATATGATGAGGGAAGACCCACCCTGAATGTGGCTAACACCATCCCATAGGCATGATGCCATCCCGTAGGCCAGGAAGCCAGACAGAATTTCAAAGAAGATAGCGAGCTGTGCATCAGTGCTCATCTCTCCCTGCTTCTGGATTGTGGATATGACGGGACCAGCCACCTCGTGTGCCAACAACCCTGCCTTCTCCACCATGATGGACTGTGCCTTCAAACCATAAGCCAAAAGAAAATCTTTCTTCTTTGAGTTGACCTTATGCAGCAATGAGGAAAATGAGACCTTTACCATGCCCAGGAGAATGCACGGTGGTCCAGAGGCCATATTTGTCTATTGTAGTTTATTATACATTTCTCCATTCCGTGAGCTCTCATCCCCTGCTTGCTACAACTCCAAATGGCTTCCAATTCTGACCAAAAGCTACAGGAGGACAACTGATCAAGAAAGAAGAAACTGGGCCAAGAGTGCTTGCTGCCAGGGTTTCAATCCCTGAAACCCACATGATGGAAAGAGAGAAGCAACCCCTGAAGTTGCCTAGTAACCTCCTCATGAGTACCATGCCCTGCATGTACACACACACACACACACACACACACACACGCTCATGTGCATGCACACATGCACACGCACAGGCACACAAGTAAGTTTAATTAAATTCAAAAGGGAAGATGAATCCTATTGACCCATCCCCTCACTCTCATAAGCTATCTACTTACAGTGGCTCTAGATGTTATATTGGGTGATTGTTGCCATTGTATGGACACAAACATTTTAGTATCTGGATTTGAAACAGTATTGATGCCTTAAATTCACTGCAGAAGTTTTAATGACCTAAGAATGAGCAAAAAGTCATGGAACTGCATGGACTTATTATAATCCAGGAGGATTTTTCTTCATAAATACGAAAGTACATGGAGGCAAAAATAACACTGCATTATAATCATAACTCAGGAGTCTTCATTGTTCAAAGTTCATATCATCCCCTCTGTTATGGAATCCACTGCATTTTGCAAAATTCCGGAGCACTCCATCCCCATAGCTGTACCAATTCTACCCATTATGTGGGGTGATAGCTTGGCCAATGAAAGTGTTCAAAGGCACAGGCCAGGAGACTACAGAGATAGAAGCCTCAAGAGCACAGAAGAGCAGACCTCGAAAGAACGGTACTCAACTTCATATGAAAAAACAAAAAACCCAGGAAAGCCAAAACAATCCTGTACAATAAAAGAACTTCTGGAGGCATCACAATRCCTGACTTCAAACTCTACTACAGAGCTACAGTACTGAAAACAGCCTGGTATTGGCATAAGAAGAGACAGGAGGACCAATGAAACTGAATAGAAGACCCGGATAGCAATCCACACATCTTCAAACACCTGATCTTTGACAAGGAAGCAAAAAATATCAAATGGAAAAAAAGAAAGCACATTTAGCAAGTGGTGCTGGCATAACTGGATATCAACATGTAGAAGAATGAAAAT
>LOEQ01000727.1:116622-128441 GCA_001685075.1 Bramus lutescens | reverse complement strand
GGCTTAAACAATTGAGGGCAGAATCTGATTCACCTTTAATCTGAGAATCAAGCTGTGTCGAAGAAGGGTCAAGAGAGAAAGAACAGCACAGCCTATGAGGAGGTGTTCCAGGTGAGGAGACTGAGCTTCACTGGGTGATTCATAGGCCTGCCACCAGCCAATGAGTGAGTGTCCCTTGGCTTGCCTCCAAGTGTTCTCAAGCACGAACACACCCTCCCCATCAGCGGTCTCACTGAGGACACTAGAACAGGAGTGAGGCCCTTTCAACAGCCTCCCTTCAGAAGCAAATAGATTCCCAAATGTTAGAGTCCAATATCTTTTTTCTAATTGAAAGTATTTTCTTACTGACTCCATTATGTAATTGGAAAGATGGTCCCTGGAGCAATAATTTTGGCCTCAAGGTATAATTAAAAGCATACAGGAGTGCAGCATATATTTTTAAATGGCACACCAAAAGGAAAACTAATGATTTTATGACACAATAGGAACACAACAGGAAAATCACTCCAGAAGCCACGCGGAACCCCGCCCACCCTGGACCGAGCTGGAGAAAAATCAAGACTGATCCTTACTCAGCCCTTTAAAATCAAAGGGTGCTTGTAAACCAGATGCTTTAAATCCTGTACTTTTAGGTACTTTCTATAAATAGATTTAGCCCATAGATGCCTGTTTAGAGACTGAGCTAATAATGGATTCTCAAGGTGCTTTATTTATCGTTAGTTAGTTAGTTAGTTAGTTAGTTAGTTAGTTAGTTAGTTAGTTAGTTAGTTTTTAGAGACAAGGTTTCTCTGTGCAGCCCTGGCTGTCCTGGAACTCACTCTGCAGACTAGGCTGGCCTTGAACTCACAGAGATCCTAAAGGTCTGTGCCACCACCACCTGTCTGGGGTCCTTTCTTTGTCAGTTCTTTAGGAGGAAAGCTGGTCTTTCTACCTCTGAGAAGCATGGAGATCATATCCATTATTTATTATTTCTTGAAGTGTGTAGTGGATTTTCTTCCACAGGAACACAAGGTGGACACTGAAAGTGGGTCCTGTTTAATAATTCAGAAAGACTTCAAGAGTTACCCAGCAGAGAAAGAGAGTGATTGGTACAGGCCCATGCACCATGGGTTCCCCACCAGCATGGCTGCCACCTCTGTTCCCCCTCCTCCAAGCACACACAAGCCTGAGAGAGGAGCTCTGCTAACAACTGGGTTAAGGTCACCATGTAGAAAGACAGATGTCTGGGGCCAACTATGTTTCCATCCCACCCCTTGCTAGTTCTATTAACTATTTGCCTTCATCCACTCATTGCTCAATCATTTGTTCAAGTATTCATATATCCAACCATCTTTCCATTTGTGGATCAGTGCAATGGGATTCAACAATGAGCCAGATGCAGTCCATGCCCTCAGAAAACTCAGTCAGATGGTGGGAGGCTGGCAAATAAATAAATAAATGAATGCAGACAAATTGTTCAGGGAACACCACATGATGTAAGAGAGATCCACTAAGCATGGTAGGGCTGTTCCCTGGGCAAGTCAGAAAAGGCTCTGCTGGAGACAGGCTGAGGGGAGCCTTTAGGATGCTTTCAGGTGGAAAGAGTGTGTGAGAGAGATAACAGAAGCGTGGGGGCTTGGTGGCATCCTAGATAAGAGAAAACAATGCAAACCCACAGACAAAAGGCCGAATGAAAGGTTGCAGGTGGTTTGCTTTTGGGAAACGAGGGTTTTAAGGCACCTCGTAAAAGGGACTAAGAGGAAGGGTCAAGAGAATGCATAGAGGTGGGGAAGGAAGAGCTACATCTGGACAGAGTCCAAGCCCACACATCAAACAAAATGGCAGGCAAGTCGCTAGAAGATCTTAGGCATATTTTTCACAGGTTAAAGACTCTGAGATGCCCTGACAGACATTGGCAGTCATGGGGCAGCCAGTGTGCCATGGGAGACTTTTCTGCAGACCTGGAATGTAGCCTGAGTCTCTCAGTGTCTAGGATACAGGTCTGGGTCAGCCCAGCCCATCGTTACCAGAATATAACAAGGGTCTTTGCTCACATCATTCTCTCTACTAAGAAAGCCAAATCCCCAGTGCCAAAGCCTGCACACCCCCTCTTGTCTCTGTTTTAGGGCATCTGCCCATGAGGCCCTTTTGTATACAAATTCTTTCCCTTCATCTCTTTGGACTCCAGGTATGACCATCTATATCCCAAATTAAAGTCACTCATGAGCATGCTATTCCTCTCATCTGGCCCATGGCCCCCACCAAAGGGTTTTAACATTGATACTGAGCTACTCTTAAGTCTACAGCCATTTAAATCTGCCAAGGAAGCATGGAAGACTCCTCCCAACATCCCCTTGGACACAAAGGACCTGAGAATTTAAGAAAAGCAAGAAAGGGAGACAGCAAAGGGTCTGGACTGAGGGCAGCCCCTTCTATGTGCTCCAGACCCCAGAGACCCCCTGCATTGTCTTTTCCATCTTTGTTTTGGGTTGTGCCTATGTTTAGTCCCTAGAGTGCCAGGCACTATTTTCCTCCAGGTTTCAAGGGGCTTGAAGAACGTCTCATATTTCTCTGTTTGGCAAACAGTTAGTCCCCTGCCTCCCACTCCAGGAATCATGAATCCTGAAATTAAAACCAGTGGGAATCGGGTTTCTTCTTAGGGAGGGCCACTAAGCAGATGTCAGTCAAGGCCAGGAAATCCAGCCAGGACTTGGGTATGAAGGGCCCTGGAGTTTTCCAGCAGGGAAGCAAGGTCAAAAGCCCTGGAAACATCTTGACACCACAGAAGACAGACTCAGACTCCTGTCTGAAGCAGAGAATCCTCTCTTTTCTCTGTGTGTTAGAGCCAGCAAGGAGCGGAGGAAGCAGCCATGACACTCTCCACTGTGGGCACACTTCTCTTTGAAAGGAGGGACAAAGGTGACAGAATGTTCTCCAGTAGAGAAAGGGTGGGAAGGAGGGAGTCCCCAACAGAGGGAAGCAAGGCCCCAGCCCAGATGCCAGCAGACAGGAGACAGGAGCTATAGGGGACCTGGGAAGGAGCTAGGTTTCCAAACGGAGGCTTGGGGTAGCAGGCTATGCTTACAGCAAGAGCCAGGCTGACACCTGAATCCTGCTGACTTCCCCCTGGAGAACTCTTTAATGAGGCTCACAGCTGTAATATCACAGAACGAACATTAACAATGCTAATTACCTAAAGTTTAGCCAGAGAACATTCTCAACCCACCCACCTTAGGGACACACTTTTGTTCTGGCTCTGCCGGGCCAAGTGCTACCAGGAATCTGTGACAACTAAGCATTTGAGTAAGTCAGGATGAGGGTAGGAAGGGCGGTGAGCACTGTAATAGAGGACTAAGTCATCTCCCCTGGTGACAACTTGACCTGTCCTGTGTCCTGCTGCTCTGCTCAAGAGAAACCCAGAGAAAGAGGCTTGGTGGAGATCGCATCCCCTTGGAGAGAGCTGGGAATGGATTTAATCTATGTGCACCTGGCTGATATCAGGGCCCTTCTCATTATCATGCTGCTTTCTGTAACCTCAGAGGACCCCTGTGCCTCACCAACTATCTAGCCCAAAGATAGTTTCAAATTGTTGCATCGCCCCTCCCCCAGCAACATAGCCACCAATCCCCTCAGAGTTGTGCCAGCTGAAAGTATGAGTCGAAGCATGAGGCTAGGGTGTGTTCTTTCCACTCCTCTCCCCAGAGCATCTGGGAATCATCCAAACCCATCCTAGACTCCCAGGCCTCTGAAGAATGGCTTTAGGCCAGCTTAAGCCTCAGGCATTCCATCTCAAGGGACTCCATGGAAGACAAGTTTGTCCTCTGCTCCCAGAGGGCCTTTGACTCAGGTAGCTCTGGAGACTGGAGGGCAGGCGTGGTTGACTGTGGATATGCACCTTGATCTGCTCAGCTCTTTACCCAAACCTGCCTGACTCTAGGGTTGGATTTACAGAACTCTGTCCCTGTGTCTGTAGAAGTCAAAAGCCAACTAGAGCAAGATGCGGGATCGCCTACGTCTCTCCAGTGTCCTTTCTGCTGGCCAAGGGGGAGAAATGAATGCACAGCTCTACCCCTTAGACAGTCCCGCGCCAATATCTTACCCAGGGTTCCCTCTTTGTAGGCCTCTCCCCAGCAGCCACCATCACCACACCATGCCTTTTCCTTTTCTGAATGACAAAGCAGAGGGGATCCAGTGAGCTTTAATACCATTTGGAGCCCTCCATTTTCCCTCCCCTTCATCCATTTAACTTCCTAGAGCAGCGGTTCTCAACCCTCCCAATGCTCCGACCCTTTAATCCAGTGCCTCATGTTGTGGTGACACACCCCTCCCAAATCATAAAACTATTTTTGTTGCTACTTCATAACTGTAATTTTTCTACTGTTATGAATTATAATATAAATGCGTGTTCTCTGATGGTCTTAGGCGGCCCCATGAAGGGGTCTTGGACCCACAGGTCGAGATCCTACATTCTTTGCTTTCTACATTTCTTTTGTTTCTTTGCTTTATTTATTCTTGATTCTAAGTACACCTTGTTTTGTAAAGCTTTTCCATGCCCCTCATTTTCTGCTTGCTTTGAGTTCTGTCTTCTGGAGTCCAAATTCCCCAAACTAGGGCTCCCCTGTAGAAGGGTTGTTTGACCCCAAAGGGGTTGCAACCCACAGGTTGAGAAACACTATACCAGACAACACAGGTTTCTAGTCTGGTTTGTTACTTTCCTAGATTTATCAGAACACAGCACATGTATTACCTCTTCCAAAGCCCTGTCTCAACAGTCAGTGAAACAGACAGTCTCAGTCCAGACAGGTTGTTGTAACAAAAAAGACTGGGGGTTGCTATAAGCAATGGAGTTTGTTCTAGAGTCTGGGGAGTTCAAGACCAGGGTGTCTTGATAGGACCCCACTCCTCATGTTAGCCATCTCTGTCCCCTAACCTCACACAGAGTCTCTCTTGAGCATCCTTTAGAAGGGCACTAATCCCATCCTGAGAGCTTTGCATCTGTTACCTAGTCACCTCCCACTTCCTAGTACCACCACGGAGTGGGGAAATCAGTATTTTAGGGAGCATTCAAAGCCTAGCAACTTGGGATGTAGAGCTGGTCTCCCTGGGGTGAGAACAGAAACATGTGTAGCCTTCCACATAGACCAAAGCCAGCACATGGGTATTTGTGTGATCTTCTCCTGCCTGGACTTTGTTTTGAGCCCAAGTCCCTGACACTGCTGGGATCAGCATTTTAACATTGCAAGCTCAGCTGTCACCTGAGGCACTTTGGGCCTGGCCTTTCTCCTCTTGCCCCTGGATGTGGACACTGCTCCCTCTATAGGGAAAGCTTACTAGCCTGCTCAGTGGCCTGTATCTGCAGCAACAATCAATGGCTCCTCTGCTGAACCAGCAGGCCCCCCTCTGTACTGAGAAACTCGGAGGCTGAAGGCATGGGAGTGTCTCCCACTGGTGCACCAAGTTGTGCATGGTGTGCCCCTCTGCAGTGTACTTAATTCTTCCTGGAGCATGCGTGTAGATCCCTGCTAACAACATGCCGCCTGAGAGAGACCTGTTCTTTTAGCTTCCTCGCTGTCCCTCAGAACTGGCTCCAGACCCTCTGTATTCTGCCTGGTGCCAGACTTTGAGACAAGATTGCCAACCTCACAAGGGGCCTGGTTTTGTCTTCTCAGCTTTATCCCAAGTGCCCAACTCATAGAAATTTAATTTAGTTTCGGCAGGCTAGCTCTTCACTTGTAGTCTTGGGAAACTACCTCCTGTGTGGACCAGGAACCCTACAGCAGGAGATAAGCAGATTCTGGATCTTCTCTGGGCAGGTGTTTCTTGTGCAAGGCCTCTAGCTCCCTGTTTCCGACCCTAGCAGGGAGAAACAATGGCTCAGCTGGCTTCAGCAGGGTCCTGACCTGGGGCCTCTCTCTCCCTCACCACGTTTCCAACATCTTCAGTGAATTGCCTCTGAGTCATTGACCTCCCTCTCCCCAAATTTCCAGTGGGCTCCCTTCAGAATGCCCTGTGGCCTCTCCGAGGAGCCTCCTGAACGCGAGCAAGTACAGTGGCTGCTGCAAATGAAACTATTGTCTGTGCCCTGAAATTACACCGCCTGCTGTGCTCATGAAAGCTGCCTTGACCTTGGCTTGTATAGGATGGGGTCAGAATTCCATCACCCACGGGGAGCAACTGAGACCTGGAATTCATTGTACGTCTCTGGAACCTGGTGTGCGTTTGTGTGTGTGTGTGTGTGTGTGTGTGTGTGTGTGTGCGCGCACACACACACAATGCAGTCCCAGTACATCTTAATATTTGTAAGTTACGTTTTGTGATAGACCTGTTAAAGATGAAAAAAATAACCCAGAGTTTCTGAGAGTTCTAAAGCTTTTATTTGTTTTCACATTCTCTAAATCGCAGACAAAAGGTTTGCTACATGGATAGTCAACACTGCTAATCAGTCACAAAACAAGATACTAACCACAGCAGGGAGAAAAAGGGAGCTGTGGCTCAATCTTTATCAACGTGCGGGGGTCCCTCTGAGGGGCTGGGGTTTCCAGTGGTTCTGAGGTAAAGGCTGCTAGATACTCATATGCCTCATCATTTGCTCAGGTTCTGACGTCCCCAGGGCCTCCCTCCTGGAATAGAAACTGAGTCAGGGCAGGAGGAAAGGTAGGGAGTGGGAGGGTCCTTCCAGACAGCAGACTTTCCAGGCAAGGCCCCCATCAGAGAGGTAAAAATCCAGATACGGGCTATTTCTAACCTTCAGATTCTCTGGGAGATCCTTGCAATGTGCCAGCTCTCTAGGGAGTCAGAACCAGTGTGTCCCCTTGGGGTAAGGGAAGATATGCACGGCCTCCTTTCCAATACTGAAATACCAAAAGATCCCATGCGTCCCTTAGACAGGGTGATGACAGAACAGTACCTTTCACAGTGGGAGTCACAAGACCAGGACTTGACACGTGGGAGAAAAAAAGCACCCCCAGAAGATGGAAGGACAGCAGCGCACACAGCTATACATATGCAATCCCAGCCCACCTGAAAGTGGAGGGAGCCGGCAGAGCTGGGGCTGGCTGGACTTGCTTGTTGCTGTGCTTGCTTCTCAGAGCAGCAAAGCAAGGCGGATGGAGATTCATCTTCGGCCCATTACACACAGCTTCCCGAATCTGCAGCCCTTTTCTGTAACCTCGCAAAAGCTGCATCAGCCTACATCCTGTGTACTGTAGCTAAGCGGCTCAAGGCAAAAACTCTAGGTTGCTCAGTCAGCAAGAGGCAGCTTGGTGCTGGGTCCTAAGGTCCAATGGGGGAAAATGTTCAAAGGAATAAAAGGAAGATCTTCATTTGGAGAGATGATGTTCAGTGATGGAGGCCAAAGCTCTTGGCGATCCTTGTCTGATGAAGATCCTCAAGGCGCTGAGGGAGTGGCAATCAGGAGACAAGCAAGCTTGCGACATCACTGAGGATAAAGTGCTGGAATGGCGTCTGGATGAAGTTTGCATCACACCTCCCTGGGCCAATAGGTACCAATGTAAACGCCATGATTTCTGAGGTCATTAGAACATCACCAGGGACCAGGGTCCCTTTACCAAATGCAGCCCAAAGCAGTCCAGGGTGGTAATCCCCAAGGCTGCAGGACATCTGGAGTCAGTTCAGATACTAAGAGAGCCACGAAGACTAAACCAGCTCCTTCCCTAATGTCTCAAGTTCCTGACTTAACCCAAGACCTCCGTGCCCCTCTGGCAGCCAATGTCGTCATGAGATTCCTCACAGGACATCTTTCTCTCAAAGTCTTCCCACCCCAGGGACCTCCTACTCAAGCTCACTCAGGAAAACCCCAGGTTTAATCAGCAGTGGTAGCCTCTACCAATGCCACCAAGCCAGCCTCTCCTTGATGGGACTCACAGCAGAGATTAGCCAACTAGAAGAAGAAAACCAATTTCCTGTATATTCCTGTGGAGATCTTCCACATCTTGGCTACCAGGGATAAAGAGCTATTTGAAACTGGGCTTTAAGGTTGTCCTCAGTCTAAACACATGTAGGGCAGGGAGGGGACACTGGTTAGGACTCAGTTCTGGCCCCTTCTCAAATGGGCTGTGACATGCGCAGGCCAGTCTGAGGATAGGAAGGGGTCTGAGAACACTGGAGTAGAGGTGGGGAGGTGGCTCCTCTCAGAGCTTAGCCCACTGGCTCTGGGAATCCCAGGTCCAGTTTGAATTCAGAGACAGGAAGCTCATCATCTGATACCAGCTGCCTGAGGGGCAGTGCCACCAGTCTGACTTGGACAGGATCCAGGTGGGTGGCCTCCTCTTCTTCTTCCATACTATACTGCCACTAAGACAGGGTGGGAGACAGGGGCAGATAACACTATTCAAAGGGGATTTGGGCCAAGAGAACCCTGCCTGACAGCTTTCAAATGACTCAAACTCCAGGGTGTGTTTCTTGTTCTCTAGCACTTTAAAACCAGATTCGTAGCCAAGCTTCATTCTGGCTGTCCCTAGAGACCCCACAATCCCACCTGCCAAAAACTGTGTGTTCCAGGGGTCCAGAAGAGCCTTCTCTAAGACCATCAGTGGATAAACCTAAGGTTGCTTGTGAACAGGCCTCCCCCAAGGTGAGCATTCAGTTGGCAAACAAGCCTGGTGTGACTTCTTTGGGGGGACATCGAAAGCTAAAGCCTGGTTGTGGCCTGGGCGGAGAGAAGAGGAGATAAAAGAAATCGTTTGTCCCCATCGTCGTCCCATGTCGACAAGCTGGAGTCAGTGAAGCCTGGGTTAGAATGTGAAGAGCCTCTCTCCGGCCCTGGGAGTGTGCTGAAAATTCCTGCTGGACAGAAGCTGTCTCCTAGAGGCTGAGCCCCAGCCTGCAAGGTTTCAGCGGTGTCCACTCAGGGAAGGCATGAGGCTCCCACTTTCTGAGCCAGTTAATTGTCACTCCTGATCATACTCTGCCAATTACACCTCCCTGACCTCCACTCCAGAAATCCAAAAACAGCGTTTTGCAGAGATAACCTCAAATTACCTGGCTGCCTGACACTCTTCAGTCAGGGACACCCCCTCCCCCATCTCCCTGACTCTGATGCTAAAGATGAACACCTTCCATGGCATCTCTGAATTCAGGATATGAATCTTCTAGGGCAGCTAGTACTCAGGATAACAAATCAGAGCAAGGAGGCTGGGATCATATTCTCCCCAACTTCTAGAAGGTGGAAGTAACTCGATCTTTCTACCTACTCATCATATGAATACATCTCCAAAACAGAAACGAACATGCAGATAACCAACCTGGTGGCAGGATAGTTAACAGGAGTTCCTGGAATATTTTTACAGGGGATAATGCAACCCAAAGGCTGGACCAGGGTGAGGTTGGTTTTCCAGCCCCTGCAGACCAAGTCCATTGCTTTGCGCATATTCAGTCCCCTGCCAAGTGCTTCAGCCGGTACCAGCTTGCCCAGCACTCACTCTTGGCAGGCAAGAGATGTGTTCATCTGCCTCCAGAGGATAAAAGTAACCAGGGTGGACAAGCATGGTGGATACACAGTGGCAGTTAGGCAGGCCATCCTTTCCCTTGCCTGGGAGGAGCACAAACGCTCCTAAGCCCTTGACCATTTATTGCAAAAGCACGATTTGTCTGCTTCCCCAGATGCCACATGGACCTGACACACTGGCAAGCTGGGGGCCCCTGCCTACCCAGCCCACCTGCCCCAAGATTCTGTTTTCATGTTTCACTCAGATATTATCTGGCCACGTTTCTTCTGCTCCCCCCCCCGTGCCCTCTACCCCCGCTGCCAGTCCTTAATTTAGCCTTCTTCAACTGCGTGTTGAAAATGCACAGGGGTATATTTTTCTTTTATGTCACTGTTTCTTCCAGCCACCACTGCACTCTTTAGCATTTGCAGTGGTAGGGGGAAGGCAGGGCGAAGTGCAAAGAAGGGAGGAGGTGGGAGAGGGAGAGAATGAAGGTCACCCTGGGGAGTAACCGCGAAAGAGCAAACCAAGTCAACAAAGACCCAGGCCTAATTCTAGCCAGAAAGTCTGTGCACCATGCTGATTACATAAATGTAGGCTTTTTCTTTTTCTCAAATCCTCAGTATTTCTCCCGGATGGGCAGAGGTGAGGGCGGGGAAAGATGGGAAGGGCCACGAGAGTTCCACCATGGGAACCTGGTGCTGGTCTAGACTGTGTGCTGCAGTCTCTGGCTGTAGCAAACTTCAGGGACAGTTAAGATACATCTTGCTTGGTTGCTCCTGCCTCTCCTACTGCTCTTGGATCAATACCAATGGCTTTCTTCAGGCCAGCACACACACACACACACACACACACACACACACACACACATACACTCACAGGCACACACCTGCTCTCGTTATCAATATTCATAATAGTAACACAACAATAGAGATGAAGAAAGGGAAGCTAAGATGAACTGAGTGGAAAGATAGGCTGGGGATTCTCAGAGTTGTCTGCTGAGGGAATGCGAAGACCCCAGGGCCTCACGGACTCTATTTCCTACAATGTCCCTTCCCAGCCCCAGGTCTGTAGATTTGCCAGACCCAGTTGGTGCCAACCTGAATGGCCATCTTATTCGCTTCCAGGCTAGAGGTCATCATTAGTAATTGAATCTCTATGGAAGAGGCTTCTGGCTGCCTTCCAGCCCAATGCCGCCTTCCTTTGCCCTGCCCTGGGAAATGCCACCATCAGCACAAATGCTCCTGTTCATGGGAAGGCCAAATATGGGAAAGCTATGGAGTGTTCCTTGTTTAAGGCTGCTGGCCCCTCCACCTGAGGCTCCAACAGTGCATCCCTGCACCCCCTGGCTCTATGACAGCCCTCACAGCTTCACAGACCCTGAGGATCACTTTCAGTCAGGAGGGCATAGCCGGGGCTCGCTCAGAACCCAGAGGCATCTAAGACACCTCACTCTGGACTTCCAGTTTTTCTCCTCACAGGGAAGAGTTTCTGTCTCTTCTGAGAGATAGGTTTGATGTAGAAATGGCAAAACAGGAGCCTCCCTCCCCCACTTCAGGGCTTCCTGAAGTTGCTTCCTTTGGGCCTCTCTCTCACAGCCCAGTTTGAACAGGCCAACAGCTGAACCTTCCCAGGAGCAACTGTTGTGATGCTGGAAGAGCCCACGCCTTTCATCTTCCCACATCCTCCTCTCTCCCTTCCCTCTGATCCACTGCAAATTTCCCAGTCTCCCTACCCCACCATCCTCAGAAAACCAGAGGGTCTCCAGCCTCATTAGAAAGATGTTTCCAGCTCTCAAAGACTCTGAGCCAACCCATCCATCCTGCTGTTTCCACAGTCAAGCCAGGCAACTGTGACCTCTGAAAGGAACGAAAAGACCCCAAGTCCTGAGAATGCTGGGAAAGGAAGCCAACTCACAGGTGGTCTCCAAAGCCCTTCCAACTACTAATATATTAGATTCAGTGCAGTTGGGGTTGCAGTGGGGAGACTTGTGGACTTGGGACAAATAAAAACTATGAGATCCTCCCCTTCCTCAGCTGTGACAGATAAAGCTGAGCTCTTGGAACGGTCCAAGTGGGCAGCAGACAGTGGGGGACAGGGAGCCTCGTCTGTGCCGTCAGGTGGTGGGGAAAATGCTGACCAGGCCCCGCTGCCTCACTTTCCAGCTGCTAGAGTCAGGGCCCATGGGTCTAAGCACTGTAGCAGCAATGCCTGAAACTGCTTCCATGGCTTCCAAGGCTGCAGGCCAGGATCAAGCTCACTCTGCTACCATCTGTCATCTGCCCCTAGCCAATCTAGACCACAGGGGCCTCAGTAACGTATTTGTCCAGATATTACAAGGACGCTCATCTGTGGGAGTAGGAAAATCCAGGTGGACCCAGGTCAGAGCCTGGG
>LOEQ01000727.1:97146-114230 GCA_001685075.1 Bramus lutescens | reverse complement strand
TTGGCTAGGGAGGCCTGTTCCCCCCTTAGCTTGGATGGGCAAAGCAAGCATGACTGGATATAGAACAGAAAGCCTCCCTCATCTGCCTTTCTGTAGAGAACCGACTTATGCACACTCCAGAAGGGGACCTGTCAAGTCTCAGAACCACAGTTTGGGGTTTTAGACTTGGTTTTTTTCCACCTTTAAGCCAGTGTAGCATTCCAGAACATTTTGGCCTTTTTTTTCCTTAAAATTAATTTAAAATGAATCCTCAACCAAGTAATTAGCCTTTGAGGATACCCTGCTTTAGGTTTTGTGAGAAGAGAGAGCGAGCCAGCAGAGTCCGAAGAGGGGATGTGCTACTCTGTGGAGATGAACCATCCCCCCCCCACACACACACCCTTCCCTGGGCCTTCAGAATCCAGGCAGGCTCAGCAACCAGCAGGAGGAAGAAGAGAGTCTGTGAGGAAGGCAGAAATGCAGTCTGGACAGGGGCCCTTTAAATGAGATCATTATGTATGCATATAACCAGCTCAGAGGCCACAGGGCCTGCAGGAGACCCCCACTCTCTTGCCACAGGTCACTCTGCAAAGGAGTTGGGGGCAGGGGAGCACACTGCTTGGATCCATGCCAGGCTGCCCTGGGTCCATGAGCCAAGAGCAATTAGCCAGGGGGAGGACGAGTCCTGTGGAGTGGCACAGGCAATGCCGGATCTGGGCAGAGTGGCCCAACTAGCCCAGGTCTCCAGGGGCTTCTTCAGGAGCTGAAGACTAAAAATAACCCAGGCCTTTGTTACAAGCTGCTGGACCACAGCGATGGAACTGATTTCAGGGAAGCAGAGCATGCGCGAGGGTCCTGCTCACTGAGACCTGCCCTTTGGGCAAATGATTTTTCCAGAAATGTGTCAGTTACCAAGCTGTTGCTGTGATCCAGAGACAGCCCACCCCACTCCAGCTTACAAGGCTGTCTTCCGACACACAGAGTTCTCGGAATCTAGGCCTCCCCACCTTTTTTCTCTAGAAACTTTCTTATTTCAAACAGGAGTCCGGCTCACACGGGGGAGCTTAAGCTACAAGAGCAGATGAGGGTTCTGAATTACCACCACCAGGTCATAAGCAATCACCATGCTCAATGATCTAGTTAAGCAATGATCATCTCTTCTCCATTCTAAAATTCTCAGTCACATCTCAGTAGTCACTGGCAAACATATACTACATGGAAGGAGGAAATTGCCCGGGAAAGGAATTCACAGTGTAGCATTAACACTGAAGGGTTGCTCAAAGCTACACTCTCTCTTATCCAACATTGGACCATTGAACGGCAGCCTTTGCCCACTTGGCTGATGCTTGACTCCCACCAGAGAAAATTGAGCCAGGCTTTGACACTCAACTCAGTTGGGAGGCACTAGGAATCTTCAGCACTTTCCTGTATTTGTAGGCTGTGGTTTGTCTTAGCTCAAGGACACCACAGCTGTGAAGGTCAAGGAACCCCTGGGTCCCCTGCAAGGCTTCTCTTGCTGAACAGCAAATACGAACTGGTTATGCTTGGGTCCCGGTTTTTCCTCCCATCTCACAGGCCCTCTTGACCCCTCCTCAATTGGTGGTGAGGTGGATCAAGACCATCCCAGCTGTGGAGGCCACTGCTGGGGTTCGAAAAACTACTTCTTTACCGAGAGGTTTCCAAGTTCAGTCTTCAAGATGGCCTCTAAACACAGACATTTCCGGTGAAGCGAGTAATAAGTAACAACTTTTCCACAGCGTTTTGTCCCTCTGTGAGAGTTTAGGATGACGAGCCTAAGCTAAAGGTGAAGAGGCTGTGTGAAGGGATCTTGAAACACAAGAGACTTAAAAAAAAAGAACACCATCAATACACAAGTGATTGTGAGCAGTCACAAAATGGCTTCCTCTAAAATGGGAAGCCATGAGAGGGATACACTGTGAGGGCAAACGTGAGGAAGGTTCAACAGGGCTGGGGTTGAACTGTTCTTCAGAAGCGCAAGCTCCCTCTGGTAGAAATGAGGAAGGACTGGCTGAATACCACGTGTGGGTCTGGAGGGCGTAGGCAGGGCAGTAGGCGAGTGGAGACCTTGTCCTCCTGGTTCCTCGTCCAGGTCCTTCTGTAACTTCTCGTTTTCCTTACAGTTGGTCTGCGTGGATGTGCAGGAGGAGAGCTCCATCCAGATAGAACAGGGCTCCAGGTCAGCCTCTCCAGTGGCATGTCACATTCTGTGACCTGAGGCCCTAGGCCTGGCAGCCAAAGGCTGAGGCTTTCTCTTTGAGCAGCTCCCAGCATAAATGGCAGCTCCAGCTTCCTATGAGAGACAACATAGCATTAGTAGCAGCCCTTCTCCTAACTCTTGGGCCCTAGTAATAATGGCTTTAATATCTGCTAACTCCTATTTGCCTATGACTTCCATAATTCAGAGTCTCCGTTCTGAAGGCACGTGAAGATGTGAAGGCACTCAGAGACAACAGAGGAACTATGTAAAGAGCCCCACCCCTCTGTCATGCATCTTAGCCAGCCTTGGCACACCTGTACCAGTTCCCTTGGAAACTCACACCTCCCCACTGTTGCAGCCATGCACCTGAGAAAACATCTCCTTGACCCATCAGCTGGAACACCATCTGGCTGCACTAGGCCTCAGTTTCCTCATGTGTTGTCTGTGAGTGGTCCTACATAACCTCATTGGGCCATGATGGCTAAATGAGACGAAGCCTGAACATCCCTTAGCACAAGGCCTGCACCACAGTGAGGGGTCAATGAGAGGTGGGCGTGGCAGCTGCTGTTGTTGCTACTGTGGAGCTCATCGTCATTACCTTCTGGGGGCTCAGCCACGGGGGGATTTAAACAGTACATGTGATAACCACGGTCACAGTCGTCGCAGAAGAGTAGCTGGTCCTGGCAGATACAAAAGAGGTAAAGTGGGGAGGAGAGAGATGCAGTTACTCAAGGGCAGTGGCTTCCCCCCAACTTATTCCTCTACTCTCATTTCTCTAACTCCCACCCCATGGCAATGACCTAATCCATATTACACATAGATTGGAATCCCATCTGTGCAATGGGCAACAGTTGTACTGGATGGTAACATCCATTGTATCCCACAGCTCCTTCAGGATTTAAATGTAGACGTTAAGAAAAGTCTCTTCCCTGGCTTGAGCCTGGAGCCTGGGGCGGGGGAGATTGGTTGGTTCTAGAAGTAGAAGATGGTAACACAGGCAGGCGAAGGATGATAACAGCCTAAGTTAAGGCTGCAGCAGTGCCCTGAGGAACAGTCACTGAGTGGTGCAGTTGCCTGGGCTGTGGCATAGTTATTCACTGAGACATGGGCAGGAAAGTGGCCATGGGGGTAGGAGAGAGAAAGGACAGCCTCAACTACAGATCCAAGGTCACCAGGGAGGGATGTCCTGGAGGCTGGAGATCAGGACAGAGGTCTGGGCCCAAGATATAGATTTGGAACTCACTGGTGATAGGATGGCAAGTGAAGGCCCTAGAAGAGGAAGTCCAGAGTGTATGACAGAAGGTGCCTCTGATATGGTGGTGTTCGTGGAGGACTGTCTGTGAAATGATCTGCACAATTTTGCATATAGGTAGAAATGTATATTTTGAGAAAATGTGTATTTCTGAAATAGAGTGAATTCATGGCTTTCATAGAAGTCTTTGAAGTCTTTCCCCAAGGAAAGACAAGAACACACACTTTAACTCATGGGCATTAAGGGACAGCAGAGGCCAAAGAAACCAAAAGAAGCCCAGGCAGGGAAGAGGATGAAAACCAAAACACCAGCTTGACTCCCACAAGTACACCATGGCATCAGAGCCGAAGGATGCCGTGGGACCGAACGGTTTGGTTGTGATACGAAGAGAAGTAACATGAGTGACGTCCTAAAGACATCAAATCCCTACCATAGCACAGACATGAGGCTACAAAAAGGAGGGATACTGTAGACTGGGCTCCTCCTCCCCAAAATTCAAGCGTTATGAGGGTCCAACCACATTTGTCTTAAGTAGTTGTCTAGAACCATTGTCCTTTCTTTCTTGTCTACTTTTCAGGGCAATGTTCGCTCATGCAAACACCCATGAAAAATACAATTTCAAAGGAGTTCTAACCCCTAGATCTAAAGCTGGATCCACTGAGGGCTACAGAGCCCTCATTCTAGGCTCTGCAGGAGACCTTGTGAGAAAATCCCCCAAGGTCCCAGCAACCACCCTGCTCATTCGTGACCCGCTTCTAAGGATCTGTGTTAACACTCTCAGCAAGATTAAAGTCTAGAATCAACCCAAATGCCGGTCAGTAAGAGATGAAACTAACAGAGAACCATGAAAGCATAAGGATGAAGGCTATGGCTATTGGTTGCCGTGAAGTGACTTCTAGGATATTCCATGGGAAAAAAAAAAAGAAGTGGAGAAAGCCTCCCTATCTCTTACCACTTAGTTATGGATTCAATATGCAGCACACATGCTTACCATTTTGGGTACTGACATATCTTTTTTTATTTGTTCATTTTATTTGGATTTTTTTTATATCAGGGTCTTTCTGTGTAGCCTTGTCTAGCTTCAACCTTGTGATCCTTCTGCCTCTACCACTAGAGTACCCAACTAACACATGATCTTAACAACCAAGCTAGATGTAAATGTGTGTATGTATTTTTCAGCAATTGTATTATTGATGATAATATTGGAACTAGGTAACTATCTATATTAGTTGCATGTTTATCAAATGTGTGATTGTGATGGTACCATTGAGCAGCAAAATGTTTTACATGCTGAAGGAAAGTGTAGACATGAGATCAATGAATTAGCAGCAAGACCACATAATTAGTCCTAAGCACAATCTACAATTATTTGAATAAATAAATAGTGTATTTTACCTTCTAAACAAAAAATTTGTTCAAGATCTGCCACTGAAAATGTTCTGAAGCTGCAGGGGAGTGGTGGCGCATGCCTTTAATCTCAGCATTTGGGAAGCAGAGGCCAGCATAGAATCTCTTTCAGTTCAAGGTCAGCCTGGTCTTCATAAAGAGTTCTAAGTCAGCAAGGGTTACACAGATAAACACTGTCTCAAAAAACAAAAAACAAAAAAAAGAAAAAAGAAAAAAGAAAAGAAGAAGAAAAGAGAAAGATCTGAAACAATGACAGATAGTATAAATTAACCCCTCCGGACCAGTCAGGAGTCTTTGGGAGGTGGCTTGTTTCAGACTGGCCCACGAAGTGCATAGAGAGCTTTCTTTGTCCAAAAGCAAGAAAGCTATTGAAAGCTCTTGGGATAGTGTCAAAAGAACTTAATCTCCATGCTGAATGTTCCTGTGGTCCAAAGAGAATTTTAACTGCAATGGATGGAAACAAAATATATTTAAGTTCTTCAACACATAAAAATAGCATTTTTGAAACTTAGTCCCTTTGGAAGATATTAGGGAAATTAGACATTTTTGTTTATTTTGATACCATTTTAGACTTAGAAAAAGTTGCAGAAATGATAATTTCTCTATTCTCTCTTCTGCTCTCCCAAATAGTAACATCTTACAGTGCGTGGTAAAATTACAGAGTGGAGACCCCTGGTCTATATACTGGTCTATAGGAAGGGCTTTAATGCCTCCATTTTCCCACTTTTTTCCCTAATAGCATTTGGGGGGGGGTTCAAGGTTTTTGTTTGTTTGGTTTTTATTTTACTTATTTATTGGCTGGAAATTGGGATACATACTATAGCACTCTCATGGAAGTCGGAGGACAGCTCGAAGGAGTCAGTTTGCTCTTTCTACCATATGGGTCCCGTGGATCAAAGTCCAGTCCTCAGACTTGGAGGCAAGTGCCTTTACCACTGAGCCATCTCACAGGCCTTCTTTGCTTGTATTTGGGGAGGCAGGGTATCATGTAGCCCAGGCTGGCCTCAAAATCACTATGTAGCCAAGGACAACCTTGGACTCCTGGTCCTCCTCCACCTCCAAGTGCTAGGACCACAGGTGTGAGCTCCTACACCAGTTTACACAGAATTAGAGACAGAGCTCAAGGCTCATGTGTGCTAGGAAGAACTCGACCAATGAGAACTATGACCCTAGGTTTCCTTTGTGGCCCTCAATCTGTGACAGTACCCCAGTTTGTCTTCCATTACCTCCATCCTTTGTCTACCTCCTTCCTTCTTTCCTTCCTCTCTCCTTTGCCTCCTTCCTCCATCCATTCTTTCAACTCCATATATAAGAAGGGATATCTGTGTTATTCTTTATGTTACAAGCCAATGGTATCACTATTTTCTTTCTCATTTGTTCCTAGATTTGGCCATTAAACTTTCTTTCAGGTTGTTGGTTCTTGTATCCTTTAGACACACACTTTCACTTTTTTTTTTTAGCATAGCCCTATTTTCTGACATCACAAGATATTCCAGGTATGTCCTGTGCAGCTGGTACTCCATCCCTAGCACTAGTCATTTCTAGAAGAATCTTTAGCTCCTTTCACTAGGGAATAGTGTAGAACCAATCTCTGGGTATTGGGTGCCCTCACTGCTTCTAGGTCCTTGCTAGGTTTGAAGATGGGTAATGTTCCCTAAGGTTTACATAAGCTTGGTACCCAGGGCAATGGTATTGGGAAAGTGATTGAGACCTCTAGGGGTCTTATCACAGGGCTTTAAATCACTGAAGATATACTTTGAAAGAGACTGTGGAACCCTGATCTTTATGTTCTCTCTCTCTCTCTCTCTCTCTCTCTCTCTCTCTCTCTCTCTCTGTTTTGATATATGAGTACTTTATTGTTACATGCTTTCCCTGTTAAGTATCCTCACCAAAATCAAAGTAACTTGTCCATTTGATCTTGGACTGAAACTTCCATAACCTCCAAAGTTATGAGTTAAGTAATTCCTTCCTCTTTATAGGTTAATTGGCATTTTAATGAAGCTGACTAACATAGTCTTCTTTGCCAACAGATCTCAGAAATATATATATGTATATATCCATATATATCATTCATATATGCTTATATGACCATATATGCTCACTGAACATGAGTTTATACACGCGCGCACACACACACACACACATACACACACTCCAATATAAAACCACAGGATTCAGGCTCCTCCCCTTCTCTTTCATGGTTATTCTTGCTCTGTTGTGTAGAACTATGACACTCTGTCACAATATTCAGCTATTCATTTAGACATATAAAGTTGCTTTCAGAATTACTAAACCATATACTCACAAAAATAAATTTCTTAGCTGGGGCACGGCATTTGCAATGCAGCTATGTCTGTCTTTAGTCTTGCAGAACACAGTCAAAACACCATTTTCCAAAACTACTTAGGCTGGTTATTCTTCCAGCTCCTCAGTCTGGTTATGCTATCTTCTTATTGTATAGACAGATTCATTGCTTTCTGTTTGCTCCATGTTAGCATCTCTAGCCTCCTGGTTAGCATTAAGTATGTATCTGTCTCTGAAACTTACTCTTGATTCAAGCTTTCCAAGTATCCCCAAGGTCATGCTGGTCCTTCCTTATCCCCACTCACTCCTACATCACTGTATTTATTTTCCACCATTTCCATCCACTCCTGAAGATATCCACTCCCGTTACCTCCTTGTTTATTCTTTTGTATAAGTACACTGATGTATGTGTAGTTCCTTATATAGCCCTTTCCTTCCAATAAACGCAGCCTACCATCAATAGATAGCAAAATCAACTTTGGTTTTGTCCACGTATCATGGAAATTATTACACATCCATGCACAGATACCCTCTCCATCCTCTATACAGCTTCACTGCACAGCTGTGCCAGTGTCAGTCTGATCATTTGTCTATGCATGTACATTTCTGATATTTTAATTAATAAACCATCTAACACACATATACTTCTGTAGTAGGATGTGTCCTTCAGGGCATACTCCCACAGATGGGATGGCTCAGTCAAAAGTTAAGTGTGTCATAGTTTTGTTAGAGATCACCAAATCCCCCTCCCCAGGAGGATCATGCCACTTTGCATTCCCTCTAATACTAGATGTAAAAACTAATTTTTCTATAGTTTCATATATTGTTATAGTTGAAAAAAATTGCCCATCGGATAGGTGAGAAACGGGATCTTGGTTTTGCTTTGAGTTTCTTTAATTGTGGGTGTATTTGAGTATTTATTTCAATATTTAAAGGTCATTTTTATATTGTTTATGAATCATCATCCATGTCTGCTTCTCCTTGTCTATCAAGTTCTTGGTTTTATATCTCTCATTTATCAGAGTTCTTTGCATCCTGGGTTCATTGGAACTTCACCTGCACCTGCTACAGGTACATTCTCCCAGCTTGTCAGTCATCCTTTGACTGATTCGTGGTTTTTGACTATGCAAATTTCCAAAGTCTAATTTTTCAATATTTCATTTTATTGTTTTTCTATTTTGAGTCAACTGGAAAACTTTTTCCTAGAGTTGAAGTGAAAGAGGAATCTGGTGCTGGTCTGGTCTTAGTTTTGACATTTAAATACCCAGTCTATTTGGAGATTGTTCTTATGTCTGGGTGTGAGATACGAAACTAATTTTGTCTTCTCCCAAATGACTCCCCTATTGTCCCAGCATCATTCATTAAAAATCTATCTTTTACACAGTAATTTTAGATGCAACCTTTATTCTATACTCTATCCCGTATGTGGGTGGGTCTGTTCATAGGCTTTCTATTCTCTTCCAGCTGGTCTATTTGTCCACTCACACAACACTACCACACCATTCCACTCTGGGGGCTCCCTGAAAGATCTAATGTCTGCTAGTTCCTGTTTCCAGCACAGTTTATCAGAATTTCCTTGCCCATTTTCTTTTTTGAGCCTGGGTTTTATGTAGCCCAGGTTGGCCCAAAGCTCAGTAAGTAGGTAGGGATGATCTTGAATGTCTGATCCTCCTGCTTCTACCCACCTGGGATCACAGGCATACACTACTCTGCCTGGTTTCTACTGTGCTGAGGATTGAACCCAGGGATTTGGGCAAACTAGAAAGCGTTCTATAACAGAGATACCACCCCAGTCCTTCCTCTGCTATCCAAACCCACTTCTTCTGCAGAAACATAAGTATCAGCCTGTCTAACTCCACAAAGGAGGCTTGTTGATGCTGTTATTGCTCCTGGTGTCCATTTGCAAATTAACATGGACTGAACTGATGTCTCTGCAGTGTTAAGTCTTTTTCTCCAATATCAGAGGACAACGTTCCATCATTATGTTTTCAAATGCATTAAAATGTTTTTGTTCATATAGACTTTGCATACCTTCTGTTAAGCATATTTCCAAATATGGCTTCTTGATGTACTATAAATATAGCAATGTTTACTAATTAGTTGGTTTTTACTTTTGTAAGATCTATTTTTAGTTGTGTGTCTTTCTGTCTACATGTGGGTATTGGCAGAGGCCAGAGGTGTCTGATCCTTTGGAGCTGAAGTCCAAAGACAGTGGTGAGGCCCTTGGAATAGATGCTCAGAACAGAACTCAGATCTTCTGAGAGAGCAGTGTAAAGGCTTAACCACTGAGTCAATCTCTAGCTCCTCGTTTCGCTTTGCATATTCAAGTTAGCCCTATCACTGGTTCTCTATGATTTCCCAGACATACTGTCACATCTCGTGAAAATAGTGTCATAATACAGGTTAAGTATCCTGTATTCGAAGTGCTTGAAACTAGAAGTGTCTCCAATTTGTGTGTATATAATAAGGCATCTTTGAGTTGAAATCCAAAATCCATGTATTTCATATAGGCTTCATACACATATCCTAAAGGAGGTCTTATGCAATACTTTTTAATGATTTCATGCATGAGATAAAGTTTTGGTGCAGTAGAATTTTCCAGCTGTGGCATCATAGTGGTATTCATAAAGCTCTGGATTCTGGAGGCCTCTGTGGATCAACAATGCTCAACCAGCATTGTCATCCATCCTTGTGCCTCTAGTCTGTTTCGCTTGTCAAATGGGGCTAACTAGTATCTCTACAAAAATACTGAATGCTAGCAACATTTGAAGCATCCTTCCACACCAAGTTCCTAATGTTGGTGGAAATATATCAACTATTTTCTCATTAAACGTGATATGGGCTCAATTAGAAAATACAAACATTTTCTTGTGTTTAGAAGCAATCTTATAATTCATGTTTTCTTGAGTGTTTTTGTTTTCATGAATAGATGATATTTTGTTAAGATTTGTTTTATTTTTAGTTATGCATATGTATGTGCATCAAATAGCAGTCCCTGCTCTTACCCATGGAGCCAGGCCCATGAATACTTAACTATCATATTATCTTACACACTGATAAGGGGAAAAAGGCAAGCACATATGCTGCCTTTTGTATACGGTACCAAAGGGTAGCATGGGTAAGTGTCTTACTATGGAATTACCCCAGTTAAAAAACAAAAGAAATTAAAATAAGAAAAATAGTTAGTTTGTAGCCTCTAATGAAATGATCTTACTGAATGCCATCAATAGAGGTACCATCACAAAAAGAGACACCAAAGACAACAGACTCCATCAAAAGTGTGTAGCAATGTCTGTTAGGTAGACTTCCAGAAAAGAGACAGACAGACACAGAGAGCTGAGGAAGATGGTAAAGAAAGAAACAGAGAGACTCTGGATCAAGCCTCGAAATGCACAAAGCAGAGGAACTGTCAACCCCATGAGGATGTGTTCAGGCGAATGAAAGCCTGGGAGCTCCGTTAAACAGCTGATTCGTAAGGTGGATGGAACATCTATGTCTTATTTGCAGATAGTAAAAGAAACTTCAAGATGCATTAACTAGTTGCAATGCACAAACTTCATTTGGATCTCAACTGCAGCAAATGCGTTTAAGGGATAGCTGAGTTAGTAGAAATGTTTATTGCTTGAAGCTACAGGAAAATGCTGGTTATTTTCACTTAAAATGTAACTATTGTCCTTTTAAAGGTGCAGGTGAAATATTTACCAGGGAAATTATATGATGACTAGGATTGAAAAATAGGGGCTAGGAAGATGGCTCTGTTGGTAAGATGTCTGCTGCATAAGCATGAAGACCTGACTCCAGGACCCCAGCACTGTGTAAAAGTGATACCCCAGCTTTGAGTAGGGGAGCAGTGTCTGGAGTTAAAAAGGGTCCATTGGCCACCCAAGCTAGCCAAACTGATGAGTTTTTGGATCAGTGAGTTACCAGTCTTAAAAATTAGGATGGGGAGTGATGGAGGAAGACAGCCAATGTGGAACTCCAGACTCCACATGTACAAACACATGTACACACATCTACATGAACATACAACGCATACATAAAGGATAAGATAATAGTACTTAGGAAATAAGATTGGACACAGTGGCCATTGCTGAAGCTGGAACAGAGTATATGAGCTCATTCTCTCAACCTTTGTACATGTTTGAGATGGCCCATAACAAAAAAAATAGTTGTTGAGGACTCTGCATTTCTTGTGTTTACTATGTCATCCATGATCCAGGTGAGATCATGCACTAGACTGTGGTGAAAACCAACCACATGCATCCCACCTGAAGCCCTGGCCACCGCCACAGTTGCTCAACTCTGGAGAGCAAGTGGCCAGGCTGCTAAGGACAATGACCAAGAAGACATCCCCTGCTGGCCACCTTCTGGCATCTTTTCCTGAAGGCATGAGGGACCCAAGGCAAAAGTACAAGGGTCCCAAAGGTTGTAGAGGCTAGAAAGAAAGTCATTTTCCCCAGGAACCCAGGGCCCAGAGTTCTGTCTCCTTTCCACCTCTCAGAGGGCTCCCAGCCCCTTATGCCTCTTCTTGCCACAAAATCACCCAAACTCACATCGTTCTCCGAAGTCCCGCACAGGATGCAGGATTTGCATTCTATGCACTGCCACTTGTAGGTCTTGACCGCCTCAGTCATATTCAGAGTGAACTGCAGGCAAGTTGGGTGACCTGGAAGAAGCCAGACGCAACAGTATTAAGACAAAAGAGTGTGACTTGTACCCCCAATGCTACTAATTCAAGACGCATCTCGGCGGGAACGTGGAGGAAATCAGAAGAAGCACAGGCTGGGAAACAGACCAGAGTCTGAATGGGGCTCTATCCACTTATACCTCTGCCTCCAGTCACACCAGGTAGAGGCCAAATGGAGAAGTGGCCATTCGCCTTCGTACTAATTACCATCCAGTTCCTCTTACCCCAAGAGCCATGTCCCCTGTAAGTGTAACAAGTAGAGTAGAAAGCTGTAACCAGAGAGCACTAAACAGCCCAAGGCAGCCCGGTGGGGGACATCAGCATTATCCCACACCCAGATGAAGCTGGGACAGGACAACTCCTCAGAGCTACTTGGAGCTGGGACCTCCTATTGACACTGCCTGAGGGGGTCAGGAATCTCATAAGGTTTTCAGGGAAAGTGCTCAGGGGTGGTGGATGGTATTTTTTTAGTTCCTTCCAGACCCACAGTGGAGACGAATGAAAACCCAAATGCTTAGCAGTCGCAGGAACATAAGAAGAAAGGGGTCTGGCAGGTAAGGCCAGGGAATGACAAGCCCAGCAAAGGACCAGGCCTATCCTACAAGTGTCATGTTAGCTAAACCTATAACTGGGTCGGGAGAGGGACTTTTAAGCTGTGACCACAGATCACACACCCCTGAAGAAATCCCTGAGGCTTGACCTGCCAAGCAAGACTGCATGAGCCCCCACTGAGTCTACGGAGCAAGGCCAAGAGTGAACAGACACTGGGAGCTACAACTTGCTAGGTTTCCCAGCGCTGTGACCTGGAAGAGCGAATCCTGCTGCTGCCTCTGCTGGAAAGAACCAGCGGCTTGGCCCAGCCCAGGCCCCATCCTTCTCCAGAGCTCCCCCACTGCACAGAATGTTTGCCCCTTTCTTGCTTGGGATTTTATTCTTTAATGGATACTATAAACAGGGTGCATTGATTAGAGTTAGCATCACTTACCAAGTGTGCTCACAGACAGACTTCTAAGTGCTGTCCTCAGCCCCCAGCAGAGCCACATCCCAGCAGGAACCCCATGTTTCCCTCTGGAATCTTCAGAGAGCCCATTGGACCCTGCTTATTTGGGTAAAATACTGGCTGGTCCGTCAGCATCAGGACCCACCAAGTTTGGGGCTCCCCAGATATAAACCACTCTGAAGTTTCTGCGAGTGTTAGTGTAGGAGTAAATAACCTGGTGGGATGACAGGGAAAAGAGACGAGGCCAGAAAGGAGCCTTAGATTAAAACCCTACACGAATAGCCCGCTGGTGCTCTGGAAAACATCCTAAAGTGCGATCTGAGGAGAGCACTAGCCAAGCTGTTTCCTACGCTAACTCTTGAGTGGAAACAGAGGGGAATAGTGGGGACATTCTCAGCAGTGGACTCAGTGGTGTGGGCTACAGGTGCCCAGGTTCTCTGACAGTACATTGTTGGAAAGGATGGAGCCGGGATCATGGAACGTACACCCACCTAGGCAAGGTGATTTTGTCCAGTTCTCTGGTCTTGGGCCACATGTAGCCCAGCTGTCAAAAGCCAGTTTCCACTAAGAAGAGCTCATCAACTCAGCAACTGCTTCACTAGCAGCTGCTAAGCTGGCTGTTATGCTAGACAGAAAAGATACACCATCAGCAAGGCACCCTAAGCCCTCCAAAGAGACCTCAAATTACTAAAACCCCCTGCACAACTATTTAATCACTATTATGTAACTAACACCACAGAGCAAAGGCAGAGTTGGCGATGAAAACCAATGAGAGCTCCTAGCCAGAGCGGCCAAGGAAACCCTCCAGGGAAGAGGCTTAAGCCATTACTGGGCAGATCAAAAGTTAACTGGGTGGGAAGGAGAGGGGATGCCAGGTAAAGGGACCTGCGTGTGCAGGCTCTGAGCAGCCAGGAGCTTTGCAAACCAGAAGGAAGAAGGAAGAGAAAGACCGGTGAATATGAGTATAGGCTTCTTTGCAAAATGACGGGGCAAGAGGCCACCCGGGAGACAATGAAGCCAGACTAAATAGGCACTTACAGCACTCATTTAAGCATTTGGGCCTATAAAGTCATTGAAGGCTTTCAAACCAAGTAGAGGGTAGACGACTGTGTTTTTTAAGAAGCATTCTTAGGTGTAGAGGATCCTAAGGCTGGAGACACAGCTTTGGATCTTGGGGGTTACATATGTGATAAGACGTCACAGAGCTACACAGAGGCACATATCAAACACTCACGAATATGGCTGTGTACACAAGCCTATGAAGCAACAAACCCCGCAAAGGGTCGTAGTAGCTTTGCTATTGCATGTGGGTATCTAAGATGCTCGCCCCTGGGGGAAAGGCACATGGGATCACTGTCATTTCATACAAACCTACAACTACTTCCAAAGAGATGACAAGATCTTTTAAAACAAGAGTAAATAAATGAAAATGTACATCAGCAGGAAGCGGGGAAGGAAGAGAGGCCTGGAAAGGATTTGTTAGGAGTTTGAGGAGATGCAAGAATTTTGCCAGGATTGGTTCTGAGGCTGGTGCAGCCAATGGAAGAGAGACAGGAGGATTAGGCTCAGGTGGAAACCTGAGAAAACAATAAACAAGGAAGTGACAGGAACTGACCCATCTGAATACTGCACTGTGGGAGAGTAGGTGACTGAGTGAAGGAATTAGGCAGAGTGCCCTGAAACTACTGAGGACCGCCTAGGAAGAATGTGTGGTGACCCTGGAGAAGGGGACCCACTCTGCTCTGAGCCTTTGGGTTGAATCAGGTTGTAGAACACATCACTGAGAGTTCAGGAGACAAGTATGGACTTGAAGTAGAAATAAGGCTGGGCATAGTGGCATGCCCTTATTCCCAGCACTCGGAACCCAGTGGCAGGAGGATCTCTCTGAGCTCCAGGCTAGCCAAGGCTACACAGAGACATTGCCTAAAAAGAAAAACAAAAACTTAAAATTGATTTTCAAACTAGGTGGTAATTGAAACTATGAGAATCAATAAAAGTAGAAAAAGGAAAACAAGAGAAGAAAGAAGGGAAAAGGGGAGAAGGGATTTTTTTTTAATCTAGGACTAAGCTTTGAGGAATCGTCTATTAAAGACAGGATCTGGGGATGGAATACTTGCCTATAAATCCCAGCACTGGGGAGCCTAGAGCAAGAAGACGGTAAGTTCGAGGCCACGCTAGAAAATATGAGACCCTGACTTGAAAATAAAACCAATGGAGGAAAGAACCAGAAAAGGAAACTATTTCCAGAGAGCCAAGAAGCAAACTGGGCAAGTATGGCATGACCATCACCAAAAGAAGAGATTTCACAAATGTGTCAGCTGTGTGACACTGTGGGTTTGTCATTGTTCCATAAAGACTCTGAATGAGGGGGTATTGTCCGTGGTCATACCATCCTGAATGTGCCCAATCTTAGTCTGAATGAGGGAGATCAGCGCAAATGCTGTCCTGCTAATAATAACATTGCTCATGGTGCCATCTTCCTGAGGAAGGAAGGTCAGCACATTCCATGGCTTGCAACTCAGCTGGTAGCTGCCCTGGAGCATCTGCCTGGGCGAGGCTGGGGCAGCCTGTGTGGTTCACATATCCATAACACTGCAGATACTAGTCATCAGTCTATCCGTGTCTGAGTTCGCCTACAGTAGGCAGCTCCAGTCTTTGACATTGTTAACATGATATTATGGTCTACAAGATCCACTCTTGAGTTGCTGGAGGAACCTCCCAGAAGAGGGGGAGGATTGTGGGAGCCAGAGGGATCAATGACACCAGGAGAACACGGTCCCACAGAATCAACTGCTGGGCTCACAGGGGCTCAAAGAGACTCAACAGCAACCACAGAGCCTGCATGGGTCTGCACTAGGCCCTCTACATATATATTGTGGTTGTTTGTGTTGGGCCATATTTATAACTATCCTGGAGCACATGTGTCCTGTGGGCCAAATGCTAGACATATCTACAACCTCCACACAAACCCTGTGCTGAGTTCTAGAGACATTTCAGGGTGGTAGCTTTAGTTAGACAAATGAATGGCAGCCAGTGGGTGTTAGACTCGTCTATTAGAAATCTCTAGGGGAGGGATTGCAAGGCTTTCTCTATGTTCTTATTTTGAGAATGTCATCAGCTTTCCAAAATTTTCTGACATGAAGAAAGAGACATGAGCCCCTACGCCTCCAGCCTTCAGACTGAAACTAGCCTCACCTCCAGCTCAGAACTCAAGATGCTATTCAAGCGAGAGAGTAAAATGGGAGACAGAACTGTTCCTACTACTCTGCTATGGAGGAAGAGGTGAAAAAATGTTTTTAGTAGCTCTACCAATGGGTCTTGAAACAAAGTCCAGAACTAAGTTATGTGCCTGTGCCGTCATACCAAGTCGGCCACCAAACCTTCTACTTTCTCCCCAAACTAGAAAAAACAGTTGTCATGTAAAACTCCAAACTGTGACTTCTTATCTAGCACAGAAAGGACGAAAGAGTGCACACTGTTGGACAGAAGGGGAAGTTTCTCAGAAAGCGGTGGAAGCTTGTTTCTATAGCCTCACTTCTGGGACTGTGTGTTTGATCAGAATTAATACTCCAAGTTCATGGAGTGGGAGAGGAGCAGGCACAGTCTCTCTGATCCAAGGGCTGAAGAGAGGCTCATCCCTGTTAAACAGTTTACTGAGCCCCACACAGCACTTGTTTGCTCTTGTAAAGTCAACCCACCATCTTTAAACGTACATGCTTGGAAATTTGGGCTTTTCTCCCTTATCTCCAGCTTTCTAAATTAAAAAAAAAATTCTTCTTATTTTATGCATATGAGTGTTTTGCTGCATATATGTATGTGAATATATACATCATACCATGTATGTATGATGTCCTTGGAGGCCAGAAGAGGGCATCAAAGCCCTGAAAGTTACAGGAGGTTGTGAGCCACCCTGTGGGTACTGGAAACTGAACCCAAGTCCTCTGCAAGAACAGTAAGTTCTCTTAACCACTGAGCCCTCTCTCCAGCCATCCATCTTTCTTACAGCAAAGGATACTTACACTGTCATTTATCTCAACTTATTGAAAGTTAGACAGCTGGGCAGTGGTGGTGCATGCCTTTAATCCCCGCACTTGGGAGGCAGAGGCAGGAAGATCTCTGTGAGTTTGAGGTCAGCCTGGTCTACAGAGTGAGTTCCAAGACAAGCCAGCATTGTTACACAGACAAACCCTGTCTTGAAAAACAATAAGAAGAAGGAGGAGGAGGAGGAGGAGGAGGA
>LOEQ01000727.1:74319-97134 GCA_001685075.1 Bramus lutescens | reverse complement strand
GGGAGGGGAAGAAGGAAGGAAGGAAGGAAGGAAGGAAGGAAGGAAGGAAGGAAGAGGAAGAGGGAGGGAGGGAGGGTGGGAAGGAAGGAAATGTACTCCAGGTCCCCTTGGTACAATTAGTCAAAGGAACATTTGTAAGATTCCAATTGCCGAAAAATTTAGAAAGTGTTGACTGGGTATTTAGCTCAATGATAGAATGCACACCAGGCAATTACAAGAGTCTGCATTGTCTCCATCACTGAAAATGGGGCAGGGGACATAAGCTGCAATATGTATGATTCATTCCAACAGCGTCATTCAAAATCAAGTCCTTGCTGAAAGTTGAGATCAGACAGTGAACTTGGTGTAAAGATGTGTTCCTTGTTCACACCAATTGTTCCCAAACTAATCCCAAGGCTTCCTCGAAGCTCAAACAGGAAATGTCACCCACAACCACCTACTCAGGAGACCTGACCCCTGAACTAGGCTTTCCAATGATAGGGGTTGGCTTCACGGGGCTATTTTAGCAGATGGGAAGGGAAAGGAAACCAACACAGAACAGGAAACTTTTCAGACAAGGGAAGACAGACCGTGGAGATGAAGGCATGGGGTGTTCAAGCCACCACAGTCTATTGAGCTCAATAGGAAAGCAAAGGTGGACCTCAGAAAGCAGTGACCAGTGCCTTGCCCCTCCAAGGACACATCTCCTCTCTGCACACAACACGTGCTGAGTGACAAGTGCTGAGTGATGAGCATAGTCAACACAGCAATGGGCCAGAAGTCACACATATAAAACTCAATGCAAAAATCAGCATTTGTTTCATATCTACACGCCCTGTTTATATTCTTATACACAGTTGTCTCTACACCTGAACACGTCTAACCTTTTAGGGAAAATGACACCTAAACACACCTCATTGATTAAGCTCACGTTCTGATTGTGGCTTAGAAACTAACATATATCTCTAAGCAGTCTGTTTTATGCAGCAGACATCCGATGCAATGAAATTCAGTTCATTTTCAACCAACCCTGGGCAAAAATACACAAGCTACTAGGTTTTTCTTGTGCTGTGATCCCTATTAAAAGACTTTTTATTTCATTGTTGCCAATATTTAATTTGGGCTTGGCTAAGTCACATCACCAATTAGATTAAAGGTCTGGAGTAGGGGGAGGATTATCTTGCGAGGTTTGTGCTGAAAACATAAATAAAAAAGATGCAAAGGAGAGTGAAGCTCGCAAGTTCTATTATGTATTCGTTGTGAAGCTATAAAGATGTGATTGCGTTTTATTACTTTATTTGTCAATGTTGAGCTTTTAAAAACTATTTTCTCAGAAAAGGGGAACCTGGACATCCCAGGTTCTCATAAAAGGACATGTAAAACTCAAACCATGTTCCTTGGTTTGCTGTTTAGCTCACAGAAACTATATGAAATGCATAGATAGCATCACTTCTAAACTGAAACAGTACCAAAAGCAAGACTCCATGTGCACTAATGAGAAAATAATCTGTAGGCTGGGGAGATGGCCTGGCAGGTAAAGCGTTTGCTGAGCAAGTATGAGGACCCGAGTTCAATCCCCTGTACCCCTCTAGAATAAGTACAAATCCAGGTAAGGTGGTATACGGCTATAACCTCAGGGTCAGGCAGATGTTTACTGGATGATTAGCCTGGAGCTCACAAGTCCATCTAGCCAGTGTTGGCATATGACCTGTATATGTTGTGCGCAGACGCCCAAATACACCTGAACACACACACACACACACACACACACACACACACAAATGCACTCACACACACACACACACACACACCTGAAGATACACACCCAAAATAAATTGGCTCAAACTTTTTAAAGTGCATATTTTCATATACACAAAACTATAATATTTACATATTGAAGATATATACAGTCTATTTTTTGTTTTAAACTTTTTATTGATTCTTTGTGGATTTCGCATCATGTATTCTGATCCATTCATTTCCCCATCCCTTCATATCTGCCCTCTGCCCTTGCAACCTCCCCCTGCCAAAAAAATAAAATTTTAAAGAAAAACAAAAACAAATAAAAGTCTCAGCGTGGAAACTGTAGCGTGGCCCAGTGAGTCAGACCTGTTGTCTATTCATCTTTACTTGTAAGTGTTCATTGCAATGAGTCATTGGTCTGGTTCAAGGCCTCTGGCTTCTGCTACACTATCAATACTAGGCCCTCACTGGGTCTCCTCTTGGATATCCTGTTGTTGCCTAGTGTAATGAAGATCCTGCTGCTTTGGATCTGCAGGTCCAGCCCCTTCACATGCTCTAGCAGTTTGTAGATGATGCAGATGTTGGGGTGGGCCAGCTCATAGCCCTGGTTCTGGACATGGGTAGTAGCTGGGTGGGTCAGCCTTCCAGATTTCCCTCATCCTCACCACCAGAACAAGCTATCCAGCACTGCCCCTCACCCAGTGCAGCAGGAAGCAAGATGGTAGGGCCACTTCTGCTCTCATGCCCTCAAGGCGGCTCACCTGCAACCATACCTCCAGGGACAATTCTACTGGTTTGACCAGGCGAGGTGCAGGGCCTGCTCTCCTGAGTACTGCAGCTAGTGAGGGGCAGGGCATGCTCTCCTGAGTACTGCAGCTGGTGAGGTGCAGGGCCAGGTCTCCTGGTCTTGTGCTCTCAGGCCAACTATCCAACCTGCCACAGGTAGCAAGAGGCAAGAGGACAGGGAGAATCTTTCTGTCACCCTTGCACTACATGGCAGAGATTGGGGACAGAGAAAGCGTCAGCTCTTCTGTGAGTTCAAGGCCAGCCTGGTCTACAAGGCTAGTTCCAGGAAAGGCACCAAGGCTACAGAGAAACCGTGTCTTGAAAAAACAAGCAAACAAAAGTAAAAATGTAATATGATTGTCTTGGGAACAGAACTCATTCAATCAGATCCATTCATTCTCATATTCTCACTTCCTGCCTCAATCCCTCCCAGCCTCCCTTTGTTTCTCCACTTTGACACCCAGTCTACCAGATGGAAGGAGGGGGGCTCTGAGTCTCTTTTTAATCTGTAAATAGGTGAAACCACTTCCGTGCAATCAAGACTCTAAACTCTCGTAGAGCTGGGACATAGCTCAGAGATAAAGGTGCTTACCTAACATGTGTTAGGGCCTGGCTTCAATCCCCCAGCACCACACACACACCAGCCCGTGTATGCATGTGTGTGCACGTGCACAAGTGTGTGTGTGTATGTGTGCATGTGTGTGTGCGTGCGTGCGTGCGTGTGTGTGTGTGTGTGTGTGGTGCCGGGAGATGGGGAATCATTTTTCTTCAGGGTTTGGCCACTGGTAGGTTGAGCATGCACATGTAGATAGCACATGTGGGATTATTTTTTAAATAAGAAAATGAAAACATAAAGATGGGAGAGGCACACGCTGGGGGCCTGGCAGACTGGAAGAAGAGAGTTGGGAGCAGATATGATTAAAACACAGTGTAGGAAATTGTCAAAGAATAAATAAAATGTTTTAAAAAACATTTTAAAGAGCCCAACATTTTTGCACATCTATTACCACAGGTGTATCCACAGATACTTCCTGCTCATGGATTATTTCACAAGGCCTGCTTTGTTGATCTTTTGTACTGGTCCGCAGGCTCACCTCTGCATGCCCAGATGTTATGTCTACTGCTTGAGACACCTGCGAATTGATGAAGGCCGCAGAACGGTGCTCTAGAGGCACCTGAATGGCTCCTTTTCTCCTTACCATTTTTCATGTACTTTAAAGACAAAGAAGAGAAAGAGAGTGGAAAGGACAAAGACCAAACAAACAAAACTGCATTAAAAATAAATGATGGTGTGAGCTGTGGCTGCCTTTTGCTCAGGCAAAACACCTCACTGTGCGGCTACTTCAGCTCATCTTGGAGGTCAGCTAATCCTTGCCCTCAAGCTGGCAAGCTGTACAGCACCCAGGCATCACGTGACACAAAAGCCAGAGGGTTTGTTACACCAATTGTTACTATAAATACCACACCTAGCATGTTCATGCAACACCATTGAGGTGCCTCTGATGGGCTCAGCAGCTAATAGCTTATGAAGTCATTAGCAAATGGCCTGAGAAACTCCCTATTTTCATGGTCACATATGGTTCAAGATAGAGTCACCTAGAAATGGCTTTACACCCATCTATAAACCTAAGGGCACTGTGGTTGGTCCCCCTAAAGTGGAATGATGGGATGGAAAAGCCTTGACCTAGATCTATGTGGCTTACTTGATTGGTCCAATGTAGGACCAAGGCACAGCACTTGAAAAGTGCCCAGTTTCAGGAAGGACCCCACTGCTCCTAATTAGTCCTACATGATAGTTGAGGGTCACAGACACCTGTTTGTTTATTCTTTTGATAGCTGTTGTTAGGTAACAGCACTCTTGGGTACTAGGAACATAACAGTGAGATAAAATAAGATCCTGGCTCATGAAACAACTGTCACAGTTTCAGATATGTAACAGTAGCCAAGTCTTTTAAACAAGTCACTTTGCTTCTTTGGGCATTATATTTTGATACATTAACTTATAAGGCTGTATTATGTAGACCATGATTCCATGGCACCTTCTATGCTACCCATACATGATAACTATTGATCCCAAATTTCCTGTTTCGGAAAGAAGAAAAAGAAACAAAACAAGCCTTCTAGAGTTTGCTGGATAAAACACAAAGTGATGAGAAGAAATTAAAACAGCCAATCAGTGCTACTAGAATTAATGTTGACAAAGCCCAGTCTTCACCCAATACCAAATACAACCATGACAAAAAGTCCTAAAAATTAAAAAGCCCTAGAATGTTGTGGGTATTTGTTCACTGTATGAAATATATATTACTGTGATTAGTGTAAGAAAAAGCTGGACAGCCAATAGCTAGGCAGTAGGTATAGGCGGGACTTCCGGGCAGAGAGAGAGGAAGGAGTATGAGATGAACCCAGACACGTGAGATATGCCAGGAGACACAGAAGAAGCAGAGTGAGTGGTACGTGACGGAACATAGATTAATAGAAATGGGTTAAGTTACGTTATAAGAGCTAGCTAAAAACAAGCCTAAGACCAAGCTTTCATAATTAGTAATAAATTGGTGTTTGTGAGCTGGTGGTCCAAAGGAAAGTCCAACTACACTAAATCTAAAGCATTTCCCATCAATCACTCCACTCAGCCCATGAGGTAAGATGGGCCTGCAAATATGAGCTCTCTGGGTTCTATAGGCAGACAAAAGTCTTGGGTAAGGCTCCCTCTATAGGGAGTTTTAGATCTGGGTTGAGGTAGTTATATATGAGAACAAGAAGACATTGCCAGCCAGGGAGAGAGAGAGTGATGGTGTCAATAGAAGTTGACTTAGCTGATTCTTTGAAATTCGTCACCAGAATTGTAAGCTTGGGGCCAGGATGGTGTGTGCACCCAACCATGTGTGGAAGCCATCCTGAATTGTCGTCATCCAGAGCTTACTGTCAATCTCAGATGTAAGTCTTTGATATTGGTTACACATTTTAGGCCCCTCTAGATAGCAGGGGCTGCATCCAGCCATAGGCCTGGCTGAAGACTCTGGGATTTCCTAGAGAATGTGAGCCCAAAGAAGAAATTAATTGCTATGCTTCCCACTGCCCTGAGTCAACCCAGGAGGGCTGATATCTGTAATTAATGGGTCACTGATGGGAGAGAATGATTAGTCAATTCTTGATTGCCTGTGATCCTTTAATCAGGACTGTCCAGGAAGTAGAAGATGAATTCATGAGTGGTTTAAGTTCTTGAGCCATCCAAGGACTATGGGTAGTATTTCTGCTTTTCTCTCTAAGATATTTCATAGAGTTGTACCAGGTCAAAAGGGAAATGGATGCTCGCTTGCTTTGCATCTTGTGGAAAGACTGAGAGAGGATCACAGAAAGGGCCTAGGAATAGAGGATTGTTAGTATTAGTTTCAATACTTCATTCTACATTTTTAAGTAACCATGACCTAATCTTAGGGTTCTTACTTTGTAATTTATTTCATTGTGATCAGAGTCTCAGAGGGGGGAAAATAACTCTGTTTCATTTGACCAAATCCAATGAGCATCTTCTCTGGGACAGGAACTGTACTTGGGGTTCAAGTTTTAAATGAGACATAAATCCTGTCGTGGAAAGCTTGATTTAGCAGGTGTGGAAGGTAGCCTCAAGTATTCTACCAGGCAGTCTCACCCCTGGTGTCCAGTCTGGTGTCATTCTCTCTCTCTTTCCATACGGATTGGACTTTATAACACACATCTATCAAGTAAACTATGACACTGGCGGTTGCTATTACTTCTAACATCAGCTGATAAAACACAGGTTTCCCCCATCTCCTGTGCTTTCTTACTCTAAGGGAGATAACTTCTATGTAGAGAGGTGGTGAGGTCCATATGGCAATGAAGGAAAACTTAAAACTTATAGGCTCCATACAACAGCATCTTGAGAGGAGCTGAAGGATCTGAGAGCAAAAGCTGTGTAGGTAGACTTAGACTAGAGCCTCTCCCAACCGAGCCTTCAGATAAGATCACAGCCCTGCCTGAGGACTTGACTGTGACCTCAGGAAGGAACTCGGACCTGAGATACCCAGCTGAACCACGCCTAGGTTCCTGACCACAGAAACTGTAAGATCATAAGACTTTATTTTAAGCTGCTCTGTTTTAGAATAACTTGTTATATAGCAACAGACAACTAACTACTCTAGGGAGAGAGACTTTTTACAATGTCTACAGTCCAACAAGGCTGGGCATTGTAATACAGAAAGGAATCAAACTCCTGAGGCGGGGAAGCAGTAAATCATCTTGTGGAGACTTGGGGAGAGCCAGGAAGAGTGGGTATCATTTGAGCTGGGTCTGGATGGATAAGTAGGAGTTGCCTACGTGAAATAAAAAAGAAAGAACGAACTGTACAAAGAAAATGAAATAGCAGAAAACGTTAGGAACACGGTCCATTCAGCCAAAGCTGATAGCCAAGGAAAGAAACGGGGAGGGAAAATAGCAACAGAAGATAGACGGGAGTCCACACCACGATGAGGAAAGGGTTCTTCTGTGGGCATCAGGACCACAACATGACTCTGTGAGCAATGGACTAGTGTGCCCGTCACCCTGCTTTCAAGGGGTGACCCTAATGGCAAGGCAGAGAGTAAAACCAGTGGAGGTGCCTGAGGAAGGTGGCTGCTTGCAGGGCCCAAATAGTCAATGAATGTTGAGCACACACAAAGTTCTGGGCACAATAGCAGATGAAAATTTATCTTTTTCTGAGATGCTATTCTAGCAGGGTCCTAAGTGAAAGAAAGGCCTATCAATACTTGAAATAAAGGTCAAGTTGAAAGAATTTGAAAGGCAGAATTGGTCAGCAGAACATGAAGCCCACCTGGACACATGAGTAAGAAAAAAATGGAGAAGTCGAAAATGTCACTAAGGCTTTTAAGTTGGGCCACAGAGTAGAAAACAGCCCTTCAGCTGAATTAGAGATGAAGGGTATGCAGAATGTCGCTGTGCACTACCCCATGGCATTTCTGTCAAAGATGGATCTATGCTGATCTTGCTAGAGTACATGACCCAGAGACATTACAGTCATCTCAGTTAGTTTGGCACCAGGACATTTTCATAACCATGAAATCACCCAATGATGCACTTTTCAGAACAACCCCCTCTGCTGTGAACGGACACATGGGTGCATAATAACCAGCTTCATTTATACACATCGCATTCACGGGGCATTCAGTGGAAACATCTTAGGATCAGTGAGAGAATATGGTTCTGCATTCAGGCAAGAAGACCAGACTGGGCATGTAAATTTAGAAATCCTGAAATCTGGGTGACAGAGGAGGCTTGGAATATAGTGAGATGATCAGAGGGTAACCACAGGGCAAAAATTTGAAAAAAAAACTAATTGGAGTGGGAAGTGGGAAACAGTTGGAGGTTAAGTCATTAAAAAGTGCCAAGAGCAGAACCCACTGAGAAAAAAAAATGGATCTAGTGTGGTGAGAAATAAGAATCTAAAGAAAGATACATGATGGCATCCAAGGAAGGGAAGATAGAGTACCACAATCAAGTGGGCAACAAGGTAAGACGAGACCTGAAGGGGACAGGTAGTCTAGGAGAAGAAGCATCCTATGGTGGCATGCTCTCATGCCTCCTGGGATGTCTAGATGACTTCAACACTGTCAGGGGAAGAATTCACTTGCCCACAATCTCCCACATCTGTCTTGGGCTTGGCCCATCACACTTACGCTTGTGTCATGTGACACAGTCTTTAGAAATATCATCCAACTCAATCTTTGAGTAACAAGGTCATTTTTGAATGTAAGTCCCAGAGCCAAGGCTGTGGTCCCCTGCCAGCCTGTTTCTGTTCTTCCCAGAGGATGAATAGAGTCCCAGTGGATACACTCCTTTCCTTCTGATCTTGGATGAGATCCTTCAGGGTTAGGTGTCTGAGCTTCACTAGCAAAGCTGAAGCTCATACGAGTAATAACTTCTCACATAGCTCCAGAATCTCCCTAATGAAAGCCACGCAAGTTCTCTAGGAGGATCAAAGCCAGGAGGTGAGGATGAATGATGATCAAGCAGCAGTGTTGGTAGCCACAGGGAGCTTTAAAAACACCCACGAATCTTTCATCTACCTCCATTCATTGTCAAGAGGCAGTTGTGAGTCCTCTCCTTAATTGCAGACTGGTCTTAAAGGCCAGCTTTTAACAGATATAGAATTGAAGAAGTCATGCAATCTTAGAAACTAAATGTTCTCTCTCTCTATCTCTCTCTCTCTCCCTCACACACACACACACACACACACACGTACACAGAGAAAGAGAGATTCAAAAATGAATAAATCTTTAAAAAATAGAAGAAAACCAGACATTTAACACAACTTCCATATAGGCAACATGCCCCTTTTCCCTGCCACAGTGAAGCCTAGCATTGTGCTGGACACAAAGGGAAGAAGTAAGAGCTGGGGGTTTATATTATTCTCTCCCCTCTATGAGGGGGCTTTTTTCTTTTTAAATAGAGCATCTTATAAAAGCCAATGGTGGTGGCTGGACAGATGGCTCAGGGCTGAAGAGTCTTTGCTGTTTTTGTAAAGGACCTGGGTTCATTCCCTGCACCCTACATGGTGGCTTACAATCGTTTGTAACTCCAGTTCCAGGGGATTTACTGGCCTCTTCTGACCTCAGTGGACACCAGGCACATGCATGGTACACATACATACATGCAAGCAAAACCCTCATACACATAAAATCAAATCTTTAAAAAAAGAGTTAATAGTGGGACCCTAGCTGATCTAAGTGACCACACAAAGATGAGTAGAAGAAACGAGTGGGTAGGACCCCTTGCAATCTCCAACAAGCTGACTGTATCTGCCATTGGTTTCCTGGACTTAACCATGGCATGACTCCATAGAAACCCACTCCACCACCATCATTAGCCTTTGGTGCTATCCTTGATTCCGGTCTCCCTCTGGATGTGGGATGTCCTTCACATTCTCACCTGTTCAACACTCCGTGTACCTGTCTGAGCCTCTCACCTCCAAGAAGTTTCTTGTTACAGTTTCCAGAAACAAGTCCTCAGTGTGAGGAAGCCAAGGAAACAAGTCCTCAGTGTGAGGAAGCCAAGGACTTCCTAGAAGCCTGGTTGAACTGATATATACCCAGCAAGTATCCACTGCCTATGGGATTTCAAGCACATGCGGATAGGTTTGTGGGTATCTTCTTTCACTTGAAGATGAGATCTTGTTGTGTAGACCAGGCTGGCCTTGAATTCACAGAACTCTGCCTACTGCTACATCCTGAGTGCTGGGATTAAAAGCATACACTGCCACACCTGCTCTGGGTCGCTATCATAATGATCTTTCCTCCCACCATTTCCAGCAATATTCACTGGGGTCGTTTCGTTTCCCACAGTCATCCTGGAAGGTAGTAAGCATGACAGAGGTCCTGATTTACAAAAGAAGAAATCGAGGCTCAGAGTGGCTGAGGCAGCCAGGAAACAGTGGAGCGGAAATAATCTAACTCCTCACATTCAAGTCTCTGGTCATCCATGGCTGCTTGTTTCAGAATGGCCAACCCACATAGAGTGGCCCCACTTCCTTCAGATCCTTATTTGAAGCTGCTAAATATAGTAACATTCTCCCTTTTTCATATAGTAAGTCTGGAAAACCTGTCTGCCTCAATTCTTTTATTTGTACTGCACTGGAGTGTATTGTCCCCAAAGGCTCCGTGCCTCTGATGAAGTCCCCAGGAAGCAGGGTTTCAAGTCCTCACCACCTGGCAGTGACTAATCTTGGAGAGCCCTAGGGAACAGTTGCCCAGGAATGAGCCAGTCCAGCCCACACAGAGGCCCTGGGGGCTGCAGGAAATAGGTCAACAGCCTGTGGTGGCATTACTGGGCTTCGGCTCCCGGAAACTGAAGTACCCTGCCCTCACTGATTACAACCCCTCAGACAGCCATGGCTGTGGGAGGCATCAGGCCTCCCCTCTACCTCATAGCTCCATCAAATCTTGCTGGGCTAGTTATTTTCACGTCGAGCCGGTTGTCCGGGCCCTCCCTAAGATCCCCCGGAGTGACTGCCCATCACTAGCTCAGCTGTAAAGGCATTGAAAGGAGCACAAAAGGACGCTTGGCATCCCAGGCTGATTTCACATCAGACACCTCCACTGCACTGTCAGCTGAGAAAGGACAAGAATATTCTTCACTCACCTCAGCAAAGAACAAAAGCGCAGTCAAGAAAGAGCCCTCCCCCTCCTCCTCAACCCCTGTGGGCGCTTTTGCAGAAATCAGACTGCACCTTGGTCAAGGCACCTACAACCTCACTCTCCACTACCCACACTCCAAGGCCCTGACAAGGGTCCAAAGTCTCAGTGTCTCCTATTAAGCCTTTCCACCTTTTCTTTCTCCTCCCAATTTCTCCAGATCATGGATTCACTTCTTCCAATTGTAATGACAGAAAAATGGAAAAGGTGACAGCGAGTCTCCCCTGGAATCTGTCACTAAGACTTCTTGAGACCCTGAGGTCCCTGATGTCTTTCAATGTCCCCAACATGAAGAAAGCAAAATCACACCAAGGTAACATTGCTTGAAGGAAAAACGTCCTCGAGGTTACATCAATGCCGGCACCAAACCTAGTACCATCTGGCTTTACATTAGTCCAGTGCTTGCATCCAGCCCTCATTCACTGTCTTTGGTCCCTATGCCCAACAAACGGATCACTTTCTACCAATCAAATTTCACCTGCGATGGATGTGAATTTCCCTGACAGTCTAACAAATATTTATCCAACAAATTCATGAATGAGAATTGGTCTTGCTGTTTACTCTGAAAGCTGAAGGAGTTGACTCTTAACATGGCTTTATTTTTTCCCCCTCTGGAGAAATTAGAGAGTTAGGATAGCACGGGAGAAAGCAAATCAATGGCTATTTCCAGTTACCAGCATCTGTCTTTAGATTTAATAGAAATGATGCCCTGAGCCACGCTGTCTACTCAGGCTGCTCACTGTAGAAACACCCATCGATATTAGAGTAACGCATGAGGAATGCCTTCCCTGGTCCTCTGGAAATATAGACAAGAGCCTCACAACTGTTGCAAGATGCACAAAGCCCTTCTGGATGAGAAGTGATCAATTCCATCCCATAATCAGAGAAATGAAAGCAGCAACCCTCTCTGAAATGGCTCTGGTCTACCTGAGGCATAGCTATGAGAGGATTTGGAATACATCATCTGACTTGCCTTCAGGGAGGGCTAGACATGGGGTGCATTGCCACTCTTCCATCCAATATTCATGGCAGACATCACTAATCAATCTGGCATGCTCTTCCAATCCACATGGATAAGACCTTAAGATTCTTCCTAAAACAATATTCCAAGCATCTATCCCCTGTGGAATTATACACAAGAAAAAAAAAACCCACTGGCTACCTCTGAGCTAGAGGCTATTGGGCTTGACAGGTTAAAACTTCTGGTCTGAGAATTAAGGAGTCAAACCTTAATCAGGTCACAGGTCAAATATACAACTCCTGCTTTCCTGTCTGTAAGTCAGTGTCCTCAACCAAAGCCACAAACCAAATGGTTTTGTCTTAGAGTCAGCCTCTCACTGACACTTCCTACAAGAGCATAGTTCTGGATCCACAGGAAGTCTCCAACACCCTTTTAAAAGGGGGATTTTTCAAATGTTCGTTAATTTTCACTATGCCATTAGCCAAGAGGTCTCTACCAATCCCCCTTAAGGAAGCCCTCCGTCTTTCGCTGTGTGAAGTGTGTTCTTCAAGCCTCTTTGCTAGGGGCTAACTCTGCCCTTTATAGATCCATGTCTTTCCCTTACCGATCCCCAATTGCCTTAACCAATGGTAACACAGAAAAATATCCATTACCTGTCCCTCTCAAAAAGAAAGCACACAAATCCCACTCCATTTGCACTTTCCCCTCTGCACACGAAAAGGCTATCCTCTCCCCACCCAGATTCACAGCCGAAGCTGTCAACCAGTTGTCCGTACCCAGCTACGCATGCGCCACATGTCATCAGCATGCATGTCACTTAGGAACGTGTTCGTAATGACCACCAGAGCTACTAGATCAGGCCTGCAGTGCCACAGGCTAACAAGAGCTCCAAAGGCAGAGTGTGTATTGAAATGGGAGGCCCACACTCACTCACTGCCTTCTGGGTTACCCCTCAGTCCTCATCTCTTCTAATCTGACTCATCAACCACAGAAGATTTTGCATCAAATGAGTGGATCCAGCAATACACATATGAATAGCAGAATAAACAAAATGCCATTTGCACTGTCTTTGGGGTCCAGGGATTTCTATCTATCCTTCAAGCCCAGTGTCAGTGACCCCATGTCTGGAAGCCTTCTCTGCTCTCCAGTGAGGACAAGGAAAGCCATTGCAGGAAGGATGGAGATGATGCTAACAGAACAGCCTGTCTCTAAACAGCACAAGAGTACCCAGAACCTGAAGCATGCTGCCTTAAAGAATGGCGTCAGGAGTCTGTGTGACTTCTATAGAAGGCCCTGGCCACTATCAAAGGCAGGAACTCCCACCTGGAATCCGCAAGAGAAGATGAACATTGCTTTGAAGATAAGGCCCTGTGTGAGCTGACTGCAGTGTGGATCTCCTGTCTGGGCTCTGAACCAGGGTGCTCACACCTCACTGCCTCTCTCAATCTGCTTAAGATCCTTCTCCGAGCTCTGCCTTTGCACACACACGTCCCCGATACTTCTCTTTCCCTGTCTTTGTCTCGGGGGTTTCTCATTTGGAGAGCAAGGATATCAGAGTGGAAATGTCAGGCGTTTGTCTTCCCAATTCCACAATCCACTGAAAGCTTTCCTCCACCACCACCCCTCTGAGCCCCCCAGAGCACACAGCAGTCACCAGCAGGGATAGTTTAAGTCATCAGCTACCCTGGCCCCATGCTTCGAGTCTACCAGCTCCGGCTCTGCGTATCAGTTAGTGTCTTGTGGAAATGCATGCAGATGGCCTTCCAATCACACTTGGAGCTGATCAGCAGACTGTGCTGTGATGGTCACCACTCGAACCCTGGGTCCTCCTTGGTCCAAGAAAGGGTTCTAACTGTTTCCTGCCCACATGTTCCTTTGATTGTGAGGAGTGAGGCAAAAGGTGTACGCGACTGCTTTGTTAAACTGGAAAACACTTAAAATCAAAACAGACGAGGTTCGTTGCTCCTCCGCTTTGAGTCAGCACCACCAAATTTCTAGTCCCATTCCCAGAAAGTCTGTGTTTCTCTCCACTTCACAACCCACTCTCGACACAGGATTTCAGGCAAGGCTGTGATTGATGCATAAGCCACCAACATACACTGGCCACCAGCCAGGCACAGGCTGTTTTCCTGAAAGCCAGAGACCTGAGGCTTGCATGCAAACAGGAGACTTGGGTTTCCTAGTAGCCACTTTGGACTAGCACCATCTGTCCACGCCCTGTCCCCAAGAGAAGGCCTTTTAGATGACAAGACACTCAGAATCAGCAGAGGCAAATTCAAATGCTCAACCTAGTATTTGTGGAGCTAATAGGACGGGAGTAGGAAAGGTGAACGGCAGATTTAATATGTCGTTCCCTGTGTCATTAAGGAGCATGGAGTGTCCTAGCAACCTAATGAAACAATGGCTGAATTTAAATGGACCCAGAATAAGCATTGCTTCTTGTTATTTTCTCTTTTTTCATTTATTTTTATTTTATGTACATTGATATTTTGCCTGCACGTATGTCTGCGTGAGGGAGTTGGATCCCCTAGAACTGGAGTTACAGACAGGTGTGAGCTGCCATGTGGGTGCTGGGAATTGAACCTGGGTCCTGTGGAAGAGCAGCCGTCTCTCCAGCCCTGCCCTTTTCTATTTGAGTGTTTACTCAGCTCTTTTAGGAGGAATATACCTGAGTCAAAATCAGAAGGGACAAAATGGGGAGATGACTCAGCAGTTAAGAGCACTGGCTGCTGTTCCAGAGGACGTGAGTTTGATTCCCAGCACCCACATGATACCTCATAACCATCTCTAACTCCAGCTCCAATGGATCTGACACCCTCTTCTGACCTTCACAGACACCAAGTGCACAGACACACATGAAGGCAAAATAACCATATACATAAAATGAAAAATATAAAAACCAAGGCGGGGGGAGGCATGATAGTCAGTATGGCCCTGGCCTTCTGACGGCAGTAAGATGGGCGTAATTAACCGTCGGTCCTTCCAGGGCCCGTACTCCACTGTACTAACAGCTCTCACCACATAGCAACCCTCACTGCACTGCTGTCGCGGGGCCATCTTACATTCCATGTCCAACCCCAACGGCACGTCCTTGCACACATCAGCTCACCTTCCTCTCTTACCCCTGCTGTGGTTAAAGCCAGCATTCCACCTACCCTGCACTTGTACCAAGCAATTCACCAGCCAGCTGCTGGTCAGTCTCTGTTCACATCGTGACTGCATCTCAGCTCTGCCCCTTGTTTCCCTGGTCAGATGATCCCTTCGTGCCTCTCCGTTTTCTCATGCCCATTCGCTTGCAAACTACACAGGCAAACAGACCACCCCTCTTTTCTGTGCTACATCTGCCCAGCTCCCTACACCTGCACTCTTCTATTGCCCCCTATTGTCAGGAATGCTCCCCAAAGCCCCCCTCAGTAGTGGATCCCAATTCTCCCCCTAGAACTTTCTTCCCTCTGTAATCTCTCTTCTAACAACATACAAATAAATCGTCAATGCTCCCCTCTTCTAAAGAGACCCTTTGCCACTGACTGCTGAACGCCTTTGCTTGTCCAGAATCTGGTTTTCTTCTACCGCCCCAGGTCCCCAGCAGCATCTTCTCTGTCTCCCTCACTGAGTCTGTCTCCACCACCATACCCCCAACTCTTTCGACATGGTTAGGATCATTTCCCCTAGACCTCAGCCACACACCTTGATTTCTGTGCTTCTTCCTTCATCATAAACCACAGTGGGTAATTCTAGATTCACTGATCCATTTGCCATTTAAGTTAGGAATCCAAAAGAATGGAAAGTAGAGAAAATCTAAGGTGGGAAGGGATTGTGGGGAATTCTCCTCTCAAGGAGTAATAGGGACCCTGCCAGACAGAAGGGGATCTGTGTTAAAAGGTCACAACTTTAGGAAGGCTGAGAGCCACTGCTCTAGAATAACAAAAGTGGACAGGAAGAATGAGAAGAACAGTGAGACAAGGTAGAGCTAGAAAGCAAAAGAGCCAGGAAAAGAGATGTTGGTATGTGCTTACTCAGCAAACACAAGAATTTTTAGTGTTTTCTTCTTCTTTTTTTCTTTTGAGACAGGATCTCATATAGCCCAAGTTGGCCTCAAACTCACTGTATGCAGCTGAGGATGTTTTTGAGCTTCTAATCCTCCAGAGTGCTGGGATTATGAGTGTACACACCACACCTCGTTTTTGCAATGCTAGGGATTAAATTTGGGGCTTCATGCATGTTGGGCAAATGCTCTACCGACTGAGCTACATTGCCCAACCCTACTTCTTTTCATTATCATTATTTAGTTTGTTAAGACTGAGTCTTGTTAATCAAATTCTTTAAAAGATACGGAAACTCAATTCTCTAACACATCCCTGGAGGGAAATTAGCATCATTAATGCTAACTTAATGAGAAACTCCCTATGTGCTAAGCACTCTTTCAACACACTTCCTCATTTCATCTTTAAACAATCTATGACTAAAGCTTTATTGATGAAGAGGCTGAAGACCAGGACAGTCAAAAAAAAATTTAAGATGATCTAAGCAGGGACTGGTGGAGGCTAGTAAAAGACATCTTATTCCAACATCCATGTGGGGAGTCATCACAGCCCTCAGCCACAACAGGGGCAATAGCAATGGCCTCGTCTCTAAGATGATCATCAGCATTCAGAGGACATGGGCTTCTAACCATTCTGGTGACCTCCTGAACTGGAGAGATTCTGCACTAAAATTCTGGTTCCCCACTCTATTCCACTGTCTCTGTCCATGCTCCAGGTTGTCCTTGAGTGACCTGTGAGGCTACAGGGTACAACGGGGGTTAAGGGAGAACTGCTCCTGGCTGTCTTATGGCTAATCTAGCTGGCAGATAAAAGGCCCACCCATACTTACCCAGGCAGAACCAGGTCAAGGATATGGCCATGTTCCACCAGCATGGAATTAAAGGTGAAGAAGTGCATCCAGAAACATGGGCCTGCCCAGCCCCCACGAAGCTGCCTGGAGATTCTGAGATGTGACAGTGGCTCTCCTGTGTCCCCATTTCCTCCTCTGTTGGTTCAGCACTAGGGCCTCTGGTCTGCGCTCAGGAGTCAAGGGCAAGGCAGCCTTTGCAGCCAATGCAGCCCTTTCTGGAATGGATCCATTCTCAGATGATGAGGCAGGACTTCTCTAAAGCCAGTGGTGGCCAAGACCAATGAGTTCCTGCAGGTGTGTGGCCCCCAGTCTCTCCCCTCTGCACATGGAGACCTTGACTCTAGACAGAGTGGCTTACCACCTGCCTCTTCAGGGCAAAACAGAGATAGAGCTGGAAGTGGTCAGGTTAGAGGGGGTTAGAAATGGAGGTGGACAAAGGACAGAGGAGCCTTCTCCCTGGAAGACATCAATAGTGTTGGCAGGAGAGGAATATAAAATGTCAACATATCTCCCAGAACCCTACCACAGTGCCAGAGATGTCCAGCAAATCCTTAAGGGTCTTAAAAAAAATCCTCTACCTAAAATGCGAACAAGATTTTCGGCAGGCATGCACAGTCACAATGCCCATCTAACCAACACACACTGTCAAGAGCAAAGGAGAATTCTAAAGACCACTGAGTCTAATCCCTTCTTTAGACACAGGAGAAAAGTAATCCCCAAAGGTTAAGCAACTCGCCCAGGGTCATGGGTCATGGTGAAAGCAGGGCTGGAGCTCTAACCAGGCCTCTAAGTCTGTAGAATGTTGTCCTGAGCCCCAAGAGAGGGTGGCTGAGGATGGGGTGAGCAGGGATCTGGAATCCTGGCACTCTGCCTCAAGGACTACCCCTTCTGCCTGCCACTGCAGCAAATAAGAGCCCTTGGAACCTTAGCCAAATGACACTCCTTCCTGGCTCTGCCTTCCAGGAGGATGAATACACAGAGAAGAGTCAGGGCCAATCGGTCCTGGGTTCTGTCTGCTCTGAAATCATTTCTCCAGTTCCCTGCCTCCTAAGAGGAAGAGCTCTCCACAAAAAAATAGATTAAAAGTACCTTACTCTTCTTTTGGGCACCAGAAGCAAGGTAGGAAGATGAGAGTATTAAAGATCATAATTTTTAACATCATATTCTTAGCAAAATGGCACCTCTCAAAATCAGCTAATACCACAACGGATCCATCAATTACAAGGATGGAGACTGAACTGCATTTGGAGTAGCTGGCCAAATGATGGCTGTGACACAAAATGAGGTAACAAGAGGCAATAAAACCGGGGACAATCAAAGCATCCTGTCTGGGAGTCAGAAGGCTCATAGGCCTGAAGAGTTGCATAGCTTGGGGAGCCTGGTCCAGGGTAGCTGACTCTTTGCAACTAAGCAATTTGCTCTTTGCTAAGTAACCAAGGTTCACTTAAACACTGGCTTAAGCCCTAGGGCACATCAGCCAATGGTCAACAAGATGGAGGATTCTCCCAGAGGTCAGCAGAAATCCTGTTACTATAGGAAGAGTAATACTCCCCAGAGCAAGGAGGGTGAAAGGACTAGAGCATTAACAGACGCTCAGAGGCCCTGGTTCAGGATGAGGAGAAGGTTCTTGAAGATACTTGTCTCAGAAGAGTAGCAAAAAGGCCAGAAGAAATACAATCAGTATTCATCTTGGGCAAGTTACTTTCCCCAGGCTCAGTTCCCTTTTGTAAACTCAGCCCACCTCTTACCTCAGTGGCCCTTTAAAGAAGGCTATGAGTATAGAGATTGAAATGACGTGTGTGTGATTGGCCCACAGTGAGCCTGGCTCCTTTCTCTCCCTGAGATGACAGGACAGACAGCACCAGAGGCAAGCCTAGGGTTGAGTCATTTTTCCAGTGATCCCTACAGGAGGGTGAAGTACAGTCTAAAAAGGCTTTCAGGAGACACAGAGAGGATAGGAGTCCCGGGGCTCACAGGTAGTGGTAGGCTCATTTATTGATCACCCCACTTTAATGTTCCTCTTCTTATTTGGTGAGCCTTGGATTGTTCTTCCCCTAAATCAGGATGCAGTGGAAAAGAGCTACGATTATCACAGCAGATAGAGCAGAAGGGCCAGGGGAAGAGGCAAAGCGGGAGTCTGCAGAGTCTCCTGGACTTCATGGGAAAAGGGCTCTTGCTCCCTCTGTCAATCAATAAGTGGAGACTTTCTTCTTTCAAGTCAACCTCTGAACCTCAGGAGAGTGCAGGCTGCTCTTGGGGTTCTTGCACTATACGCAGTACAGCCATCAGAGGTAGGCAGGAGCTGAGGTGGTTTCGGCAGTGCATACTGACATTCTCAGGCAATGCATGGGTAGTACAGCTGAGCGCATTTAACAGACCCAGAATGCTGCCCGCCATGATGAGTGCACAGTTAGCAGCGGGTCCTGGAGTGCAGGCTGTAACACATAGACGTGAACATCACAGTCTCAAGGCAGGCGAGGGAAAGAGGGCATATGCAAGGGTTTAGTGAGGTCTATGCTGAGACCACATGCTACGATAAAGAGCCTGTCAGGTCCCACAGAGCCAGAATTACACAGGGCTGTGAGATACCCTGCATAGGTGCTGGGAACAAAGCTTAGGTCCTTTGCAAGGACAGAATAGCAAGACGGGTCCAATCTGGAGGTTTGTATCCAGTTCTTCTTCCTTTCCTTAGAGGGAAGATGGTTCTTGTTATACTGTAGTTTCAGGTCACATTTAGTCCAGCGCTCTGCTCCTCTTATCCACACATAAGCCAAGACAATTGTCGCTGAACACCTAGACAAGCGACACGTAAAGGGGAGTGCACTGAGGCAGGCAACACAGAGGACCCCTGGCGCCTGGACCAGCCCAGCACATCTGCAAGGCTTTGGCTGGGTCCCTTAGCCTAAGAGCCCATCTATTTATTCATCCAGTACATGGGACAACGACATCTGACAAGGCTTCCAGGAGGAGCACCTTGAGAGTGCAGCGGTGATGATTTAGCATGACAGACACTGCCAGCCCCTTTGGGCCACTGTAGAGAAGTGGCCCACGTTCTTTTCACTCACAGTCCGTACCTCTCACACAGCTGCACCTTTCCCAGCTTTGAGGCCTGGTAGAGAAGCCATCAGCACAGAGAAATAAGGAGAGAAGGGATGAGGGGTGAGAACAGAAAAGACTCATGGGTTGGAGCAGTTAAGAGTTTGTGCTTCTCCTGCAAAAGGACCTGGCTTTGTTCATATCATCCTTGAAGGGTAGCTCACAACTGCCTAAAACTCCAGCTCCATGGAATCTGACAGCCTCTTCTGGCCTTCATGGCCACCCGTACTCTACATACATGCATAAATAAAATGAAACAAATCTTAAAAAAAAAAGACTTAGGGGTTACAAGTTCAACTTCTCGTTTCTCCTAAGAGGTAAATCAGCTAGAGTATCTAAACATTGAGACCTCAAGATGCTTTGACACCCAACAATGGGCATGGCCAGCGTCCCAGCATGACTTCTCTTCACTTCACCCTCAGTTACCTGTCAACCTAAAGGATCAAGTACATTTAGCTCCAGTTTGATCAGAACAATCATAGAGTTAGATCTCAAGTTGAAACAAGCTCTCTAGGACCAAGTGGCCAGTGGGCCTCGCAGAATATACCATGCACCTCCCAAGTGCATTTCCAACCAGCAAGCTGGGAAAGAACAATCCTTGGTAGGAAACACTCATGGAATCAGCAACCTCCACATTACACACTAGGAAAGATGCCTATTTTTACTACTTGGACATCGCACAGAAGATGGAGACACTGAGATTCGTCTCCACATCGTCTAGAAGGAATATGGTGGCTGCTTTGCTCATGCGGACTAGAAATCTTTCCATCTCTCTCAAGAAGGCAGAGATGGGGTGGGGAGCATAGATGCGCCCAAATTTCCTGATTCTCACTGCTCAGCCGCACCCATACAGCCTTGCTAAGCATCGCATCTATCCTGCTTACGAGCTCATGAGGGGCCCTACTTCCAGCTCTTCCTAATTCTTTTATTGTGGATCAAATCGTCCCTTGATGTCAGTGCCGGTAGCAATGATCACAACTTGCTTTCTCTTCCAGTCAGGTCTCTTTCTGCTCTGGCTCCAAAACCCCCAGGCCCACCCACACCTCCGAGCTTCTGCTAGCCACTTCCTGCCGTTGCTTTCAGTGGCCTGCCTCCTCTTTGTCCACACCAACTCCATCCATCCTCTCTGAAGCCTTGCCCCCACATCAGCCAGTACTGGTAACTCTCCTTGATGAGCCTAACATCTGCAGTTTGCAGCAACATGGTGCTTAATTATGCATGGGCTTGTCTTGAATAATATGTTAACCACCTGTCTCTCCTCCACAAAAACAAAAGATGTCTGCTGCACTGGAGAACATTTTAGAGCCATAAAAGACAAAAAAAAAGTCCTGAGTTTGCTTCAACAGCACATATTATTGAAAAAAAATCTTGACTAGAAAACTCAGATGTCACCCACGACCCACTAGCACTAGCACTTGTCACTTCAGCCCCCTTGAGTCTCAGATTCCATCTCTATACAATGAAATTAGTAACCTAAACCCCAAGTGCTATTACAGGGCTTTAACTAGCAACCAGCTATGAAAATCCTAACCCCAGTCACTCACACAAGCACAGAGAAAGCACCCCCACTGCTTCTCTTTGTGTCCTTCAGAACCTCATACAGTATTAAAGCACAGAAGCCATTCAATCAGTTATTGATTGATTGATTTACATCATAACCAGTAACATGAGGATTATTACAGAAAGTAATGATGGTCTGAACATATTGATTTATTTTTTCCGTTGTGGACACAGGTTGGTATTTATCAAAGAAGTGTTCAAGAGTACAAATTCCCTATGCCTCCAAATCCATACCTCAGCCAAGCAGATACCAGAGCACAACATCACGGTGGTCCCTCCCTTACTCTCTCACCCCGGCTGGCAGCAGACTCGGCTTCATTAGAGTCACAGCTCCCAGAAAGCTCACTTTACCCAACACAGCACAACCATCTCTTCTTTAAAACAAGCACATAGAAAAACATGTACGCAGAATTTCTTTCCCCAATGACTTTGGTTCTCTAAGAAAGAATGCTGACCACTTTTTTCCCCAAGCAGAATTTTGTTTCTAAGACATGGTCTTCTACTGGGGCCTTTCTGCCTAACCAGTTTAGGGAGAAGTTAGGAGACAACCGTGAATGTCAGTGAGATCACTCTATCCAAGCTGAATGCCACAGTGAAGTCCGATCACAACTGCGTGCTTCATTCACAAGGATGATGTTGGAGCTTGCGAGGTCCAGGGAGCTGAGAACTGGTATCCTGCTCAAAATAGGGCTCTCTGCAGTTCCATTCACCTGGTGGCCTCTAGGTGACCTCCTGTTCTTGTTCATATCCATGCAGGAAGTTGTCTCTTCCTACAGTATTCACATTTCAGCTGATGCCTTGTACCACCCAATCTGGATGTGCCAACAGAGCGCGCTCAGAAGTAGCATGTCCCTGACTCTAATATACAAGTGTTTCTCCACTTGCTGGTGGCGCATTAGACACTGACTTCTTCAACGCTACTAGTTGCAACCCAATGTGTCTCAGGGTTAGAGCTCCCATGTTCCTAACTACATAAGAAAAGATGTTGGCTACTGGTGAGTCCACCTTAACCTCCAAAGACTAAAGCTAGTTCTTGGTGTCGAAGAGTTGGCCTATTTGTTCTCAATTTCCCGAGGCACTTCTGTCCTCACAGGAAACCACAAGGAACTGGTCAGTGTCTTTTCCTCAACAATACACTGAAGTTATTAAGAGACCACTAATGTTCTTTTCCACATTAAACAACTTCTAATGCTAAACTTTTCCATAAAGGGTTTCTTCTCATGGCATACTGTAAATCTTTCCTGCAATTTTAGAATGTTTTAGTCTTTTTCTTTTCATTTGAACATGGTATTATCAGTATTAATACCAATACAAACATAGCCAAAGAATTACTTCTCAGCAAAGATAAGCCAGTACCCCTTGGCTAAGGGGCTACTAGAACCATCTAGATATGTGTATAATTAGTCTTGCCAGATGATGACTAGCAATAACACAGTCAAGCAAGGCATAGTGGTGCACTCTTATATGCCCAGTACTTGAGAGAGGGTGTATAATTCAGTGACAATATATTTGCCCTGAGACTTCACATTTCATCTCCAACATAAGAAAGAGAAAGAAAGAAAGAAAGAAAGAGAGAGAGAGAGAGAGAGAGAG
>LOEQ01000727.1:63746-74313 GCA_001685075.1 Bramus lutescens | reverse complement strand
AGAGAGAGAGAGAGAGAGAGAGAGAGAGAGAGAAAGGTAGGTGGCATGCTGGCACTGAGGAGGCAGATTCATGAGGATCAATAAATTGAACCCAGCCTGGACTATACAATGAGACCCTGCCCCCTATCCCACTAAAACATAAGGTAGAATAATAATCATGGCAACACGGTTAACATAATTGACTCAGTCAGGTCAGTGCTAAACCACAGATAACCACTGTCAATAACTCCCAGAAAGTATTTCCTATTTTAATGTAGGGAAGCTCACCTAACCAAGAGTCGTGTGCTCCTCATGTCTATGGAAAATATAAAACATGGGATCTACTTACTTAAATAATCTCCTCCTTCTAGCTGACCACTTCTCCCTTAACTCAGGAAACTTAACAATAACTCTCAATCAAAGGTTCCCTTGGGATCAGAAAGGTTTTCTGGTCCTCTTAAGACATTTAATTGAGCAGTTCCTAGCCACGACAAAAAAAAAATAATCTCTTTAGCAATTTTGATATGACAGTTGCCTTCCAGCATCCCTGGCTTCACGGTCCCCTCTTCAGGACCATCCCATGTTCAACTCGGAAGACAATTTCCATTCAGTACTAAGTCTCAGGTTAGTAAGTTTCTCTACTAACAAATATGTGGAAATGTTTTCTTATGAATTGTCTTGGGAGATGAAATTAAACGTTGTGGGGTGAGTTATGATCCTGAATAAAACCACGAGAATCTGAGATCTTAGGAATAAATACAATCTTAGTAATGTCAACATCACATAGTTAACCATAACCAAGTAGTCATCAAATCACACCAGCAAGAGCCCATCTCTTTACCTCCAGTGACTTTATACCTTTCCCACTGAACGCCCTTTATCATTTATCTCCTACAGACAAAACTTAAATATCTACATTCATGTTGATGCATGAGCTACTCGCCATTTTTCATTCTTAAAAACAAATCAGTTGCCAGGGATGGAGGGTATTCATAACTATGTCCTCAGGGACTCACTGTCAGGGAGGATTTGGCTGTTCTGTTACTAGACACTTTGGTAAACACTGCTCTGTTCATCCCTGAAATGCTCTGTGCATCCCTGAGATGCTCTGTGCATCCTGGAGATGCTCTGTGCAACCCTGAGATGCTCTATGCACCCCTGAGATGCTCTGTGCACCCCTGAGCTTTAGAAGAACTTGTAGGATGTTTTGCCTCTGAAAACCTTTGATAGTGAGGCCTTAAAAGTTTCTGTTACTACAGGGAACATGCCCTTCTACCCTTTCTCCTGGGGATATGAAACTTATCTCTTTATCCTAATGCTTAAAAGAAGACCCAATGTTAGCAACAGCACCCCCAATTAAATGTGCAATACTCTCTGAATCAGGGATCATCATCGTCCCGTGCACCAGCTGCCCATTTCTGCAAAGACTTTTTTGAAACACAACCACACGCATTTATGTACGTATTGTGTCCAGCCCCAGAGTGGGGCAGCTCCAACAGAGGCCTGGCCTGTACCACCTAAGCTATTTATTATCTAGGCCTTTACAGGAAGAGCTTGTGAGTGTTCATTATGAACAGGGAAATGAAGAGCTGTTTCAAAATCACCTCTTCCTCAGCAAGACCAAATAAGACATTAATGATCCAAGTAAGTAGTGTCTGCAAATTCATGAGATCAGTTAGCTCTCTTACACTCTCTTACAAGCATCTTCTACAATGAGATGCACATAAGATCTAAAGTGTTAAGAGACAAAGAATTTAAATAACAAAGATTCTGGAAGAAGAGAGAGAGAGAGAGAGAGAGAGAGAGAGAGACTCTCTCTCTCTCTAAATTTTACTCAAAGTTTTGAATTTGCTCATTTGGGGCTAAAACCCAAATTCAGCTCTGGTCACATGAATTATGACATGGAGTTCTTAAAAAAGGAGGAATGTAACATGGTGGATAATTGGTTGGTCAGCAATAATGATACAACATGAAAACATCTACAAACTGTACTACTTCACCTGGAACTTTACAGAGAGGCTCTTCCATGGACATGCAGAGGAAAGAGCCTGGATGACAACATTTGTTCTGCTGGAAACACATCCCGAATCTCTGACACACTAAATGATAGATGACATAGCTCTCCTCAGAGACCACCCAAGAGCAGTTCCCATCACATAAAAACTCTAGGCCAGGATACACTACTTGCATCCCTGAGTTAACGTGATGATTTGTTCTTCTCAAGGATTTTGGACAAGGCATTCCAACCTCCAACTTCAACCTTACCCAGATTTCTTAAGTACAAAACGATCAAAACACCTTCAAAGTATGTCCTGTATACAGTCACATGTGGTTTAGTTCACACCAAGTTGATCTTCAGTGGTTTGTTTCTTTTTTTCATTTACAACCAAACTTTTTAAATGGAAAGGTCTCACCGAAATGTTTATATTTTACTTCTCTTGAAAACAGAAGACAGCTGAGGAGATGGTGGCTCAGTTGGTAAAGTGCTGCTGTGCAAACATGAGTGTCTAAGCTGGACATGGAGACACACACCTGTGATCCCAGTGCTGAAGATGTAGAGACAGGAGGATCCTGGGGCTTTCTGGGCAGCCAGTGAGCTCCAGGTTCAGGGAGAGACCTTGTCACAAAACACAAGGTGGAGAAGCTATTGAGGAAGATACCAAACATTGACGAGAGAGAGAGAGAGAGAGAGTCTCTCTCTCTCTCCTCTCTCTCAGAAAACCTGATAAACCTAAACATTCCTTCACCCAGCATTCTTTAAGCTATGTAGCAACTCCTCCATGAAGACAGAGCTGCTCTCAACACCACAGACTCTCCTTGTCCCCGAGGCTGAGCACCGAGAGTTGTTCCCCTCTCCCTAGCACTGTTATTTTCCACATGCGCACCTGTTTGGCTTACTGAAGATACCTGCTCTGCAGGCATCTGAATGTCAACTCTCCTTCTAAGTAAGCATTTATGGTAAGCAATGTGCTTGGACTTCAACCCAAGTGCTAACCCTTTATAGTGACTGATATGTTTTCAAGGGGAAGAGGAAAGTGATTTCCTCTTGTCAGGGAACATCTATGGACACAAAGCACCTGCATTCTTGGCCAACAACTCACCATCAGATGCTTGAAATGACACTCACTGCCTTCATGATCTGTCACTGAGGATACCTGAATACCCTGAGTATGTTCCATCCCTTGTCATTTACACTGATACTACAACTCTATGGCAATCTCTCCTCCCAATAAGCATTGCTATGACAGTATCCACAGAAAAAAAGCCTTAGTCATAAAGAAAGACAACCATTAGGAAGAGAATGTCTACCCTTCCGACTCAAGGAGCCCTTCTTCTAGAATGCAAACTAGAGGGGAGATTTCAGTTGTAACTGCTTCTCTCTATAAAAGACATTTAACCCCTTAGGTAACCTAGGACTTGGTTCTAATGTTCCAAATCTTCTAGATAATGGGGGTATATGAAAAATTGTGATACCTGCTTTATGCTTCAAGTGTTGATGGACAGATGAATGGATAAATTTCATACACTTTATACATACGTTTAGCTCCCAAAAAGAGGGAAATATCATCCATGCCCGAGCATAGAGTATCCTTGAACAAATTGTGCAAAACGAATTAAGGCAATGGCCAAAGGACAAATACTGCATAAGTCCATTCGTTCAGGTATGTGAGGTAGTCAGTTTCATGGGGTCATAGAATAGAATAATGGCTGCCAGGGGCTGGGAATGGGAGAGAGTTGGTGTTTAAAGGGAGTGTTTCAGTTGGAGAAGATGAACCGTTCCTCAATGATAAGAATGTATTTTTACTATAGAACTATACACTTAGTGGCTAAAGTAGTAAGCCTTATCTTTTGTATATTTTACCACAATGTAATGGGGTGAGGGGCAAGGGGCTAGAAGGATGGCTCAGTTGGGTAGTGTTTTGCTGTGCAAGCACAAGGACCTGAGTTTAGGACCTGACTTGTACATGAAAAGCTGAGAGTGACAGCAACACCTCTGTAACCCTAGTGATGGTGGGGAGGGGGACAGAAACAACCGGATCCCTAGAGCTCACAGGTCTAGATTCAGTAAGGGATCATACCTCAAAAATAAGGTAAGAATGATAGAGAAAAATACGTATCAACATCAACTTCTGGTACACACACACACACACACACTCACACACACAAATACATGCATACATGTAAACATACATACAAAAATAAAATACAAAATTTGAATAGGGAGATGGGGATGTTAATATGGATAACATGTTAGAGGTGGGGAACAACCTCCGTTTTAGTACGTAGAAAACTTGAGAAGTCCAAAGTAGAATGCATGTGACCTTCATTCTAAAAGAAGGTACAATCCAATGGCAACAGCACTGCGATGTCATGCTCTACTCCACCTGGCCCCAGTGGGGACAGTACCAATGCTCAGAGGGAGACACCTGGCTTGACCATTCAGAGAGCATTCACATTCAACTTCAGAAAAACCCTACCTCAGGGTGTCCACTTACAGCTTAAACAGCTACCAGCTTGGGGAACCTACCCAACAGTACCTTTGAGGCAATAAAAAAATGGTAACCACCCATCTTTTTCCAAGCTTATGCTCAATCTCTCATATTTGTGCAAAACTTCTTAGCAGTAGTATGATAGCAATATCGAATAGGTCTGCTATGCTTTTACACATAACCAGGATTTCAGCAAGTCTGATTTGACCATGAAAAGGAGGATGGATGGAGGTGGTGATGGGTGAAAGCAACTCTGAGCTGGGAATAGATGGAAACATCAACACCAGGCTTTGTTCATGTCTAATGCCCCTACATGGTATTCAAGCCAGTGGCAACTGCTGTCTCAGCATGCGCTTCTAAATCAAACAAATCTTGCACATGCACGGGAGCGGAATCTCCGAAGGAGTTCTTCTCACACCACATTCTAAGGGTCATTCCTGCAGGACGAGGTTGGTAATTAACTCTTACAGATGTTATAAGACCATTGGAAAAACAGTCTTTTATTTAACAGAAACTTACACAGACTTCACACCAACCCTACATTATGCAAAACTTTATCACAATTCTACATGGATCATAACTTCTGAGTGTGGGTTTGGAGAACAGATCGTGATTATAATTAACATTTTTGACAAGGGACGTTTTCTATCAAAAATTATAGAAACATGCTCGTGATGACATCTTTCTTCTCTTGAGTGGGAAACCTGATGGACCTATTGGAAAGTTTGCCCTCCCACCCTTCCTTTCCAATGGCAGGTGAGATTTAGTTTCAGGTTACGGACATCGCAGTAATACTGTAGCTCAAGCACCTTTGCTGACAAGAACGCCCAGCCTTAAACTGTGTCGTCCATGACTCTGCTCTGGACATGCAAATGACAAACTAAGTGGAAGCCAAGAGGTAGAACCCAGAGGTACAGTTGGCTGACTTCCTGGGCTAGGTCATACATACAATGCTGAACTCCATTTCGTTGGCCACACCAGCCATAAAGGACACACACAGACCACTCGCCTTTCTACTTCTCCCTACAAGTGAATGAGCTTCAAGTCTCTACCCTTCAGTCGACTCCCTAGTCTTCAGAGAAATTCGAGGCTCTCAGGCCCCCTGAGGTCCGCTCAGTAGAGCTCCCCTGCCCAACTCCTTCTAGAAGTTACCAGCTGACTTGAGTTAATGTCACCTTACCCACTGCTTACTTTGCTTGTCTTCATTGAACTGTTTTAAGCAAAATCATTTCTGTTTGGCTCTGCTGAACTTCGCAGCAATGCCTTCAGTCAGTGGGTAGAATCCCTTCCTGGAACAGGCCTCACAAGACAAGACAGGCTGCAGGCTTTACATTCAGACCAATGGGGCTCACCTGAGGTGACAGAGAGTAGGGAGGGGGGGACATGCTGCTGGCCTGGGGCTAATTTATTTTAGTCAAATCCTAACACGTAATTACTTACTATCAACAATACTTTCCAGTGGATTTTGGAAGAACTGACCAGTCCTCGTTTAGAGCATCCAACTAGCAGAAATTAACAACAACAAACCTAGAGCAAATACATGTGGCTTTCTTAAAAGCCTGAGAGAGCAGAGTTGATCTTTATTTCCTTATTAAAAACGTGGGGTATTTTTCCTTAGAGTCAACACGATGCCTTTATTTTACAGTAAGCGCTCTTTTGATTTCAGGTCTCCACAAAATTGCTTCTTTTTTTAAACTTTGGAAGTAGAAGGTACTTTAAACAAAAATATTGTGCAAAGTCAGCACTTTTTTTTAAATATTAAAATAAATAAGAGTTCCCTTTTTTGTCTTTGTCAGTTTTTGTTGTGATTTCTATTGCAGAGCAAATTCCACTCTGAGCTGGGTACTGTCTCAAAGACATTTCAAGCAAAGGCAATGAAGAATTTCAAAAGTAAAAAAAATAAATAAATAAAATCTTCTTATTGCACAAACTTGAGCCATTTCCAACTCTTGGCTGAGCCGAGCTGAGAGATGCAGGAGGCTTTCTCCATCCAATTCCTGCAGGTCCCATCAGGCATTAGCTGAAATCCATGCTTGGGAAGGGTTGGGCAAGAGAAGAGGAGGAGGAAGAGGAGGGGCTCGGCGTCTGGGTTCTCTTCACCTTCTTCAGGAATGACTTGCTTGAAGGATGCGCAGTTCCTGGGTCACAGAGTGGACTGCAGAGGGAAAGGCAATGAGAGATAAAAAAAAAAAAAACACCACACCACCACAACAACAGCACAGAACAGCTACCTAAGAAAGAAAGATTAAACTGAAGGGTAGGGATGGGGTGTTTGAAATGAACTGAAAAGTAAAAGAAAGAAAATCACTAATTAATGACGTAGCTAAGGAAACCACAGCTACGGACAATGAAAACCAGGCTTGGCTCTCTGGTGCCTCAGACAGCAGAAATGTGGAATCAGCTGGCAACGGGGCAGGGTAACCACTCAATGGCCCAGGAGACAGAATACAGAAGAGAAAACTGGACGTGCACAAAGGAAAAGCAAAGATCTCTACTTGGAAACCAAACAAACCGAATCTTTCAAAGTGAACCAGAAAAGACCCTTATGAAATCATATCTTCCAATCACCTATAAGGAAATGAGTCATTCGGAGGTATAGGAATAGCCACAGAGAACCCTGGCCATTGTCCCATCTGGCCCATGACCGAAAGAACATGACTTTTTACACACACACAAACACACACACACACACACACACATCTTCACCTCTAATCCTGACCAAGTGATAGTGTCAGAATTATTCAAAGAGAAACCAAGCCACAGAATGTTCTCCAGTCCACTACTAGCCCAGTGATGCCAGCTGTCAGCTTTGGATCCTGGTGGCATCTTAAAACCAGTGGGAGGGATGCCAACCAGGTATAGGCTTTGCTTCTGGTGGAAATGGAGCCCACAAAGTTAGTTTTGGTCATTATCATGGGGCAGTCAATATGAGGATCAGGCAATGGACAGCAAGTGTGTTGGCATTTCCCCTTAGAAGCTGTTCGTGAGAACAGAAATAGGACCCCAGCAGAGACAGACCACACAGCTCTGAAGAAGCCTGATTGGAAAATGAGCAAGGCATAAGGAATAAGGTTTAAAACCAAACAAACATCTCCACCTCCTCCAAGTTCAAATTCCTCTGCCTGCCATGCTGCTCCTTCTGGTCAATCCAAGACATCATCCCCTGGCCAGCTGTACAGGCCATGAAGAAACAATTCCAAAACTGACTCTACCCACCTCCTTTTGTTTTCAAAGGAAGCCTGAGAAATTCCACATTTCCAAGCCCACCAAATCTTCCATCCATGTCTGCTCCTGTTCCTCTCTGTCTACTTGATTCCACTCCATGTCCGTATATCTCTGATTTGGTGCCCCCTGACCAGCTACTGTCTTCCTTCCTGTGCCTCAGCTCAGCTAGTACCACCTGACTGTAGCCCTTTCACTTGGAACATAAGCCACAATGACCTTTCGTTTGACTTTCCCCAGGTTGCCTGCCATTTGTCTGCTCCTTGGATACTGGTCACGACTATATCCTCTGAAAGAGTATTTTTGTCCCTCCAACAATACTCTTGACTCCTGTGGTCGAATGTCTCCTGTCACTTTGCCAGAGTTCATATCATAATCATAACCAGACCCTTTGAGTGTCTACAAATTTTTACCTTTCATCCATCCCCCAACAACACACACACACACACACACATACACACACACACACACACACACACACACACACCTTCTTTTGCCCCATTTAATCCATCTAGAAAATCACTAGTTAGTTTTTGGAATTTACACTCTAGACATATATTTTTCTCCCATTTATTTGGCTAAGTCAACTACATGGAAAAAGCTTCACTATTCTTGGTCTCCTACCCTCAAGCCTTCTAAAGGAGCTGAGTTTTACATCTTTCCCCACACTGACATGTCGCTCTCCATCACTTTCATCTCTCATATCCTCATTTTCTCTCCTTTATCCCTCTTTACCACATCACTACCCTTCGGCTCTCATCTTCCCTCTCTGCCTTGACCAATGGATGCTCCTCCAAGACAGCTTCTCCACTGTTGCCTCATAAATATTAAACTTCCAAAGTATATGAAACAAAATTTTAGGATATTTCCACTAATTATCTCAGAAGCATTGCTTAGAGCTCAATTCTAATAAATAATTATGTTATCATAATATTGGGTATTATCCAAGAGACAGGAATGATGTCACCCTTGCCCTCAGGAACACACCATCTTTGGAGGAGAAAAACTACTGCTAAGAAGAACATATTACAGCACAACACTTAAACATTCTTTCTTGTTACTTTTGCCATTTTGCATGGATCAAGTTGTGATTCCCAGCTTTTCTTTTGACTCAGCTCTATCTCCTCTCTGACAGCAAGCCTATGGCTTAAAGAACATCAGTCCATCTGGAGCTTGTTGGTTTGGAAGGTTCCTTCTAAGAAAAAGTCTCTCTGACCACTGGGAGCCACAGCAAAAGACCACATACCATCCAACGACAGCCCTTATATATTGAGTATTTGTGAATACCTGGTCTAGATTGCAAGCAATTATATTGGCCAATGAATCTATTAGTCCTGTGTTTAACTGCATCTTAGTTTTCCAGGGCTGAGCAGTCAAGTGTGTAATACATTCCATGTTATTCAGTTCCTAGTCACCAAATGAGAAAAGGCATAGCTGAGTAAAAGCTTTATCACCCAGGACTCACTAGCTGGGAACCTCAGCTGGTATGATAGGTCAAATGTCTTTCTCAGCAGCAAAGGGCTAAGTCGATCATGGGCCTCCTTGATAACAATGCACTGGGAAGGATACAACTTCCTTTTTATAGCATCCTCGCTGAAAATGCAAAGCCTTGTTTATATCATTAGAAAACCTCACAGGAACCTAGAGGGAATGGCTATAAAATGATTAGCCAACACTTAACAAAAGCATCAAGAAAGGGGCTGGAGAGATGGCTCAGAGGTTAAGAGCACTGACTGCTCTTCCANGTAGTACTCCATTGTGTAAATGTACCACATTTTCCTTATCCATTCTTCGGTCAACTCTCAACTTTTCTTATATATTGTATTACATATTATATATAGCATATTATGTATGTATTTTGGAGATTCCCCTTTGGAATAAGTACATGATGTTGCAAACATAAAATTAAGTTAAAAAGTAGATGGAGTTCCCACAGGAATCGCTGCAGCAAAGGACCCTGAAGCTCCACCTTTATCACCTTCCCTGAAACTCAGCCCCTGCCCTCAACTGTGTCAGGAGTCCCCCAGTCTCCTTGTGGTGTCTTACTTCATTTTTGCCCTATCAGCATTGATTTGAGATTTACAGTGCCAAACCCATCACACATGTGGCTCTGATTAAACTTTGGGTCACAAAACAAAACAGACAGGACTGTAAGAGAGAGAAATCTGTGGAGAAGGGCTAGGCATGTGGGGAGATATATTAAAAAAGTAATCATTATGCATTGTACACAGGGATGAAGCTGCCAAAAGACATAATTAATTGAAAACGTATTTTAAGGGGTCGGGGGGGATGGCTCAGAGGTTAAGAACACAAGATGCTCTTCCAGAGGACATGGGTTTCAATTCCCAGCACCCACTAATCACCTCACAATTATCTATAACTCCAGTTCTAGGGGATCTGGTCCCCTCACACAGACATACTTGTAGGCAAAACATCAATGCACATAAAAATAAACAAATTATTTTTAAAAACATACTTTAATACATATTTAAATAAATGTTCAAAAATTCTCTGTAAGTGTGCATGGGGGATAAAACACAACAAGATATCACAAGATCCCAGATGTGAAGAAGGAAGCCTGACTGTAGGCCAGCTGTGGGTGCAGGCAGGCCCTGAACTCAAAGCCTCTGCAGAGCAGCAAGGGCTCTCAACCTGAGTCATCTTCCAGCCCCGGAAGATCTTCTTCTTTACCCACACTTCTATGCAAGATATCATTGTGCTTTCACTATACCTGTTAAAGAGAGAAAGTGCCGGGGCTGGAGAGATGGCTCAGAGGTTAAGAGCACTGACTGCTCTTCCAGGGGTCCTGAGTTCAATTCCCAGCAACCACATGGTGGCTCACAGCCATCTAGAATGAGATCTGGTGCCCTCTTCTG
>LOEQ01000727.1:49612-63716 GCA_001685075.1 Bramus lutescens | reverse complement strand
GGTGTACATGGAAGGAATGTTGTATATATAATAAATAAATAAATCTTAAAAAAAATCATCAAGAAATTGAAAACCCAAGGCAGACACTGGACTCATTAATCCAGGTTAAAGAACTTTGGAAGGATAGGCTAACTAGATGTGATGTGTGATCCTGGATCAGAAAAAAATGGCATTACCAAGACAACAGGCAGAATCTGGATGAGGTCAGCTTGTAGTGTTGTAACAAAATGAATTTCTGATTGTGATCGTTATACTGTGATTATTTGGAGAATCTGGGTGAATGGTATATGGGATTTTTTAAATTAGTATCTTAGAAGTTTTGATGAATGTGAAATTATTAGGATTTGTTATTGTTTTTAATTTTAGTCGTTGGTTGAAAGCAAGTCTTGAGGGTTTTTTTTTTTAACTTACTGCAGTTTTGAACCTACTGGGGTTTTTGATGTAGTTTTGTTTTGCTTTGCTTTTAGCTAAGGACTTCTTTTGTGTGAATGTGGGGTGGGGAGGGCAGGTGTATGCATTGCTGGGCAAGTCAGAGAACAACGTCCACCACACCACCCAAACCCTGACCACACCGGGAGTCCATGCTTAGCCCTTTCAAAAGGTTTGTGGGACCTTGGACCGTGCTGCTGCTCAGCACTGTTTACTGTCTAATGGGTGGGTTTTGTTGTTTTACACTGAAAGCTCTTCTCAACCCAAAGATACAAACCCTTTTACTTATTCTATTCAAGATACCTTAAAAAATGCAACCTGTGAGGAAGTCAGTAAAGATTGCGTTTTAAAAGATGGAAATGGGTAGACCCAGATTCCAGAACTCATTGACCTTGGAATTTTAGATGGGTCATCTAAACTGACCAAACCTCAGTTTCCTCACCAGCAAAATGGAGCTAGATACCATCTCTCTCACCTCACGAGATTGTTTTCAGAGTTATAATCAACAATGTTAGTCACGTATTATGATTAAAAAAGAAAGAAATGTCCACATCCTGGACACAGAGAAAGCTAAAACAGGGCTTGCAGTAATAAACTCACACAGGGAGCTGAGTCCAGAAATCAGAAGTCTTTTATGTCTGTTCTAGGCTTCCACTCACTAGATCAAATATGTCTCACTTGGAAAACTCACAACATAAGCAACTTCTCTTCCCAAGGCTAAACAAAATCCCTGTGGAAAAATTCCTAATGCGTGAGTCTGCTCAAACTCTAAGTACATGTTCAAGATCATATTCATCAACTATAACAGGAGGCATATTGGAATAAAATTAATTAATTTATTCCACCATGAAGTAAGCACCTCCAAGCAGCCTTTAGTTCTCTCCCCAAGTAATGATCTCACATTCCCTCAAGTGCTATATAAAGGCAATATCAGGCTTCAGCCCATTAGGTGCATAGACAGACACAAAGCAAGCAGGAAGGCTTAAAAGGACGCTGTTGATGTGAGCATCCTATTCTTTATTAAATCCCTGTTTCTAAAATACCAGCAGTAAATTGGACTACTGACTTTAAAATACCTTTAAAAAATTAAATGCATGTTCCTCATTCCCGGGGCTGTAGGGATCTTCCTCTCTGATCTCCTTGCCGTCTTTGGAACAGAAAATGATGCCTTAGACTGAGGTTGGAACAAACACCAGATAGTCACCTATTATAAGAGCAGTTCCCTTTACACCAACGGTTCCCTGGAGGATTTGAATGCGGCAGAGAGTTCTGTGCCTTTGCTTCCCCCATGCTGGGGCCGGTACTGAGAAAAATTTAGGTGACATTTCTGAAGCATTCTGGTCATGTCATTTCATAGATGATTATGATTTCCTTTTTGATCCAAAATGTTGATAGTGATACTTAACCAAAACCTAGTAGCTCATACAACTCCTGCGGTCCCTGAGGTCACGAGAAAGGGCTTTTTGTCCCTATGAGGCATCCAAAGTCTTGACTAAAAGTTACAGTTTGTGTAGAAGGTGAGTTACCTACAACATTCTGTACAAACCTGGATCAGAATTAGAATTCTCTTCAATGAGATCTAATTGCTTATTCTTGGTGGTTGAAGTAGCTTTTTAGAAGGTACATTTACTATAAGTATCCATTGCTTCAACTGGAACTGAATGAGGTGTGCAATGTTTGATGTGTATTTCTGAACTAAGACCCATTTAAGAGACAGCATAGACAGAGAGCCAGCAGATGGGCTTGAGAATCAGGCTGTTGGGGGGGGGGTCAAAATCTGGTGCCTTACTACGTGTGGGGCCTTTGGCACACTTAACCATGTTATTTGGCCTCAGCTTCTTTACCTATAAGCTGGGGTAATACAAGCGTTTATCTTGGCATATCATGATGGAAGTCAAGTGAACTGCTGTAAGGAAAACCCCCCAAACAGTCCCCAGCACACTCAGGTTCACTCTGTCCTCTGGAGAAGGGGGATCGGACCTCAAATCAACACCATCAAGCTTTCCAGGATCTAGGACAGCCAGCTGTCACCTCTTCCCCCTTCTCTCTAACGGGCCACCATCCCTCTGCTTGAACACACTCACTCCCTTCTAAAGTGATGGCTGTCCCACTCACATTGAGCTCAGTTAACCTGTCCAGGTTGACTTTCCCTTAACTGAAAGGTGAAAGACAGGAATCTAATCATCTTCTGGGCTCCTTCCAGTTCCTCTTCAAGTTTTCATTAAAGAATATGAATTCCGAGTCCGTTTATAGATGCTGGTGCTCTATGGAAAATGAGACGTGATGCTCTACAGTGTGAGGTAGCAGCTCCGCTCACATCAGCTACACCAACAGAGAATGTGCCTAACAGAAGAAACTGAAAAGCAAGCTAAGCTAGTGAAGTAACTCAGACAAGCAAAAGTTACTCAGTCGCTGTCCTGGGGGGTTAGCCTTGGTAGACAGTTCTAAACTATCGGTTCCTTATTAGACGAACAGGCTAGACTCCTAAATCAAGTGGCTTTAAAAAATAATTTCTTTTAAATATATGGGTTTTAAAATATCCCACACTCAAAGTTAAATTATCACTGGTAATTCCAGGACCACGACCAACTAGACAAGAGTTCAGATGATTGTGTAGACTGAATATACCTTTTGTTGACTTGGAAGTTCATATTTTATGCTATGAATCCAGTATCTGAATCAAAGGAAGAAGTCCAGAGGTGAAAAGTGGCAGCAAGAACAGAAACTACTGGAAACGATGCATGTGAGCGTGCAGGAATATTACCACATGGAGGTCTATTTCCATTCCCTAGGATGAAGATTAGGCAAAATATCCTAAAGTGGGTGGCAGTATCTCTCAAATCTGAGAACAAACATTCATTCAGATAAGCTTATATCCGCCTGAAACATCAGAGTCCCTCTACCTCAGGCTCTTAGGAAAACTCAAAGGGGTCCGTTTGTAGTTTTGTCTGTGTGTCCTTACTTTTGGTGAGTTAGCTTGTTATTTTATGAGTGATCTAATTCAGAGAGACCATTCAAATCTGGACTGTTAAAGCAGATCTCCTCTGATACTCACAAGTAGCCAGTTGACTAGGCAACCAGAAGGACCTCTGGAAACCCAATACCCTGGCCATAATTTGTGGGGATTCAGAATCTTCCAAAAGCCCAGGTGAGTGTTGTGCTTAATCAGAGGTCTTTAATCAGAGGTCCTTGTTTGGTAGGCTGGTTGGTTTGTTCTGTGTGTATATGAGTCACATGCTCATGCATGTTCCTATGTGTCTATGTATGTTCACACATGCCAGGGTACACATGTAGATGTCAGAAGACAGCTTCCAAGAGTCAGTTCTCGCCTTCCACCATGTGAATTCCACAGATCAAACTCAGGTTGTCAGGCTTAGCTGCAAGCACCCTTGCCCAAAAAGCCATCTCGCCAGCCCAGAAAGCCTGAGTTTAGACTCAGTCCCTTGGCTGTGAAACAGATCTCCAGAGCCCAAAGTACCACCCTAGACATGCAGGACCCTATTCTCTGCCTCTTTATTCCTACCCAAGCCAAAAGACTTCACTTCCACATTTAACCAAGGGAAAAGTCAGCCAAGCATTTCCCAAGCCACTTTCTCTTGCAGCTGAAGCCAAAGCCAAAGCCAGAAGCCAAAAGCTTGCCTTTCTCTATATGGAGCCCCTCCCCTATTCCCAAGCCGGCATCAGCCCAGCACCTAGGCCCAGCATGCACACACAGGCCAGACTCTCCATTCACCACCCCACACTGCAAAGGGGGAACCCAGAAACACAAAAGAGCAAGCTTAGAGGAACCAAAGGAAAGAAATAAAAAGGGGGGGAAACAAAAGGAAAAAAAAAACTATGAGGGTTTTGTACTCATTGTGAAACAACTCAGCCAGGACATACCTGTTTAAGCAGGGCCTCCCAGCTGCTCTCAGGGACTGCCAATGAGGTGGACAGTCTTCCTTATCCCTGAGGCCTCGAACCAAGTGTTGCTTTGGTTTATTTCAGGAAATGCTATTGGAAAGATAAAACAAAGTGCCTGGCAGGCACTATAAAAAGTGGAAGAAATATGGAAGATGTCATCATCCAGTGGGCGGCTACATGATTTTTACGCAGGGGCAAAGGGAGGGGAGATACACTGTGCGGCATCTCTCTTCCTTCCAGGAGCGCCACCTCAGTCACTCTGCCAGGGCTGAGCCTGTGACTTGCTGACATTCCATTCCTGTGTTCAGAGGGACGCTGATCTTTGCCAGGATGAAAGGAAGGGAAACTCAGCAACAGGGAAAGAAGAGAGGAGCCAAGGGAAGCGGCCACTGCTGGTCAGGGCCAGAGCTAGAAGGAGGCCAGATGTAAGTGGCCCCAAGCTTCTCTGGGATGGCTGCCATTTTCTCACAAGCAGAGAGAAAGATGGGAAGGGGTCTGCTCTGCGGAGCCACCCACTCCCATTGAGGAAAATTTCCACACACACACCCAGTGGCTGGCCTCTAAACAGGATGTTACTTCCATTTCTTTGATTTTGCTCTCTCTCCCCTCTCTCTCCCTCTCTCCCTCTTTCCTCATTTGAATCTAATAATAGCTAACATGTATAAATAATAATTGTTAATGTTATTTATTCTTTGTTTCCAAACCTTATGTTCCTCTTCTCTTGAAAACCGGGGAAATCAACTCTGCTCACACCAAAAAGATGCTCTCGCCCAACAGAAAGAAAACCCACCTAACTTCCTATTTCTAGGGAAAATAAATAGCCCACCATGGTGCCATCTCTCCACAGAGGGCTCTTATTCTGCTCTTTTGTGGTTGTTTTGTTTTCAGTAGTTTGTGCTTCTGTTGTACCCAAAATAGAAGGATGCGAGGAGGGGGAAGGACACGTGGAAGGTAGGAGAAAAAAGCAAGGAGAGCAGGAAAAGCCCAAGTCGTCTTTCATTTAAAAATATATATCACAACTAGAACAATGACCAGAGTCAGAGGGGGTGGCTAATCGGCCAGACAGTCTGTCCCACGGGCTCAGCAGCCGCCCTTTTTATCTGCTGTGGGTGAACCCCGGCCACTGCGGCGTCCTCGACAGGAGCGAGGCTCTTCCAAATCGTCCTCATCAAAGCCGTAGAAAGTTGAGGTGTCACTTTCTGACGTGGAACCGAATAAGTCCTCCGTGGTACGTGCTGCGGCCGCTGCCTCCTTCTCCTTCCTGCCTTCTCCTCCCAAATGAGCTGACATGTATGATGAATATATCAGCACATGGGTTAAGCAACAGACAGCATCATTAATATTCTCATTACATCATTACAGTGTCATTCCTAACAGCAAGATAATCAGCCACTGTTACACCAAAAGGAACTAACCGGGTACATCACCTGGTCACAGGGATTCGGGACAAAGCACACATTTCCAGGAAGATTCCACTTCCCTGAAAAGGCCCCATTGCTACCATGACACATGTGTCCACTGCTTCTGACAGCAAGAGATACACACGCTATCTCCTCTGGTCCGCTCGCACAGAGGCACACGCTCCCCCAGCCATGCCCCACACAATGCTTTTTGCCTGGCGGTTTTAAAGCCTTGTTGGTATTTCTTTGTAGTTTCAGTTGACGTTTCTTTGAACAATGTTCGTCCGTCACTTTGACAGTCAGCTTTGCCAAGGTATTACTCTCAGATAACCCATTCAAGGTGGTTAAGCCTCCATCCATTTTATTTTTATTTTTACCCACCTCTAATCCCACTCTTTGACAGCTCTTTCAATTCCACCCTTACGCCATGTAGTTCATTTGTGCCAAAAGCAAAGAACAGTGGAAGGAAAGTCAAAGTGTTAGTTCAGAAGAACTTCTCTCACTTTCTTTTTTTTTTTTTTGAGACAGGGTTTTTCCGTAGCTTTGGAGCCTGTCATGGAACTAGCTCTTGTAGACCAGGCTGGCCTCGAACTCACTGAAATCCACCTCTACCTAGGATTAAAGGCGTGCACCACCACCGCCCAGCAACTTCTCACTTTCTTAAACCCTGAAGGAAATGCTTGCAAACTCACACACTACCACCACTAACATACCAGGGTCTCAGCTACTCCAGAAAGTTCATCCTGTCAACTTGAACTCAAAACATACCGAAAAGTAAAAATGGGGCTTTCAAATGCCTAATGAATACAATATCTTAAAATCTGTAAAATTCGGGCTTAAATTGTTTCATACTCTATTGGAACCCAATACCATAGTGATGGCCCCTTCCATGCCAGGATTGGACAAGGAGGCACTTTCTTCCAGGAATCAGAGGCAGTGGGTACGTGAGCAGGGAATAGGTGCTATTCCAACTCATGTTCTTCTCTGGAAGGGCCCTAGAGAGGCCCCAGAGATGTATTCACCCATCCGACTTAGCGGTCCCACTCAGGGGCTAATGCTACCTGTCTCTTAATGATTTCAGGAGCATTAGAGTGAGGTGGTAATAAGTGACCCAGCAATCGCAGTGAGAATACCTATGTCACTGTAACATGACACATGAGGCACACATATCAGGCAGAAGTAAGGAAAGAAACACTGAGCGAAAGTTGTACCAAGACAGGTGTTTCATAGAGGAGAGAAAAAAAAAAAAAACAAAACCCGACATCCTGTTTACGATGCCTGTGGATCAGTTGAAGTATCTCATCCTTTTGTTGGGAAGGAAAGGGTGAAATGACAGCATTTCACAGTGAGAAGTCTCTAACTGCCTCCTCTAAACCACCCAAAGCCTACAGCGGTCCACGATACCCTGCTTAGTGCGCCACTCCACCAAATGGCCTTGCTTCTGATAGGAGAGATGTTGCTTGATTGCCTGACCTTAAAACAAATGAAAAGCACTGGGTTGAAGTTCATTTGTTTTAAGCTTCTTTTTAAACCAGCGCCATCTATCATAAGGGTTGTATCTTCTAAGTAAAAAGTTCAATGTTACGTATCACACTATGGAACATGAACAAAATAGACAGAATTGCATGAAAGGAATTCCCTGGCAGGGTCCTTGAGAATTAAATAAAGGGTCTTATGCAATGGACACTAAGTCATGTTTCCAAATGCTGGTCAAGGCTGTCTAGAGCCCTAAACAACTTTAGCTTCAAAACACATCGTGCTAAAGGTAAAGTTGGAGGGCACATGAGGGAGAACTGAGTCATTGCAGAAAACCAAGAAGAGGTCACCTTGGTCCTTCTCTTGGGACTGGGGTCAAAATGTATCAGATGAAATGATCTCTCACGCTGTGCAACCACCCAGCCAAAGTGTCTCACCTCTAGCCAGCAGCTCATGAAACTCAAGATGCCATCTGAAATCATGTCTCCTTCCTGCCTTGTGCTTTGGTCTAATTATGACATAGAAAAATTGGGCAGGGGTGGCACCAACCAACCATGATCAGGCAAAAAGAATGATTTATCTACAATTAAAAACCAAGCCAAGACTTTTAACTCGTTTTAAGAATGAAGGAACAAGACCAAAAGTCTCTTTTTGGTACTTGAGCCTTTGGATAGACAAGATGAAAAGAGTATGCAAAAGGTCAGCTGCATGTCAGTCTCAAGGACGCTTTCCCTAATGCCTCCCAGGTAGGTAGCTCTGTGCTGTCACACATGGAAATATGGGATGAGCGGCCAGTGGTGGTGGTAGGATTATGCTGCTGTAAAGGAGCCCAGGACTCTCCAAGCCCCACAGTTCAGACTTCCCTATACTTCTGTTTCCATACTCTGGGGTTGCCCCAGATATTTCCACAGCACAAACACAATTTTTGCTACGTTCATCTTGTGGTACAGGCTAGCGTGTTGCCTGGAACTTCCAGGTATCTCCGCTCTACTTTGGTTTGGACCACAACTACACATACAAAACAATGTACACCCTGTGGAAGGTCCATACCTCCTCCTCATCCTTTCACCTGGGGCCCAGAGAATGGTTTTTTTGTTCTTCAAGGCCCAAAGAAGGAAAACATGGAAGTGACCTGAAACCCCCTTTTCCCCTCAAAACCATTACCACCGTCACTTCTCCGTGCTCCTCTCCCTCCCCAGCCATGGTGAGATGGCAGAGCAATCCAAACAGAAGAGGCCTATGGCACACAGTGCAGGAAGGGGCCACACTCACCAGAGCGTCCACAGTCTGCACAGGACACAAGCTCTTCCGGCCTCCCACTCTTCTTGTTCATGTTTGAGCCTCCCAAGCAGAAGTCACAGTAGTTATTGGGAATGACTGACCCGTCTGGTCCTTTCTGGGCTGTGGAAACATTGAGAAAGAATTCCAGTTTTAGACTTAGATGCTGTCCATTCTTCCGTCGGAGCATAGCGGAGCCTCTTCCAGAAAGAATAGAAAGCTCAGGATGGAAGAGTTTGCTACAGCCTAGCAGTGATATTGGGCTAGGATTTGTTTGCTTTTGTTTTCCCCCCCTTGGTCCACTGGTATACATCTTGCAAGTCATTCAGAATCTCATCTTTGCAAATTTTTCCAGTTATATGTTTTTTTATAGAAACCTCATTGCCCCTCTGATTCCATCTCTAAATAAATAAACTACTCAAAATGGTACGAGTTATTAGTCAAGCAAGCCTCTGTTAATCCTGCACAGACTCCAAATCATCAGAAGGAAATTGCAAACAGTGATGCCTTGAGGGAGAGAGCAGCCAATGCTTTGGCCTAGCCTTTGAGAGAGAGATGCTTATTCAGTATCTGTGGCTAGTCACTTCTAGACAGTGTGCTGGAGAGGTTCCTGAGAACTCTTGGTAAACACCTTGGAGTGTGCACAAGTGTCTGTTCTTAGCGTCAGCTCTCAGGTTGTAGACTCGTTGATCATGGAAAGCAAGTAGGATAAGTTCATTTGAAGAACCCCAAATGCCTAGAATTAGAAGTGGACACAGGGTAACTGTGTCCCATGTCAGAGATGGATGGAATGATGGGGGGATGGGCATATGTGTAGACTTAAGATCTTCCTAAGTAACTGGACACAATAACTTCATAACCTATGCCTGCTGAATGTCCAAACGAAGGTGTTGAAAACTCCTTAGGTGTGACCTTGAAAACAGAGCCCAGTGGTAATGCCCATGCCTTTGCCCAAAGTCATTCCCAGTTACTAGGGGCCAGTTGGAAAGCTCAGACCAGATTCCTCACACAGGAGAATGTTTCCATTTTCTTATTTCTCTCGTCCTGTTGAAGACATTTCTTAGGGATATTCACACTCCCTGATTGCCACTAACAAGAAAAGCCTCTCTGTTTGTGGAGTAAGCCTTAACCACTAGGGTTTGTTCCTCCTTAGCATCCTCAGAGTTTGATGCTATCTTTCATTATTCACTGGCTAACATTAATCAGGGTCCCGAAGGGTACGAATCTGTGAAGAGGAGGCAGATATGTGAACAGAAATACCAGCCAGACCATAAGTGATAAACGGATTCGCCCCCTTTAATATGATTCCCTCTGGCCTTGGCTTCCTCCGTTCCTCTGCTTTGCCTCCAGGAATAGAAAACTTACCTGGGGAAGGCGGAAGATAAAAGCTAGCGGAATTACATTACAGAGGGTTTTAATCCATTTATCAGTTGCTATTTGAATTGTTTAATCAGTTTCTAAGTCATTGATTTCCATCTTCAAGCAGGCAGACAATCCTCTGCAAGAAAAGGATTGTTTGGGGGAGGCAGAGGAACGGGCCACCCTCTGTGGTCTTTTGAGGATGGGCTTCCCTTCAGCAGCCATTGGATCTCAAAGACATCTAAAGAGCAAGCAGAGTGACTTTCCAAATACTCTCCCAAGGCCTGTGCATCTGCCGAAATTTTACAGTGCCTATGAAATGTGCTTTGCCTGAGCCAGAAGTACCAATCTCTGCCCTTTCTGCTGTTTTCAATTGCCTTCTCCCTCACTGCCAGTACTTCCTAGAGAAAATCTAAGCATGTTTACAAAGAAAATAAACTTAAGGCTTCCTATTCAAAAGAAACACTGAAGGCTAGTAGGTGGTGAATATAAACTAGCGGTGGGAAAATATTAAATTTAGAAGCAAAGTTTCACAATTGGGTGAACTATATATTAAGTGGGCCATGCTCCTCACATCTGAGTAGCTTCCCGCGTACAGGACAAGAGGCCCATATACACGGTGCCAGGAAGGCCATTGGCTCTTAGCCTAACTTTCTCCTACATGCACACAGGCTTCCTGCAATATCAGACATCTTTCCCATTCTCAAAATCTTTCTGCCACCCAAAACCCTGCATTCCTTCAACTGACTGTATTCCCTGATGGTTTATAAAGATGAAGAGGGAAAATAGAGAAAACAGTAACTTCCAGACTGTTCTTCACATTCTTCACCAAAGAGGTAGAGTACTCCATTGAATCAAGAGCTCCAGGTCAGGCCTGGTGGTACAGGCCTGTATTCCCAGGTGCTTAGGAGGCTGAGGATGGAGAATCCTAAGTTCAAGGCTTGCCAAAGAAAGTTAAAGGACAACCTTGGCAACTCATGGAACCCTGTCTCAAAATGTAAAATAAAATAGCCAGAAAAGAGCAGGGGATGTGTCTCACTAGTGGGGCACTTGTCTGGCAGGCATGGGACCCGAGTTTTAAAGACATTTCCGAGGACAGGGTGTCAGGGCAGTGTCCCTGTGTACACAGAAAGACAGAATGTCTGTGTAAGGGAGTGAGGAGGGTAGACTTAGGGATGTACAAGAAGAGGCAAGGGGTATGTTGTAGTTTAGCAATGTCCAGTTTAGACAGTGACGGTGAGAGACAGGTGTAGCTAGGTGATGGAGCACCATGAGGCAGGGAAGGAGGGGGCAGGGGCATGCTTTAGCTTCAGCTGGGGTTCTACTCTTCTTGCAGCGATAGGCTCAAGGCCTCCTTCCATCTCAGTAAAATGACAAGGTATGGCCTAAGAGCGTATACAGTGGTTCTCTTATGCTCTTTGATAATCAAGATTGGTTGGAGAGCACAGGAGCTTCCTTGGACCCTACCTATTCCCAACAATGACTATGGCGCAGAGAATGCACTATGTTGGTAGCACTATTGCATCTCTTGATACATGTGCACACCTGCCTCATATATTTACATGCAATGATCTACTTCCTTAGACTTAACTCTGGGTTGCCTGCATGACTTGCATACTGGAAATGGTGACCAACAATTTGTGGGATGAATGGCTTAGAAAAGATGACAAAAATATAAACAGGTATCATATGATGATGCTCCTGGAACCTTCTTTGTGAATACAGAGCATGATATCAGCTTCCCCTCTGGCAGAGCAATCTTTCCTTGCTTTTGGCTTTTTTCTTGACTCCTCAAAGAGATAGTCTATGTCCAAACAGATGAACTCACAACCACTCCCAGAATATGCATGAGTAGGTAGCTGAAGGTCCTGAATCGCTAAAAGAATAATACTGTAGATAGCTGTTAAGGCTTGGTATGAAACCATATGTGTTGAAAAGCTCAGTTTCCAAAGCAGCAGTATTCCAAGGTAGAACTTTAAGGGGACCGAGTGTACTGTGCAGGTCATGACCTAATCAACGATCTAAGCCAACGGTATATTCAAAATCCAAATAGATTATTGAGAGAGAGAGTGGAACTGTAGAAGGAGCCTTGTTGGAGAAAGTGGATCACTGGGCGCATGTCTTTGGAGGGCATACCATGGCCCTGGCCCCTTCCTGCTAAGCTACTCTGCTTCCTGACCATCTGAAGTAGGTAGCTCTGCCCCCACTATACCCTGTCTGCCATGATACTCTGCCTCATTGTAACCCTAAAAATCCAAACTAAACAGCTGTGGATTGAAACCTCTGAAACTGTGAACCAAATCAATCTTTTCTCCTCTAAATTGTTCCTCTGGGGTATTTATCAGAGCAACAAAAGTCTGGCTAACACAGCCACACCAAAAAGCACAAAACCATAATTTGTTATCACCTAAGAAACGACACAAGGTCACATCTACCCACTTAGCCTTCCCGTGGCTCAGAGGCTTGTTGAGAAGGATGAGAATCAGGGATCTACCATATGGCTTACTGCTATGGCAGGGCTTCTGCCAGATGCCTGGCGTATATTGGTTCCTACAGAAGCTGTGTGAAGCAGGAGTTGTTTGAAAGGGGAGGTACCTCAAATCCAAAAATCCAGGTCTCAGTTGCAAAAACGGAGATGGGTTTCATTCCCAGTTGTCTACATCCCCAGGGGTTCACACTGCTCAGCCTCCTAGGAGGTCTGAAAGCAAACACTTTCTGGGCTGTACCTTGCACAGTAAGCATTTCATAAACCTCTTTGGAGTCTATTTGAGTCATCCAATATATTAATTACAAAGCTTGAGGCAATAAAAATTATTTTGATTGGCCTGATAAAAGCAGATTCCTTTTTAACTTCAATTTACTGTCCCTGCCACAGTAATCCATCCAGGCTGACTCTGTGATAACAATTCTCTGGTGAACTCCAGAGAGTTTGAAAGAACACTAAGTCATAGCTCATCCTATGGCCACATTGGCCTATGGTCTGACCTAGCCATGAGCAATTTCCAGGCACCATAATGAATCATTATAAAATGGATTTTACTATAAATAGGAGGCTTGTCCAGACCTTTAAAGTGGGCTTTAAATAGAGACTCTGCTTCTGCTCATGGAAAATCAAGTTCCCCTTTAGCCTGATTTGGAAGATGAAGACAACAGGGAGGACAAAGACCCCAGTGGTGTCCTGACAGCAATGTCCACAGTGATGAATCTGCTTTACTGGTGACTGGTGTTCATGACAGAGACCATAGAAGGGATACGGGTAAACTGCCAAGAAAAGAAAGTGAGCCTTGAGAGTTTGGGGATTTACCTGGGGCAGACAACTTAAGAAAACCTCAAATTTGGATAAACAGAGGTCAGGAACAAAGGTCATGAGGAAATGCAGGGGAAAATAACAGAGAAGTGAGAAGGGATATTCAAATAAAACAGAGCAAGAAAAAGGAAAAGAAACGTGTATGTTAACTTACACGTCCAACATAGGCTATTTCACTGGCTCACAGAGTCTCGCCACCATGCTCAGAGAAGTGAGAACAGGCATGCAGGGGAACATCAGTATGCTAAAGGACTTAGTGATTAAATTATGTCTTGTGGCCGTAGAAAATAAAGTCCCAAATCCATGACAGGTTTGCCTTGCTCTCCTGTGAACGCCATCCCTGCTGCAATATACCTGTCATTCATGGCCAGTCTGGACACCATCAATAACCTCTCTCCTGAGCTCTGAAGAGATTAGAACCATATCCCAGGTATCCTAGGGAAGGAGGAAGCAGGCCAGCAGTTGCTGCTTCTTCCTGGCATATGCACAAAGGCATGGCCTCTCGTTCTGAGCAGATGCTCAGGCTGCCTGCCAGGACCTGGTGTGCACAAGCGTGAGGCCATGTTCAGTGTCCACTAGTTAGCGTGAGCTCCAGCCCCCATTCTGCAGCTGTTTGTCCAGAGCCTGCTTGGTTGGGGTGTATAGCACCTGAAAAAAAATTGGGAGCTATAAGCAGAGCCCTCCAGAAAGAGATGTGCCTCTCCTAACCCCTCTCACTTGTTCCCCCACCACCTTCCATGGCTGACAGTTCCTGTGTCCCTCTACTGAGCTGACATGTTTCCATGGCAACTAGAATCCTGGGCTCCAGCAGCCTCTGCTCTTGCCACCTGTTATTACTTCATCTCTCAAGTGTAAAGCATCTTAGCCTGGTACCACTTGGCTGTGCAGGCGCATCTTTAGAAGACAGAGTAAAAGAAAGGGGAGTGGGAAAGAGGCCGTACAGAAAGGCTGC
>LOEQ01000727.1:34176-46862 GCA_001685075.1 Bramus lutescens | reverse complement strand
ATAGATAGATAGATAGATAGATAGATAGATAGATAGACAGATAATATATAGATATTTCACTTTTATAAGGCAGGGCTTCCCAAACTTTGCTATAAAAATCATTTGGGGAGGCTGGCAAAAGGACTAAGTAGGTAAAGGTATTTGCCACCAAATCTGAAATCTGAATTTGAACCGTAGGACCTGAACGGTGGAAAAAGAGAACTCGCTCCCACAAATTATCCTCCATGCGAGTGATGTGACATATGCCACACCCCCCATGCACAAAATAAAAATAAAATAAAATGAAAACCATGTTGAAAGTCCATTAAAATTCAAATTGGAATTCCTAGATCTAGGGAAGGATCTGAAAACTCATCTCTCACAAGTTCTCTAGTAGGATGGCCAACCTTCAAGGTTTGGCTCTGACCAAGGGTTTCCTGGGGCTCTGGATGACTGGTCACCATGGTCCCAGGTGGTGCTGATTCTGCTGACCACACTGTAAGAAGCCAACATGAGGGCCTTGTGTAAGAAGCACAGGTTGTGCGCATGTGAGAGAAAAATGTGCTATGCTCTACTCTGTTCCTTTGAAAGACCACTCTGGCTGCTCTGCGGAGAACAGACTATATGAGGCAAGAAGAGGGCAGGGGAACAGAGGAATAAGGCATTGCCGTGATGTGTGCAGAAGCCAGTGGTGGCCAGAATGAGATAGTCGTGGATGTATTTTTTAGGAACATCTGATATGGGAGTTGAAAGAAAATAACAGATGCAAGTCAAAAGAGGCATTCTAAAATTTTCACTAGGGGCATAAATCATTATTTTTAAATGAAAAGAGTAAGTTTCTTTAAGATAAGGAAATGGTGAGATACAAAGGAAAAAGGAAAAGGTTCAGGAGAATCACGAAATAGTGTAATGTTTGACCTTTTTTAAAACTATACTAAAACTTGCCTAGAGATTACAGACCCATTGAGACTCTGTCATGTGATGGTCCATAAAACCATCACAAATAGCAAAAGTCATCAAAGAGCTTTAAGAAATAAATGTGTCTGGTGTGGAATGAAGTGTAACCCCATATTCCCCAGATCTTAGGTTGAAGGCCTATGCCCTATGTGATGTCATTTGGAGCTGGGGCCTTTGGAAAGTAAAAAGATTTGCTGAAGTTGTGAGGATGGGGCCATCATGAAGGGAGTAGGGATAAGTGATCAGGCCATTCTCTTTATCTCTACCTGCACACACAGAGGAAAGGTTGTGTCAGAACAGAGAATAAGGGTGGCTGGTGTATGCCAAGGAAAATGCCCTAACAGGACACCAACTCTACTGTCATATTGATCTTAGACCTTTATCTCTAGCATTGTAAGAAGTCCGTTTCTGTGGTTTAAGCCTAGAATTCCGTGATGGCCACCTTTGATGGCTAATCTTGTCTATCAACACTTGATGCATCTGAAAAGCAGGATCCTTAATTGAGGAATTGCCTCCATGGGACTGACCTGTGGGCATATCTGTAAGGTGTTTCCTCGGTTGTTAATTGAGATAGGAGAGCCCAGTCCATTGTCTTCAGTGCTAGCCCCAAGCAGGAAAGCATGGATTGTCTAAGAAAGGTAGCTGAACAAGTCAGAAGGTCCAAGTCAGTTTTTCCTCACAGTCTCCAATTTCTGCTTCAAGTGTTTCTGTGAGTTCCTGTCTTGGCATCATTCTCAATGATGGTCTGTCTCTAACCTACAAGCTAAACTAAACCCTTTGTGCTCCAAGTTGGTTTCAGTCCATGTTTTATTGCAGCAACAGAAAGCAAACTGTGCTGTTGGCTAGCTTTTATGTCACCTTGACACAAGCTGGAGTCATTTTGGAAGAAGGAATCTCAATTGAGAAAATGCCTTCACCGGATTGGCCTGTGGGCAGGCTTTGGTGCACTTTGTTAATTGATGATTGATATGGGAGGGCCTAGATCACTGTGGGCAGTGCTGCCCTGGGCTGGTAGTCCTGGGCATCATAAAAAGAGAAGACTGAGCAAGCCACCCCTCCATGACCTCTGCTTCAGTTCCTGCCTCCAAGGTCCTTCCCTGCCTGAATTCCTGCCCTGATTTTCCTCAGCAATAGAATGTTAACTAAAAATCTAAGATGAAATAAACCATCTCCTCCCCCAAGTTCTTTTTGGAATGGTGTTTTATCACAGCGATAGAAACCTAACTAAGACACAAGCTATTAGGCAGCATAAGCTAACAAAGACATGGCCTGTTAATGCATTCATCACTTCTGAAATCCCACTGTGTAATAAGATGCATTTGACAGCTGGCTAACAGGTGAAAAAGGACATCATGAGTAGGTCCATGAGAAAGTTCCAGGAGGCTGGGCCTGGAACCCATCACTTGGGATTCCAGTGTCCTGACAGAGCTGAATGGTGTCCAAGCCACCCACACCTCAGCTTTCCAACTTGCTGTCTGCATTGAAACGAGTTACTCCAACCTCTCTGTGAACCTCCATTTTCTCCTCTGTAAAGTGAGAATTCTAGCACATGCCACCCGGACTTGTGAGCATTACTGGAGATGATGTGTGAGAACTGCCAGGTACCTAATAGATTGCCCATCATTTCTTTCCCCTTTTACTCTCCTACATGCAAAATCATTTCAATTCTGACAAAACAGGAAGAGAATCAGAGGCCTAAATAAGTAAGCTTTCTCAAGACTCAGAGATAAGTCACGAATCTACATTCATGCCACATCCACAGGAGGGTCACTTGGTCTTCATGTGCTGCTGGGCAAGACAGCACCTACCTTATAGGGTCATTGTAACGCGTGAATGAGCCAAGAATGTCTGAGACACTCAAGATATGCTAGCAAGTGTTATTGTTGTCATGGAGGCTGCTCAATCTGTAGAATTCCTCAATCCTGAACATTCTGTATAATTATGACAGAGAGCAAGAGAAACCACAGAGACTCAGACACAGTCTGCATGTGGAGAGTCAGCTCCAGGAAAGCAGCCTGGTGAATATGGAGGGCACCCTCCACTGGGTTCCATGTCAGTTCCCTTCTCTGGCCAGTTTTCATGCGTTCATCTTATTTCTCTATTACCCTAAAAGTTCTCCAAGGACGATGACTGTGGTGGTTTAAATAGATATGGCCCCAGGACTCACGTCTTTGAATGTTTGGCCCATAGGGAGTGGTACTATTAGGAAGCATTGGAGTAGGTGTTGCCTTGTTGGAGAAAGGGTGGGGGCAGGTTCTGAGGTCTCATGTGCTCAAGCTGTCTAGTATGAGACACGGTGTCTCCTGATGCTGTCTGCAGATCAGGATGTGGAACTCTCTGCTCCTTCTGCAGCACCGTGTCTGTCTGCTAGGGTCAGGTCAGGCTCTGATAATTTCCATGGATGCCAACGAGTCCTCAGAGGCAGTTAGCATCAGAATGTCAGAAAAGTCCCTTCATGTTGCCTCAGATAGAGCTCCTGACTCAGATTAACCATCTGTGGGCACAGACATGCTCTGCCGATCCAAATAGGGATGGGATATGGCTACTCACAATGAACAGATTTAGTGCCAATCCCATAAACCTTCATCTCATTGAAGATGCACAGCAAGCCCATGAGGCTAGGGTGGTAATCTCTGGGCTATAGATAAGGCAGCTAAAGGGAGGGAGGTGTCAGTAGCTGGCCCACATTCCCAGAGCAGTGGGTAGCAGATTGACAAGGTCATGGATCACACTCTGGACCCATCTGATCCCAACACCACCACCATCCTCTCAGACACAGGACTGAGAAATTACCTCCAGGTACTTACACCTCCAAGGACCCAAGCAATCCCTCAGGCTTGCTTTGTAGCCTTATAACCATGTAAATCATCACTCAACAAAAGACCATCTGTTGCTAGTTCCAAGATTTGCTCTTTGGGAAAATAAAAGGGGAGAAGAGGATGACTTCCTCAAAAAGAGCCATGCGTCTGGTTTTGCCTCATCTCCTCTATAACCAGGGCTGACATACCAGTACCAAGTTCACTAAGGAGTAGGCTAAATGAGTTTTATAGCCTTTCAGATACCATTCAGAGATGCCCAAGATTTCCAACCACATCTCCAAGACGTTCTTCATCTCCTGAAGCCGGCGCTAGCTGCCCCTGGGCCTGTGACAGAGGATAGCATGTCAGAAGACAAACATCTGCTAGACTTTTCCCGGCAGTGTGGCAATGACATCATGCACTGCTCTTAGATAATTTGCACATTATCAGACTAATTTCCAGATTATCTAATCAGCCGACATTACCCTTAATCAATTTGGCTCTCCCTTTACAGTTCCACAAAGTACACCCTGCCCTCAACAGCAGACTAGCTCTGGGCATTTTCCTCTCAAGAGTGACAGAAAGGGGAAGCTTAATCCTGACCCAACACGTAACTCCCACACAGGAGTCTGGCCTCCAGGGACCTAGGACATCCTGACTTCAATTACATGGACTTAAAAACTTGAGATCAATTTTATAGAACAGTATTTAAAAATACTTCCCTCCTAAGAACTCCAACTTTGGTTTGAAAGCATATATTTAGTTATGCTTTTAAATAAAAAGTTATTAAATAAAATGGGGCTTCTTTTTAAATCCTCTCTTTCCTTCTAGGGATGGCTCTGATGGTTCCCATAGAATAAAGACTCTGCCACGTGATACAGAAGATGCCTCCAATTGTGGACTCCTGTCTCATTCAGTCCTGACTTCAACACTACCATGAGATCAATCCTGCTGCTATCAACTATATGAATGTGGCCATTCTGTCTTAGACCTCGCAGCCTGTATCCATTCCGAAACCTGGTATCTTCTCCATCCTGAATATTCTTCCTTGCTTTTCAAGGGTCAACTTGATCATCCCCTCCTTAGTGAACTCTTTCAAACCTTACAGTGAGGTGGTCCTTAGGCTTTCACATAGACCAGAATACCCTTCATGTTGGTTCCTACCCTGGGACTCTTTGCTGGTGAAGTCCGAGACTCTCCATGTCCAGTGAGTCAGCAAGTAAGGCTAGTGCCCCACCAAGAGCACCCCTGCCTCATGACGCATAACACATAGGACTATGAACCTTAGACACATTCATCCTTGGTACATGATCCATTATGCACTCCCACTCAAGACTGTGATGAGGACAAATCTTATTCACACCTCTGCTTCTCAGCCTCAGTATTTAGTCAGCATTCAGTGTATAGGCACCAAACTTGGGGATAGATAGATGAGTGAATGGATGGATAGATGGATGCATGCATGGGTGTATGGATAGATGAATGTATGCACGCATGGATGTATGAGTGGACAGCTGGGTGGATGGGTGAGTGGGTTCGGGATGGATGGGTAGGATGGGTAGGTGTAAGGGTGGATGCATGGATGGATGGGCTTGGTGGATAGGTAGATAGGTAGATGAATGGGTGGATGGATGGGTAGGTGGGTAGGTAGATGGATGATGGGTGGGTGGGTAGGCAGATAGATGCATGGATGGATGGTTGGTTGAATGGCTAGATGCACTGATGGATGGATTCAATAAATGAATGAATGAACAATACAAATTTATTTACATCATTTTTATGCTCAAATCCAAGACTTTGATCTCATCACTACTCCCAAAAGTACTCTGAAAACATCTTTAGTAGATTCCAGTTGTACAAAGAAAGTAAATGAAATTTTAAAGATTTTTGAAATTGTGGGCCTGGGTCATTGAGATTTTGAATGTTAATCTTGATTACTCTAAAAGAATCACAGTAGAAAGTAACTGAATATCACTGACACTCAGAGTCCTGATCAAGCCACCCCTCCTTTTATTCATGTATACCCACAGCTATATATAGGCATAACTATATATAGATGAATGTGGTAAGAGAAACTAATGGGAAAAAATACCCCAGCCTCATCCCGAGGCAGAGGGAGGGAAGCAACCCAAAGGAGAAAGACCTCATCGGAAAGGTCATTTCTCCCCAGGAGAGAGGTCTAAGCTCCAAGCCTCCCTAGCTACTCATCTGTCATTGAGGTAGAGAGCCTCAAGCACAGAGCAAAGGAGCCAAACCTATAGAAGAAACCCAGAAATGAACACTCAGGAGAAAATGAGAGAGAGAAGAGGAACAAAAGTGGGGATGTATCCTCTGGGAGGAGCAGGAGTACAGCAGGGGATGAGTCCTCTGGGAGGAGCAGGAGGACAGCAGGGGATGAGTCCTCTGGGAGGAGCAGGAGGACAGCAGGGGTGGCAGGTGACTGCTGAGTTGGCAGCTCAGGGCAGCAAGGGCTGGGGGAAGGGAAGGTCATTGCTGACTCCAGCTGACCACTTTATCCTTTCAGTTAAGAAGTTGCAGGTATGGGGATGAGCTTGGGCTCTGTTGAGGACACAGTTGAAAGGGATGCAGCAAAGGACAGCAGCAGTACCAAATTCAAAAGGCCCCAATGGCTGCAGGTGGTTTGAGCCAGCTGCCTGTGGCCCTGCACATTTCTGTATTTGTGGGGCTCTTTTTCTATGGCAGCAGCCTGGGTATCATCCCACAGCACTACTAAAGGGAATGTCAGCTTTTCCACTTGCCAGCATCCAGACTTTCTCCTGGGGGAGCCACAGATTAGCCTCCCCGGATTAAGCTCTTCTTCCTCCCTGGATGCCTGGCTGGGAGAGGACCAGAGAGCTGAGCCCTCAGGATGCTGCTGAGCTGTCACATTCAGTTCACCACACAGCCCTGGTGGCATTTAGGGGCAGCATGGATGGGAGCCCACTCCAAGCCCCAAACATTGAGAGCAGCTAATGACTGGGTATTAATGATGCCAGCAATTAGTGCTCACGGGAAAATGGTGGGGGCCTGCTCACCAGGGGCATGGGGAAGGAAATAGAGCGCACATTCGGAGCAGCAAGCGAATCAATACAGTAGTGTGTGTGGCCCACAGAAGCCAGGGTGAGTAGTTACCACTGGGTTTGTCCAGAGAGACTAGGGCTAGGGACTTGTCTGCTGTGCCCAGTTCCCTGTGGGTGAAATTAAGGCTGGGCACAGAGTTTGCAGAGACAAAGTTGTGAGAAGACACCTCAAAGAGAAAATTAATTAAAACAAGGGGCGTTTCTGGGGTTTCTAGAACTGTCTTTGTCTAAAGAGGGCCTAGATCAGCCCACATATGGCTGGTCCTCTCTGGGAGGTCAACTGATGCTTCGTGAAGAAGTCCATGTCTCATCAGCAGGGTGAGAAAGGAAAAAAAGATGGAGGGGGAACTGGAGCATGTTGCTCACCCACAAGCCCACAGACGATGAAGACAAGCATGAGGCATGTCCCTGTGTAGGAAAAGGAAAGGCGCAGTTTCTTTCCTAAGCAAGTCCGTCCATGTGATCTCCCCGGGACAATACCTAAGGAGAACGCAGATGCCACTGATAATTTCACATTTGAAATCTTGGCAGAAAGAGAAAAGAATGTCAGTGCTGATCACAGAAATCTACTTGGAGGGGACCTCAGGAATGGCTGGGGAGGAGTGTCTCCTTCCACTTACTGTTGTTGCCAAAACTTTGCACATGTACACCAAAGCCACCACTCACTGTGGACACTACAGAAGTGGGGGAAACAACACAAAGGAAGCCATCAAAACACCATAAAGTAGGATGCCTGTACACAGAAGCAAATGGCCAGACATTGAGGAAATGCAAGAGCTAGGCTAGCACTGAAGGAGTGAGAAAGAAAGCTAACAGACACGCTGGAGAGAGAACAAATCACTAATCTGTGCTTTCCAGATAGCACCTAAAGCCAAAGATCATTTCCAGCCTCTTCCTGGTAGGATGCGACAGTTCCCTGTGACTTCCTAGACACTTAGGCCAGAGAAGGTAAAGAGGAGAGAAAGGGGAATGGCACTGTCAGCTGCCTAAATAGATAGGTCTTCTTCCCTGACAGAAAAGGAGAGCTCTCTCAAAGGGCAGGCAGAGAGTCAGCTGTCATAGAGACTCAGGATCTGGTGCGGAAAGAGAGAAGTCACCCTCCTCCTCCAGCCCTGTTTCCCAGAGTCTGCCCAGATGGCAACGGGAGGTGAGAAAGCAAGGGTCTGTCACATTAAAAGATTGAACCCTCAAAGCTGAAAACAAATTCATATCTCAGGATACATTTTCCCCAATTCCAAGTGCCTATATTGAGGCTTAACCTCTAGTACTTTGGCATTTGGTTCTACTGAAGATAGAGATAAAGAAGGAATCAAAGTGCTGGGGAGATGGCTCAGTGGTTAAGGGAGTGCACTGTTCTTGTTCGGTTTCCAGAGCTTACATAGGGTGGCTCGCAACTACCTGTAACTCCATCTTAAGGGACCTGATGCCCTCTTCTGGCCTCCACAGGCACTGCACTCATGTGCACATACCCACATACAGACACACATATACATGTGATTTAAAGTGAAAATAAATCTGAAGAAGGAGGATAAGTAGTAAATGAAGAGGTTAAGTTTGTTAAATGAGACTATTGGAGAAGCTGGGGAGACAGCCCAACTGGTAAGTGGTTGTCATGAAGACACAGGGACCTGAGTTTAGACTGCGCACCCAGCACCCATACAAAAAGATGGAAATAGTTGCATGCACCTATAATCCCAGAGCTGGGGAGGCAGAGACAGGTGACCCTGGAGGTCTCCACAGCCAGTCTTGCCAAATCAGTGAATTTCATGTTCAGTGAGAGATTTGGTCTCAAAAAGCAAAGTGAAAGCCAACTGAGATTACGTGTAAGTGTGAAAGACAGACAGACACACAGATGCACAGATAGACAGACATACATGTGCATGCATGCACACACACAAGCACACACACACACACACACACACACACACACACACACAATGCAGCTCTTAGGGAAGGCAAGTCCTGATCCGGTCTGCCTGATGACCTTATAAGAATAACCTGTGTGCACGGAGAGACAAGGACAGAGCTACCAGAGGACAGCCATTTGCAAACCAAGGAGAGGGATATCTAGAAGCCAACATTGACAATGCCTTGACCTTGGCTTCTCAAGTCTCCAGAACCATGAGAAACTAATTGCTGTAGTTTAAGACTTCTGGTCTGAGGTATTTTGTTGTGCCAACCACAGCACACTGATAGAGAAGGCAGCATGACCAATGAACATGGAACACTGGCCTGGAAGAACCACACACAAACCTAAACAAAGGTCTTGGCCAGGGAATGCCCATGGTTTCAGACATGTGGTGAAAGTGTCCATCTGGCATTTGTCCCACAAGCTGAGATTCTCAACTACACAGGAGTCATCTTCAAATGTAGAATCTGGCTGCTTTTAAAAGGCAGAGTCTTTGTTCACTTTAAGAATGTATACCAGGGCTGGAGCATTAGCTCAGAGCCTAACAGGGCTCGCTGCCCTTCCAGAGGATCCAGAGTCGGTACCTCATGCTCACATGGAGGCTCACAACCCCCATCACTTCAGTCACAGGGGACCTGATGCAGTCTTCTGACCTCAGAAGGCACTGCATATATATGCATGTGTTACACATGCATATACATGCAGGCAAAATGCTCATATACATGATATAATAAATCAAATCTAAATGAAAAAAGTTTTTAAAATATCAACCAACAAACTGTATAAACAAAGCAAAAGCCCACATCATACGTCCACAAATACCTCTCCCTCCAGTGATCTCAGTATGACCCAGATCTTGAAGCAAGCTCAACAGATTCCATGACCACATCCTGTTTGGGGGCTTTTGTCGTTCCAGAAACCATAAAGGATGGGAGAGAGTCAGTCTAACAGTGAATGCCCAGCCCCCTTTTCATTCCTAATTCATAACCGCAAGTTGAGGAAGGAGAGAAAGAATAGAAACAAATCTGCAGGATCGCTTTGAGTCTTCAGAGCCAACTGTCATCCCAAGTGACATTTCCATCCAGATGGCAGGAGAGCTCCACAGTAGTGACCCATACAGGAAAACCATAGCAATCAACCAGCAACCATCAGTCGCTCGCAACAGCTGTGAGCGGCCCTTCTGAAGCTGAGGGAAATGATGGACAGGTCTGGCCTGTGACAGTGGTCAGGTGAGGCCACTCCCCTTCTGCTGGACACTTACATCCCGCCTCTGTCTAGAGACAAGGCTGATCACATGCATTCAAACCTGCTTACTCTTTCCTGGGGGCCCAGCTCAGCCATAGGAGTGGTGGCTGGCTGAGCTGAGGGGTTCATTTACTGCAGAACACCAAGACCCATCAGCTGTTGCTGCCAGGAGACACCAGAGTGGAAAGAAAAGAACTGCTCCCCACAACACCTGCCCCATCCCCCACTCCCCAACTTTACAAGCAAGGACTCACGTCTGTGGTTCTCGTTTCTGTGGTTGGGTGGGGACCGTGTGTCCTGGTCTTGGGCTTCATCGCCCTCCTCGCTGGCCAGGTGAGTGTGAGCATAGTGGTAGCTGAGTCCTGGCCGGTTCTTGTAGCGCTTTCCACAGACTAGAGAGGAAGAGAGAAGAATTGATGGATAATGTCAGCAACTTCTGTGGTCACTCTCGCACTTCGAGGCAACAGTCCCCAGCTGTCCACACCGGAGCCAGGTTTCCCCTTAAAGGTACTTCCCACCCTCAGACCCACACACTGTAACCATGGGGCTCATGTATGCAAAAGAGGTATAAGAACACAGATACTGTGTACTCTACCATTCTGCCTGCGAGACCCTGGGTAAGTGAAAGAACTACTCTGTGTCTCCGTTGCTTTGGAGAAAAAGTGGGAATGAGAGCCTTATGAGCTCATTAACCATGCATAGCACAGAGTCCTTAGGCGAGCACTGTTTGACTGTGTGTTTGTTACAGCGTTAGGTATGCTAGGCAAGTGGTCCAGCACTGAGCCCTACTCCCGGCCTTAACAAGGCACTTCAAATGGTACTGAGCACACAGAAAGAAAGATTATCGTCATAACTTTGCAACTTCACTGGAAGTCTATGCAGTCCAACATCTTAGGTCACCAATGAGGTCAATGAGGCCCAGCAGCACTAAGTGACATACGTGAAACACATCGGTGGAAGAGCCACAAGAAGCCAGGTCTGCTGGATTCCTCTGCAGAGCCTCACCCACTGCCCTGCGGTTAATTCTGCATGAAGTAGCAAACTTTCCATGTATCACCCTCTGATTTATGCCAGGAGAATGTGCTCTACTCGCACCGCAAACACAATGGGACTGAGGCATCCCAGTGGCTGTAGTAGCCAAGAACTTGTGACCTCAATGCTCCAAGTAGCCTCTGGCACTCCAGACCTGTCTCAAATGAGACAGCTTGAGACAAAAGGCAACTAGTAACATTAACATGGCATCTTAGAGGGGTGACTCCGTACCGTGGATACTAAGGATTTAGACAGCAAAAGGCAGGCAAAGTGACTGTGGGCCAGACCACCAGCCATGCCTCCACACACTCAGCCCAGACCTCAGCTTTAGAGGGATGGGATTGCCAAGAACAGAGGCTTCAGGGTCTTCACAGTGAAACTGTGACCCCAAATGACCATCTTCCTCTTCCTCCCAAATGCCCATCTTCCTTCCCCCAAATGCTCGTCTTCCTCCTTCCAAATTCCCATCTTCCTCTCTCCCCAAACATCCTCCCCTCCCTCTAAATGCCCGTTCTCCTCTCAGAAATGCCCATCTTCCTCTCCCCACCAAATATGCCCATCCTTTCCCTCTACCAGTAGGCCAAGTGGGGGTTAGGTTGGTCCTGAGGGACTCTCCCTTCTCCCAGATCACCAGAGAGCATAAATTCTTTATAGAGAGGAAGAGCAGGACTTCAGAATCAGACCTGAGTTCCAATCCCAGCTTCAGGTGTCCCAATTCAGTGGCTGTGACCTTCTCTTCTAAGGAGAAGATACTGCCACAAGAACTTCTCACAACTTATCTTTTCCTATCAGATTCTCCCAGGCTTGGCAAAAAAATAGAAAGCACCATCTATTCACTTTCTTAAGTAAACTACTTCTAAGGAGCATAATTCATTTTGAGTAATAGCCAGGACAATAGCTTTAAATGGCAGAATCAGGCATCTCTAATTTTTATGAAGTTGGATCTAGGGTTTCACTGTTTTGAATGACGTTATAGCTAATTTTTAGCTTTTATTAAATTGAAGCAGTTCCTATTATTCCTGTCTTAGAGTCTTATTATAGGAGCATTTTATCAACTGCCCTCTAAGTATCTCTAATACATGGCTTTTCTTTGATTTGTAGATATGGTGAATTAGGTTGGCTTCCTAGTATTTCTTATTATTGAACCATTCTTGCATTCCTAGAACATGCTCCATTTGGCCAGAGTGTATTATTCATTTGATATAGTTATGGATTCAACTTGATAATACTGCATCTGAACTCAGACTCACATAGCTATAATTTTTTAACTATCTTTATCAGGGTTCAATTTTATAGTTATGTCAACTTCCAAAAATGAATGGACAGGTTTTGCTCTGTGAAACTGGGACAAAGACTCGTAATCTCTCTGTGCCTGTTCTCTGGAAATGAAGATAGTATTGCTTTGGAGGTTATTTGAAAGATTATAAATAATATTTGTAAGTAATCTTACCCAGCTAACATAATAGATGTTCAGTAAATGGTAGCTATTGGACAAGAGACACCCATCTTGTTTATCACATCTTAAGGGGTAGACCTCCAAGAGAAACTTTGATCTCTCCTACCACGCTGTGAAATCTGGCAATAGGTTGGACTTCCTTGATGAGTGTTTGAAATTCAAGCTGGTGACCTAATCACTATAAATTCAAGGTCTATCTATCTATCTATCTATCTATCTATCTATCTATC
>LOEQ01000727.1:10780-22313 GCA_001685075.1 Bramus lutescens | reverse complement strand
TTTGCCACGGTTTAAAGCACATAACACATGAGCCTCAGAGAATACAGGCCTTCGTGCCCTCCAAAGGAAACTTTAATAAGACAGAAATAGTCATCTGAATCTCCCTGCTACCCACAGGGTTAAATGAAACCACAGTGATCTGAAGGGAGCTGAAGGGAAAGATTTCCCTGGACCCTTATGGCTGCCCAGCCCACCAGTCACCCATCCCACAGTTCCCTGACGTCCCACAACACACTCCTCCTTTCTGTTCCTGACATCTGGTCTGGGCAGACAGCCTCACTATGAAGCTGCTGTGTGGGAGGAAAGGAGGCCACACAGTGCAGGGTGCCGATCAGGGAGGCCCAGAGCTCTGAGAGACCACAAGGAGGAAATGCCATCATCACTCACAGAACTGAATGGAGACCAACTTCACCCTAGCCCCTTCTCCCTCTAGAATAGACACAGTGGAAAACAGATGTTCAGAGCAGGCAGAGACCCCAGATCTTACTCTGACATGGTTGCACCCCATTACGGTTTGAATGGGAAAGGCTCCCTCCACCCAGCCCTGACTCACAGAACACTTGGTCCCCAAGCTGGTGACACTGTTTGGGGTAAATTTTTACAACAAAGTGGGTCACTGGGGCAGCAGATCTGGTAAGTTGCAGCTTGGCTCTGTGTCCACCCACAGCATGCTCCCCAATCTGCTATAATGTGAGCAAGCAGACTCCTGGGCCTGCTGCCGCAGCCTTGAGACAACAGGAACTTTATCACACTCTGCCTGCCATGATGAACCGATTATATGCTTCCAAAGCAGGAGCCAAAGAAAATCCTTGTAAGGAGGTGGATACCTCCAGCTGGGTCTCTAAGAGAGATCGCCCTGCAGCGTGGACATTAGGAAGTCACAGGCCATATCTACAGGGACAAAGATCCCACTAACAGAGAATTGGTGCTGAGTGGAGCGGACCTTCTTGCTGTGTCAACACCAGGTGTGACCCAGAGGTGAGTCACACTCAGATGTCACTAACATCTACTAATGCTCTAGGGTGGTGTGATTTTAATAGATTTACATGTAAAAGCCTAGTAATCACGTAATCCATTCAATTACAATTATTACCTGACTCATAAATAAAGAATACATGTTTATTAACTAACTTCTAAAACATTTTTCCCTTCAGCTTTTGGGAGAACTCCCTGGTAGGAGGACGCTCTAAACCAGACCTAGACTAAACCAGAACTAGACTGTGCCATTTCTAGGGCTTAAGGAAGTAGGGTCCGTGTCTTGGGGTTACTGTTGATCAGTTGTGTGACCTGGGGAAAGTCCCTTCACCTCTCTGAGCCTTCAGTTTCTTCACAGAAAAGTGAGGCCAGCTGTCTCTGTGGCTCAAGCTTACTGTGTGTGTGTGAGGGAGTGGGGGGTGACGGGAGACAGTCTTTACAAAACTCCAGGCACACTTCCCTGCAAGCTATAGGCACACACTAACAATACTGAAAGAAGTTCCCTGTGTCCAGCAAGAACACAGGGGCTTTCTTATTCCTCCCAGAATGCCTCCATGTGCAGACTGAATGTTCTGTGTCACCACCATCTTCTTCTCTGTCATGTTCCTTGAACAAAGAAACTATGAAAGCAGGTCTCTCCTTGGGAGTGTGCCCTGATGGACAAGGACGCTCCAGAGCGATTCAGAACTGGAAGCACTTAGGACAAGGCTGAGCAACTCAGGCAATGACTCCGAACACATCCCAGGAGCCCACACCCAAAGATTCTCTTCACGTCTGTCCCCACTTAACACCCCAGCGAGAGCGTGTGGTAATGGCACTAGCAGGGCTTTATGTGACTGAGTAAATGAAAATCAGGTGCAGGGGTGTAGTGTGTTAGACTGGATGGCCGAGCTTTGTCATTGCTGAAAGAATCACCAAGGAAAGGGTTGAAGTCGGCTAAAGCAACGAGGCAAGCCAGCGTCCAGCTGCCTAGAGAACCCTGGGGCTGTAAGATTTCTAGGCCTGGGAGCTGGTAAGATGGCTTAGCAGATAGAAGCTATACGAGAATAAGGGTCTGAGTTCTGATTCCACCACCCATGTAAAATACTGTGGCAGGATGGGCACCCGTAACCCCAGCACTGTATGGAGTTGCAATCGGGAGGATTGCTGGGGCCTGCTGGCTACCAGGCTCAGTAAGAGACAGATCTGGCTGGGAAGGAGCAAAGCAGAGTATCTGATATCTTCTCTGGTATCCACATGTGCATGAAGCCATGCTCATAAAGTGCACATATAACACATACATACACAGAGACAGGGACAGAGAGAGAGAGAGAGAGAGAGAGAGAGAGAGAGATCTAGGCATCTAGGCAGCGAACGTTAAAAAGACTGGATGTTCAAGGTCCTCAAGTTGGAATGAGGAGAACCAGCCAATCCTCAAACGTCAGCATACTTATGAATCCCCTAAGAAGTGCAGGACCATGTGGGCTCCAGGCTGACTCCTGAGATTCCTTCCAGTGGAGCAAGTCTGCCCTGAGAGCCTGGAATCTGCATGTTCATGAGTGTCTAGGTTAGTTCTGCACAGGTGGTCCCGACCCACAAACACCAACAGACTTGCCCACAAAGCCCATTTCTGTTGCTTTGTTTTAAAAGGAATGAACACCTTTTCCGAAACAAAAGACAAATAGTGGAGAAGCAGAACTTTAAGCCTTCAACTCGGTAAAATTTCAAGATAATTAATAGAGATTGGTTAGTTGCTAGAATATGAAGGATTCACGAGCGCACCATAGATTGGGTGAAAAAAATGAATTACACTTAGATGATTTAGTATTTCTGAGATGAAATAAATCTAATGGCTGAGTGAAAGGCAAAAAGTAAACCTCTGTCATCTGAAGTTATCCGCTATGATAATATCTCAGCCACCCATTGGGTGGAGGAAGCCTGGACCACTAACATCAGAAGGCATCGACTACATTCCAGAACACATACTAGGAAGGGCACAACTGCATCTGAAAAGAAATGGCTATTACCAACCCACATAAATCCAGAGAGAGGTGTTTGCGGTCCAAGGTGACCTAATATTTTTATAAATAAGTCCAAAGATGGAGTGGGGATTATGCAAATCAAACCACAGACGATACAAAAAAGGCAGGGACCTCAAGTCTGTGGAGAATAGAATTTAACTAGTGGGCAATGTCTTTAAATTTGCCTTTATTGAATCTTGTATATTGAAGTCACACGTTATTGTATCTGCTTATTGAGATTCGGTGGGGCCAAATGCTGAGTGATTTATGGGAAGAAAGATAATCAAATGCCTCAGGAGAAAGAGTCTATACCTGGAGACCAGACCCAGTGCTGGACAGATAGGAAGTAACGGGAAGTGGTTCGGCGTTCACAGAGCACTTTGGTATTCTCTGAAAATGGGGGTCATCCCAAGAACTGGTATATAAATCAAACAAGGAAATATCTATCCTTTGAGCTACTTGGCCTTGTTGCTGTTTCCGGCAGAAGTGCTTCCAGACGGGAATTCAGAGCAGGATAATGGCACCAGGATTATGTAAGACAGACCCTAGTTCATCCAAGAATACAGAGGATGCAAGACCAAAACACTGAGCATGCCTACTTGTTGGGGAAGGAGACACAAAAGACAAGGGGATGTGGCAGAGCAGTTCCAGCTCTCATTAAGGACACACACAGCTGGAATGGTGGAGAAAGGGCTGCTAGTGGTAGCGCCATCCCATGGGACGCAGAAGGATGGTGACCGGACACCTCTCTAGTTAGGATGCATTAGAGATGATTAAAAGCATTTCTTGTCCAACTCAGGGGTAGAGGGGTAGGCTTCATGACCTCTCCAAAGGTCACTTCTACCCCTAGGGATCACCTGTCTGAAGGGCACCAGATAAAAATAAAGTCCATTAATCACCAAGCTGTCACACAATGTCCTGAGAGAGCCAGAATGAAGAAGGGCAAACTGCAACAGACCTTGCTTTGCAGAGGGGGGAAGAGGGAGGCAGTACGTATGTGGGCAGAGTCAAGGAAGCAGCTGCGGAGACTTCCGGAAAGCTGGTGCCATCCTGTGATGAGTCCTTCCAAGTCTTTCTTCAGGGGAAACAGGGGGAGGAAGTGACCCTATGGGGAGGGGAGCAGAAAACAGCCAAGGACACCAAGGGGCCCTAAACAAAGCTGGGGGAATTGGAGAAGAAGATCTGCTGGGAGCACAGACCAGGAGCTAGGAGGAAGGAGGATGATATAAAGGCTCTGGGCAGAAGAGGAGGACCAGGAGCCAGGCCAAGAGGAGAGCCAGGAGCTCTCCTTGGAATGCCACAAAAATTCTAGAAAAAGGGCCAGTGAGTCGGCTTAGCTGGTAAGTGCATTTACCACCAAGCCTGATGACCTGAGTTTAATCCTTGGAACCCACGGGGAGAAGGAGAGAACCAACTCATTGTCCCCTGACCTCCACACAAGCCATTGCATGTGCGCATCCCAGCCACAGACATACAATCCATCACCCATCAACGCAATAAGAATTTTTTCTGAAGTTACAGAAATAGAGTAGAAAGTTAATCCCTATCTATAACAGAAGAAAATCACATAATGGAAAATGCAGCTTTTTAAAAAAGAAACAGAGCAGTTATGTCTCAGCTTCAAAGCAATTGCTGGCACTGTTATTGGAGTGCCGTACACAGCTGGAAATCCTGCCCTCTGCCCAGTCTCCCAAGGACCAGCATGCTTGGACTGTTCACATATCAGAATCCAACTAAATGCTATTCGGAAGCAAGGCACAGACCAAAGCAGGTGCTTTCTGCCAAAATCCACCAGACCCCAGGCACTGATTCCTTCTCTTCCTGGAACACAGTTGCTTAGGATGGCAATATGACCTGCAGACATCTCAGGAATGCCATCTGCGTGGGGTAATAAGCAGCCAAATGAACGCCATGGAGTTTGAGTTCTGGCAAAATGTTATCCCACCAGACGTCATCTCCACAGGGCACAGAATATCTTAAAATCAAGAGGCCAGTGAGGGGATAGGGGAAGGTACCACCTCATGTGCTCCTTATGTACTATCCCTTGGCTTTCTTTGTCCTCAAGGAGCTGCAGGATCTGACAAAATGGAGAGGTACCCAGAGGGACCATGATGACAGGCCCTGCCTTTTCTAGCTTCCTGCTGTTCTCTGAGCAGCCTGGTCCCAGTGGCCAAGCTCTGGGTTTCGATAGCAGATGAGAGGGGAAAGGAAGATCCCCAGGCATGTGCTATTGATGGCTAGTCTTGCCATGGAGTGAGCAGAAGTGCCCAATAGAATGACAGTCAACAGGACATGGCTGTGGAACCTACCTACCACACCATACCCTGGCATGTGAGGAAAAAGAAAGCTACTGCCTTCTTTGTGACCACAGTCCTTCCTTGTCCCCCTCCCTTGGCCTCTACCCCTCCTTCTAACCTCAGACTCTAACCCAGGAGCCAGGCAGCTACTCTTCCAGTGATATTTGTGAATCAGGAAAGGAAGGGTGGAGATGAATCCAGGGCCATTCAAGCCATCGTCATAGAAAGATTCATAACCAGTCCTGCCTAGGACAGGAGAGGAGGAGAGAGAAATAGAATTAGAGGGAAACAAATGGAAAGTGACAGGAGCCAGTCACCTTTGTCAGAGAGTTTAGGGTGACATTTTTGTTTGTGATTCTGAACTGGAGAAAGATGTGGACGATGAGTCTTGAAAGAGACAGAGAACGTGGGAGAACATAGGCAGAAAGCCAGAAAGGAGACCTGCCATCCTGGAGGGCAGAGGGTGGAGTCCCCTGCCAGACTGTCCACAGTGCCCAGAGCCCCACCACAGCAGTGACAACAGGAGGGAATGTGACCACATAGAGTTTGAAGAAGAAAAGCCTGGTGCGGCCCAGAGCTGCCAAGGCAGCATAGGAAGACTGGCTGACACAGCACACAAGATACTCACTGTCACACACGTAGGGTTTGTCATGGTCTTCCTGAGAAGCAGCATCATGCCTCCTCCTGCCGCCTGCAGAGCCACGAGCCTGAGGAGACATTGAGCATGAGACACTTGTTACCACAGCCACTCAGCTCATGGGCATACACTCTTGAGGGCCTGCAGGAACCACCTGCATCACAGCCCCTGTTCCCATGCCAACCCTGCATTACAAGCAAGACAACAGAGACCCAGGGGATGGGGTAACTTGTCCCAAATCACTCAGCTACTCACCCGGCTCTTCTTATTATTTTAATAATAACTCCAAGAAGGAGGTTTATAATAGTGGTCCCCTTGTATAGGGGAAGGGACTGAGGCAACAGAGAGGTGGAGTAACTTCCCCAGGGCCATTCATCTACCAAATGCAGAGCCAGAATAGAAACAGGATGTGTGACTGAAAGAAGATGGCCTGGCCCGACTATGAAAATCCTCAGCTAGCGGCATTATTCTGGTGGGGGCGCAGGAGTTGGGAGCAAACTGGAATATGTAGGGAAAACATGGGGTTACATCTTTAAAGGTTTTACTTGTCCTGAGCACCCTTCTTCCCACACCTCTTGGTTTCCAGGTTAGTGTGAGGGAAACTATTTTGTGCAGCCATATACTCTCGCCATCGTGAGGGTCTGAATCCCTGCAGACCCACAGCAATGGAGAAAGCCAACTGCGGCTGACCCTTCTGAAGCTGTGAGCCAAGCTAAAACCCCACTCTCTCCAGGGCTTTCCCACAGCAAGTCTAACTGATGCAATCCCATATCCTTCAAATACGGGGCCTCTACTCTTCCACCACACAGCGCCTCTCTACTTCATTGACACCACGCTGCTTGCTGTACATGCTGGTCACCTGATGAGCACCCTGGGGGTGGGGGACAGGGAGTAGAACTACAGTGTCCCCCCAGGTTCCTGGGCTTACAATGCCTTCTCCACCATGTTTGACCTTCACAGTAGAGCTGGGCTGCAGGCAGGGCTCCTGTACTTGGTCAACCTCAGGCCTCCAGCTGGGGACTAAGACCTTAACCTTCAAGGTCAATTAGAGCTGGATTCCTGATACCTACCAGAGCACTGTGTGTCTCCCTGGGTGGGCCATGTGATCAGGGGGGACTGGGATAAGAAACAAGACTTCGGGGGTAACAGAGACTACCCTGAAAGGCTGCCAACAGCTCTCCATCCCGAACAGTGGCTACCAGAAAACAGCAAGGCTTATTTATAAGCTACTGTAAACCCCATGCAGGCCTTCCTGCGGCACCTTAGCCTCCTCTGGGTCAGGTGTTGCTAATGGGTAGCAGTAAACTCCCAGCTATGGAAAGGACTGGCTGCAGTCTTCAGGGACAGAGAAGAAGGTCAGCAGGAGAGGAACACGACAGGACAGAGATCTGGAGTGCCAGCCCAGGATTTGCTCTAGAGAAGTAGGCCCGAGGATTGACGGTGGAAAGGCCTGGGATGGATTCTCCCACACATACACACTCACAAATGTAAGTGTTCTCATCTTTCTGGGGACTTCCCTGTAGACAGGCCCACTCTCCAGGCCTGGGACACTCGTTCTCAAAATACACGCACCTCACAATCAACTCCACTTGCCTCCTTTTGTCTTCTCCTCAGCTTGTCTTTTTGGAAAAGAAAAAAAAAAAAGAAATTCCACTTCCCTCTTCCTCGCTACCTCCCTAGCCCAAGCCCTGCTATGGATAGTCAATAGTAGTTACTGTCCTCCTTTCCCTCCTCCTCCTCTTCCTCCCCATGCCCTCGTTATGCAGAACTAACCACCCCCCCCCTCCAGAAGCTGCAAACTCTGGCGTCACCCTGAGGCACTGACAGACACTGTGTCTAGGATGCTGAAGGTGGTCACCTTAGGGCCCTGGCCCTCCCCGCACCTCCTCAGTAATGCCAGAGACAGCTTGACATGCACAGCCGGCAGCTCTGCCACAGCCCCTGGAGCAGGTAAAACTAAGTCAGGCAGAATGACAAGGCCAGGCAAATGCCAGAAGGGGCTCTACAAGACTGGGCCTGTGTCAGGCAGGAGAGGAAGGGAGAACAGGAGCACCTGGGGCTTCTGAGGGAGACAGCAGAGGGAAAGAAGGGTGCTGCTGGGAGCCAGGCTCCCTCCCCCTGCTGCTGGGCTGACCAGCAGGGAGCTACATGCTCCCATGCTCCACACACACTGGTCTTGCCCAACAGAGATAAGGGCCATAGGGTATCTGAGGCAATGCATGTGGATTCTCCTAAGGCAATGGAATGCTGCATCTCCTGGAAGATGCAAGCTCCTCAACTCAGAACCCTAGGTGTCTTGCTCAAATGCCACTTCCTCCAAGAAGCCCTCCCCAGCCCACTGGTGTCCACTTGCTTCGTTCTTTCTTCGCCTCTGTTTTTTGTTTGGTCACAGCATTGTCGTTATCCGGCACTACATGGACATGTGTTAGCTCATTCGTTAATTTTTTTTTTAATCTGTCCCACGAGAGGTAGAGTCCTGTCTGGGCCACCACTATTCCTGGAACCAAGTACATTCCTTAAACGGTTGCCAGGTCATTGCATCAATCTATCAGGCCATTGTTGAGTTGACCATTCTTCTTCTTCTTCCTCATCTGTATCCCAGTGCCCAAAGGATATCAGCTGATCCTGAACTCCCCAGGAAAGCTCCCGGCTGGGGCTCTACCTCCCCACTGCCCAGACTAACCCATCCTGCATGACCACCTGTCCAAAAGGAATGAGAAGTGGGAGCTTAAGGTCTTCCATTGCCAGCTGTGACACACGTACACGGCCAATGGTAGCCTACCGCCAACCCAACAGTCTCACCACAGCCTCACGCTGTGTCTACATCTTGGTTTTCACGGTTTCTTTTACGGTCACCTCCACCATGCCATCCACCACCAGCCTACATTTCAGCCCAGCCAGTGTCCCACTCCTCCCAAAACCCTCCTGCCGCAATGCAGAGTAAGCCAGCTTTGTCTTGAACTCTGATGGGCCTAGACTTCAATCCCAGCTGTATTTGTCAGATGTTCGTTACTGTAACAAAAAGCCTGAGGTAAGGACTTTCATAAGGAAAAGAGGTTTATTATGGTTCATGGATCTAGAGGTGCAGCTTGTTGGGGACTCATCTGGTGATACCCTTCTTGCTACCAAAATCCATAGGTGAAACAGGGAGACCGCATGTGTTTCTCTTTCACACCTTCTCCCTCTTCTTATTGACCCCCAGGAACCAATCAGGAAGCTTGACCCTGTCCTTACCTAATAATCCTAGTCATTTTCCAAAGGCTCCTTCTAAATGCTACAGCCATCCAATTTCTGACTTCTCCACATCTCCTGAAGGACTTTAAATGTCAGCACACGAAGTCTCACGGACACTCAAGCCATATCCAGACAACAGATAGCACCAGTGGTATGACATAGAACGAGCTACCCCTCTGAGCCTTAGCTTACTTATAAAATGGGCAAGCGCAGGCCAGATGTGTTGGTACATATCTGTTACCTCAGCACTCAGGAGACAGGGGCAGAAGGAATACTGCAGGTTTAAACCAACCTGGTCTACACAGAAAGTTCCAAGACTACTTAGAAAGACTGCGTCTCTCTCAATCAATACATATATAAGTAAGTAGGTGAATAAATGGACAGAGAAACACCCCTGCAGCACAGTTACTGTGACAGCTAGGGTTAGGAGTGTCAAGCCACTGGACATAGCATTAATCCCACAGGAAGTGTTCAGTCAGTTGTTGACCCCTCCACGACCCTGTGGATCCTCTGGGCTTTCATGTTTGGTTAGCACGCCATGAGAAGTCTGCAGTCCTCTTACTGTATTGTGAGTCTTAGCATCTCCCCAGTTTGAGTCTTGTGTCCTTGAGGGGAAAGATGGCATTTTATAGTTTATCACGAACCCTACCGTTCTGCTGGGTGCACAACCCAAAGCTCTTCCACATATATTAGCTCAGGGGCTTCTGGAAGCATCCTGTGAGTTGGACCAGTCATGCTGCTGTCACTGTCTTGTCAATTGGTGCCAGTTCTGAATGAGTCCATGACTTGCCCACAGTCCCAAAGCCAGTGGAAAGAGCAGGACAGGTTTCTAGACTCTTATATAGAACCCTTTGAATCTTACCCTCCAAACGTGACCCATCCTCCTTCCCTGAGATGCTCACCCTTCCATTCACACACTGGGGCCATGGCAGGTAGGACTGCACCGCAGGGCAGTCTTACTGACCGTAAGTGGGAAGGCTCAGGAAGAGTCAAGTATTGCTATCCCAAGCCTAATTTAACTCCAACCTAGGTCACTTGAGTCTACCTTTAAGGGACTTGGAACTTGAAAGCAGTGAGCTCTGTTGGTCACCTGGACTGTATGGATTCATAAACTCAAGCACTCTAGAGTGTACACAGAGGAGCTAGGAAACCCAAGTAACAGAGAGAAGAGAGAGGCCACAGAGGCCACAGATGGGATCCTTAATCTCCTCAGTCCTGATTCTATCACCTCCCAGCCCATTTTGTGATCTGGATCTTCAAAGATCACTCACATTTGGGACAATGACCCTAAGGTTTCAAATCCTTCTCATTTAAGCTTAAAGCCATTGAGCTTCCTATAACAGAGACCCAGAATGAAGACAGACTCCAGGCAAGGGCAGTTAGTTTTCCTACAAAAGCTGCTCTCGAGTAGTATCCAGGGATGAGCATCAGGCCTCTTCTCCTATAGGCTGGAGATAATGGCTCCCCAGTTAAGAGCACTTGCTGCTCTTCCAGAGGACCAGCACCCACAGTTGGCTTTACAACCAGGAGATCCGACGCCCTCTTCTGGCCTCTGAGGACACCTGCACTCATTGCATATGACCACATAGGCATAATTAAAAATAAATATTTTTTGACACAAGCTATTCTCCTGGTGCCACTAAAAGACCAATTGCCTTTTTCATTCTTATTTTCTCACAAGCAGACAGCGGGGTTTTCCAGAGGCTACATGACATCTGACAGGGCCTTCAGTGTGCACTTGTATATTCATGAGCTACATTCATAAGCTGAGTTTTGTCTTAATTTCAAATAGAGCACATCATTAGTGAGATTAATGCCACCTGTTATACTCAGAACACTAGCTTTGAGGCTGTCAGTATTTGTTAAGGGTGTAAAGAATTCCTGAGGCAGACAGAGAAGGGGAGGGACTGCTCAACTACCTTGCGACTGAATGCATGGTCGTCAGACCAGCAGCACCTGGGAGCTTATTATCATCCAGGCAAGGACTTAGCCCCCATACCCCAGAACTAGCACACCAGAATTTGCTCTTTGGCAACACCCCAGGTGTTAGGGGATATTTGATCACACTGTGAACCCTGAGTTTGCATTTGTGTTCATTAAATAAAATTAACCTGGGGTCAGGAGGCTGTGTCAGCAACTAGAAAGTAATCATAGCGCCTCAGAGCGCATCCAGGATAGAGAGACACAGGAAGTGATACAGTGGGGTTTGGGGTGATGCAGGTTTTCCTGGTTTGGTGAAGCAGAAGCGTGGATCTTCCTTGAATGTCAGCAAGAAGAGAGGGTTAGCTAGTTGCTGCTCAGCCTCTATGGGCTCACAGGTTTTCACCCCAGACTTTGACTCTCGAGTCTTATTCATAACTAGGACGGTAGAGATTTAGTTAAAGCTACCT
>LOEQ01000726.1:236548-255780 GCA_001685075.1 Bramus lutescens | reverse complement strand
GGGCCCGAAGAGGGCGCCCGCCTCCCGGCCGGTGCTACCCCATACCTTACTGGCACTAGTCAGAAACGGGACGCGAGCGATCCCCATGCCGTTGCCCCCCACCACTGATGTCACCGTCCAGTGTTCTGATGAGGTAGCAATGAGAGCTGGAGTTGGGGCTTCTCTCTGCTGCCCCCTGGTTAACCCTGTTCTGCTCTGGTGATAACTGAAGTCGAATCCCCACACTTGTTTCCTAAGGGAACCCCAGTGGAAGTCGCCGCGAGTACTCACGCCATATGCTTCGGGCTGCTAAACTCTGACCCTTATTACCTGGGTCACTTCCTGATTCTAGTGAGCATTCACGACACGTCAGCTCCACTCTCCGGTTCTTCACACAGGCCATTTTGACCAAGCCCAAGCTCTCCCCCCAGGGAGGTAGCCCCAGATTGCCTGCCCTGCCCCAACAATGATGTTTTTCGTCAGGACCTTATGACCTTACATTCTTGTTCACTCTTTCCAGCTAAGTGTTTACACCACCACACGGTCCAGCCTTGGTGCAGAGAACAATGTGGACCTGGTCTTGAACGTGGAAGACTTTGATGTGGAGTCTAAATTTGAAAGGTGTGAATGTGGGGCAGATTGCCAGGGGTGGATTCCACGATGTCACTGGTCGAATTGTGTACAGAGTGAGGATATCCTAGAGAAAGTAGATGTAAACATTCAATCTGAAAGTCACCAGTGTGGAGTTTGTCACTTAGAAAGTAGTTGCTGGTCCTGTCTGATGGCAGTGTCCCAAGGAGCAGGCCATTGGTTTTCCTGGTAGAAGTAGGTTCACCTGTTGCTTATGAGAGGGGAAAGTGGGATGGTGGAAGCGTGCCGAAAGTCTTCATTAAGTGTCCTTTGACATTAGAATAGGTCATCAGTGCTCAGCTACGTACACTAACTTTTCAGAATCAACATGGTTTAGCATTCAAGTGATTATATCTTGTAAAAGTTCAAATAAAAGTTATAAGTGGCTTGCCCCTCAGATCAAGGTTCTGTATTGCCCAACAGGCTTTGGCCTCACTAATCAACTGGTCTTCAGCTCCCACCCGTGCATTATCCAAGCCTATTAGCCTGTGACCTTAGAGCGATTGGTACTACCAACTCCCATCCTCCTGAAATGGGGCTGGGAAGTGCTGGCACCGTTTACTTTCCAGTTGGGTTTAGTTTTGTAGAAGTAAATACTGCTTCCTGTTCCTGTTCATTACACTCATGTCAGTTGTCCGGGACAGATAGTGAAACTTTGATTTTGGATCTGGAGGAAGTTGTAGAAACATTCCTGGAAAGAGCCCTTGCTGAGCTCCATGTCAGTGCACACCTGCCAGAAACACCACAGCAGAGTTGTGTACACTCAGCACCTATGTATGTGGACTTCCTTTTGGTTCCCTGGTAAAGATGTCCCTGCTTCAGAGCTTCAGAGGAATCCGTGCCCTGTCTGCTTCTCCTTGTAGCGGTTCCCACCATGGCTTTTGAAGCAAGTCCCTTCTGAGGCTTTTAAAATGGAGCAGGGAGTGCTGTATTTTTCATAGTGCTTGGGACACGATTGTGTTCTGAAAAGTCATAGGCAGGTTTCCTTTTTAGTATTTCTAAGCTAAAATTAGATTGTGTAAATCTAAAGAGATGATTAGCTACCATGTGTATGGCCAGTGTGTGCCACCATGGTGGTACACACCTTTAATCCCAGCTGTTTGGAAACTGGAGCAGGAGGAACCTGAGTTTGAGGACTGTCTGTGCTACATAATAAACATGGAACTTAACGTGTACATGTTTAAAATGACTGTTCTGTTTTAGGACAGTTAATGTTTCTGTACCAAAGAAAACAAGAAACAATGGGACGCTGTATGCATATATTTTCCTACATCATGCTGGGATTCTGCCCTGGCACGATGGGAAACAGGTACACCTGATCAGTCCTCTGACTACCTACATGATCCCCAAACCAGAAGAAATTAACCTGCTCACTGGGGAGTCTGCCACACAGGTATGGGGTCTTAACAGATCACTGTAGCAAGCTTGTATTTCTTGTTCAAAGTTTGTATGCATGCCTTATAATGGAAGCTTAAAGGAATGTGATTATTACTGTCATACTTAATAGTAGCCCATGGGTTTGCAGATAAACTATAGCAGGTTAGTATTGAACTGTGATTCATAGCACTCTAACAAACTCCCTCTCTGGCTCTAGGGCTGCTGTTTTTAGGCAAGTGTGTGGTGTATGCCTTCCTGGAAGGGCAGTTATGTTTCAGAGCTCACCTGTACTTTCTTGTGAGAGTCATCATGTGTGCACGTATGTGCCCATACACAAAGAACACACACACACTGCATAGGAGTACATGACTAGGTATTTCTTTTTATGCTCTTAATTCAAAATTATAGGAAGGGCATAGGTACTGTTTTATGTTTTGTTTACCTTTAGAAAACTGTGTAAAGAAAAAGTTACTCACAAAAGTGGTTATTCAACCAAGCAAGATGACTCTCTCCTGATATCCTAGTACTTAAGGCTGAGGTAGAAGGGTTGCCATGAGTTCCAGAGCAGTCTGGACTATAGACTAAGACTGTTGGGGGCAGGGGAGTCATTCATGGGCTCGTGGCATAAAATAAGAAATATTCACTATCTGTGTCTGTATTGAGTAGAAGGTAAGACAGATTACAAAACAAAAATGATGGCACCTTTGCACAAAGTAGCTATCATCTAGAGGTTAGGAGCAGATTCCTAGCCAGGCAGGGGTGTCACTAGTCTTTAATCCTAGCCCTTAGGACGCACAGGTAGGTGGGTCTCAGAGTTCAGGATAGCCTGGTCTACAGAGTGAATTCCAGGACAACTAGAGCTGCACTGGGAAACCTTGTGTCAGTCAAACAAATACTGTTTTTGTTTGTTGTCCCCTGCTGTATCTCCTTGTGGGCAGTGATGAGGGGAGGCTTCATGATGGTAGTGTGGGGAACAGGCTGGTGTCTATGTGAAGTAACATGGAACCATTAAAATACAAGCTGTTGTTACTGTTGCCTGAGACAGAAAATGCCATGTGACAGCCGTTTGAGTGGAAATAGGGTGGTGCTGCTTCCTGAAGGAGGCATCTGGGTTTGAGATAAAGTTGATTTCCCCAGAGTTTTCTCCTGAGTTTGTTTTATCTAGAATCAGTAACAGATCCTGTGCATCTCCTTTCAGACCACTCTTTGTTACCTTTTATCTCATTTAGTGTTGTGTCTCGGTAGTCTTTCCCTAGCTCACAAGGATGCAGGCCTGCTGTGTTAGTTCCCCAGTCCCTGATCCCTCAAGCTCTCACAGAACCAGTTGGAAGGAGGGAGGATGTGGTCTGGGAGTAACAGCCCAAGGTTCCTAGAACCCTTCAGCTAGGCCTCCTTTCCCACTTTTGCCAGTTTAGAGAACAAGTGGGTTCTCAGTTGGAGACCCTGGCCTCAAAACTGGTTCCAGGTAGTGTAGCCTCCATTTCTGTTCTTTATAGCAGCAGATAGAAGCAGAGAAGAAGCCGTCTAATGCCCTGGATGAACCCGTTTCTCACTGGCGACCCAGGCTGACCCTGAATGTGATGGTGGATGACTTTGTCTTTGATGGGTCCTCCCTGCCTGCAGATGTGCATCGGTACATGAAGATGTAAGTCTCAAGTGGAACCCTGGGAGGGAAGCCAATCCTAGACCTGATGGCAGAGCAGGCATCAGTAGTGGGTGAGCCCCAAAAGGGTGTACCTTGCCTTTATTCTGGACCCTGTCAGTGTCGTGAGCTGCCGCAGACCCCATACAGCCCCTTGCTCACCTCCCAGAGGTGATGGTTAAGGTGACCAACAGGATTGAGAGGAAATGAGTTTCCAGCTAGTGCATCTCATTTTTAGTCCAGGAAGCGTGTCCCCTGGGCTGAAACAAAAAGCGACTGACTGCTGTGCACCCTATTGCTGTGCACTGTTCTCATGGTCCCTGGGCTGTGAAGTGTGGGTTTTGTAGCTGTACTCACTAAATTTAAGATTTCATCTCTAAGTTGTGACTTAAATAATACTTACCATCCTTAGTTAAATGTGACTGTATTTAGGAAGCTCAGTGTTGAGATCATGGTGTCATGTGGCTTTTGGAAGTGGCTGAGAATAACTTCTATTCATAACAGATAGTTTCTCTGATATTGTCAGTGGTTTTGTATTTTCTTTTGTAAAGTTTGAATATCTTCATGTCTGTGGTGTTGGGGAATTGAATGAAGACATATGATAAGCAAGAACTCTACCACTGACCTAATTCTCCAACCCTAAATCTTTTTATAAAATGTTTTTTCTGTACATGCTCCAGATTGTATTCATTTGGTACACAAAGAGCCAGCTCTGACCCTGTCTCCAGCCTTCCCCTCAAGCAACCTGCTGTGTGTGGATAGCCTTCCAGAGGTTGTGCCCCAGCTAGTGCCCCCACCACCCACTTAGAGGGCAGGTGTGTGGGTCTCCCCGCTGGTGACTATAACTGTTGTCATGCTGTGTTACCCTCTCCTGCTTCTGTTTGGAAAGCCATCTTGTGAGATCCAGTGGCCAGGATACAGCCAACAGTGATACAGGGTGGGATGTTCCCAGGGTGACCAACTTTCTGCAAATATTTAGTGCCCCAAGGGGATAAATTTGACACTGACTTCAGGCTTTTTTGCTTCAAACCCTCAGGATTCAGCTTGGAAAGACAGTGCACTACCTCCCCATCCTGTTCATTGACCAGCTGAGCAACCGGGTTAAAGACCTGATGGTGAGCTACACTCTTCCTGGGCATAGCACAGAGCTTCCCCTGAGAGTAGGGAGTGTTGCCATGTTTGGGCCAGGAAGAGGTCTCAGTACCTGACTCGGCTCTGCCTTTAGTGGTGGCTTCTTTGGGACTCTCTTCTGGTGGCAGACTCTTGGATCGTTCATTAGGATCTTAGGTAGTAATCCCTCAGAACTCTACCAGAAAGGCTTGCATGCCTGCTCCTGGCATGTGAGACCTTTTATGCTTCTAGTTTCTAACAGTGTCTCTCCCACTGCCATTTCTGTGTTCCCTAATAAGCAGGCTAGTCCTGCTGTAGAACTAGAGATTCATAGCTGAACCTGGCCTGTGAGGGAGCCACAACTCCTAGGATAGCCATGGGCAATGCCAAGGTCTTGTGGAGATGAAATGGCCACTCTGGTGCCCTTTTATAGCAATAAAGGTGCTATTTTTCCAGAGAGAAGAAGGGTATTTTGAGAGAAGAAACGTGGCTGAACTTTGGCTCTGCATTATAAGGAGACTAACGGTGGTTAATATTTAATGTCACTGCATCAGATACCATGCTAAGTATTTCCTGTCCGTTGTAACAATTGCTGCCAGGACTTATGTCAGTGTTCTTTCACAGTGGAAGTAATTTGGGGCAAGAAAGGAGCTTTGACTGGGGTCACAGGTGAGCGCCTGTGCGTCTCCCATTGCCATTTGTGAGTGTTCCCTAACAGGCCCCCTAGATGTCTTTAGACAACAGGGAGCTGCCACAGGTCCCCTCAGACCCCTGGTTGGCTGTGACTCAGGATGACAGGCTCCCACCGTCCTGCACTTTCCTCAGGTGTCATCTGCACCTAGATGACCTGTGGTAAGGAAGTCTGACTGACTTCTGACCTCTTTCTCTGACTTGGTTTTCCTTGTTTGAACCTTGGGATACTGGGTTCTGTGAAATGTACAGGCTGTGCCTTGTAAACCTGGGGCTGTTTGCAAACCTACTGCAAGACCTAATAGTGTTTGCAAACCTACTGCAAGACCTACTAGTGCTTGCAAACCTACTGCAAGACCTACTAGTGTTTGCAAACCTACTGCAAGACCTACTAGTGTTTGCAAACCTACTACAAGACCTAATAGTGTCTGCAAACCTATTACAAGACCTAATAGTGTCTGCAAACCTACTACAAGACCTACTAGCGTTTGCAAACCTACTGTAAGACCTACTAGTGTTTGCAAACCTACTACAAGACCTAATAGTGTCTGCAAACCTATTACAAGACCTAATAGTGTCTGCAAACCTACTACAAGACCTAATAGTGTTTGCAAACCTACTACAAGACCTAATAGTGCTGATTTCTTGCAAGCAGTTGGGATATTGTGTTAAATGACTATGTTTTTGTGACTGGGTATCCAGTGTTTGTCTAAAAGCTAGTGTAGTTAGAGGCTATAGGCCAGCATCTGCAGATTGTATATTTCCTGGTGATCCTGTTGGAACCCTTATGGGCTTGCTGTAAGGTACGGCAGCCTGTAGTGAACATGTAGGCAACTAGCTTCGCTGTGACACCTATTTGTGTATCGTTTGCTCTGTTCCATGTGAGCCGTTTCAGAGGAATGTCATCTTTAGGAGGCAGTCTAGCCTGCTAGGTTAGTCCAGCTAGCAGACTCTGATAGGAACTTACAGTGGCATCCCTGAGACACATCTGACCATATAAGGGATGTTCAGAGGTGCGTCCATGATGTGTAGAGCCCCAGCACTTAGCCGCCAAGTCCTAGGCCTGGTGACTACTTAACCCTGACACATTTCAGGTTGCCAGCTCCCTTGTATGTGACATGCCTTTAACACCAGCAATGTTTATGGCAGGAGGTTGGGGCAGAAGGTTGGATGATGGTTTCCAACTCATGTCTTACAAATCGTGGCCATACTTCACCTGCTATAGGTGTGTGGGCTCAGGTGTTGTCTCTAATGGTTCACCTGAGAGCACAGCCCTCCATGTCCTTCAGTACAATCCCCTCTCTTCTAAGAAAGGTCCATGGCACCTCAGCCTCAGCTAGTAAGCTGACCAGTTTCTAGCCAATGCTAATTGTGAGCCTATTTCCTAGTTGTCAGGGCTTGTGCAGCTTGGGAAAATGCTGGACACACATGGAATAGGGCATTACTAAAAATGATGATCTCATAGCAAGTATGGTTAGAAGTAATACATGGAATCAAGCTGGTGCTCAGAGCTGTCAGAGGATTGAGTCAATACAGCACCTCTGCTGCTCAGCTCTGAGACAATATCTGGCAGAACTCCTGTGGGAAAAACTCAATCTGAGCATAAAAGGGCCTAGAATGAGGAATGAGCCTTGTATTAGACCCTGCCCCCTGCAGCACCCACTGGGGCTGGCATGGAGTTGCAGAAAGTTGTGCAGGGAACTTCTAGAGTATCTAGGTCTATTGGGATATAGTGCATGGCTGCAGGCCGCTTTCCAAAGTTGCGTTAATCATCCTGGCCGTGTTTGATGGCCCTCCCTCACCTGTGGGTCTCTTGGTGGCAGGTGATAAACCGCTCCACCACTGAGCTTCCACTCACTGTGTCCTACGACAAGATCTCACTGGGCCGGCTGCGCTTCTGGATCCACATGCAGGACGCCGTGTACTCCTTGCAGCAGTTCGGTGAGTGGCCCTGGGCCCTGGCCGAGATGGGAGGAGGTGTTTGGTGAGTCCACCTTGTGGCTGTTTGTCCAGCAGCTGACACGGACCCATACTGTACTCTCTGCTGGGGGTCATTTATGGAGTCATTTTTGGCCTTGTGGTCAAATAGCTTATAGTGGTTCGGCTCCTTTCATCTCTAGATTGTAACCTTAGGAGTTAGTTGAAAGTTGGGTTTATTCAGAATATAATATTTTAAATGCCACCACTTCTGTTAACTTTTGCTCCAGATAAGATGCAAGTTTTCTACATTCAGAATAGTATTTATGACATTGGGTAAGACTGAAATGGCTCTTCTTGAATTTTAATGTGTTTTCTTTGCAGGGTTTTCAGAAAAAGATGCAGATGAAGTGAAGGGAATTTTTGTAGACACCAACTTATATCTCTTAGCATTGACCTTCTTTGTTGCAGCGTTTCATGTGAGCTGTCCCCTGGGTTCTTAATTGCAGGGACTGGTGGATACATTGGGATGGCTGGGCGGGCGTTGATAATTAGTTGGGGTCAGTTGACCTAGTTCATGGGTTCTACACAGCGTATGTAATAACTCTATGTGTTATCCCCTAGTAGACTCTTCAACTAGGAAAGTGAGCAGTACTGTCTGTGTGCATGATGTGTCATAAGCAGAGCTCAGACGTACAAGAGAGCTGGGTACAGTCAGGGTGCAAGGTAGTGAAGCATGGGGTGTAGCGGGGCTTCTCGGTACCATTCACCCCAGAACAAATGTAACTTTATAAGGATGACTGTAAGAGGCCACACAGTGAGAGATTGCACTGTTCTAAGTAATGGGCTGAGGCCTAGGTTGGGTTACCTGGATGGTCACACCCCAAGGTATTCTCCCTGGGATTTGAGTCAAATATGTATTTTTGAGAAATGCCCCATTAAGGTCTCCCTTCAAGTTCCACCATTCTGGCCTGTGGGACATGTGTAGGGATAGGTTTGATAGATGGTGAACATGTCTCACTGAACCTGAGTCTGAGCCTAATATACCTGGAGACTACCTGGTCAGTGATAGCGACGTGAGTGACTTGAGTGTAAGCTGCTGTCCTGTCTCTTCTTTGCAGCTTCTTTTTGATTTCCTGGCCTTTAAAAATGACATCAGTTTCTGGAAGAAAAAGAAGAGCATGATTGGAATGTCTACCAAAGCAGGTAGGGCCCAGGGTAGTCCACCTGCCCAAGGGTTCCTTGTGAAGCCTGGAGCTCCTGCCCACTCTTATCAGCACCCCTGGATCTGGGCTTGCCTGTAGAGATGCCTCTTAACTCAAGCAGCATAACCCCAGGCCCTGCCTCAGCAGCCAGGAAGCATCTCTGAGTTCTGTTGAAGCTATGAAATTCCAAAACACAGGACTTCTGTATAAGGGTGTGGAGTTGGCCTGCCCTTGGAGGCCTGATTGCTCACAGATTTCAGTATAGCACCAGACCTTCTGTCTGCCCTCTCCCTTCTGGCTCCAAAAAGGATGCCCCAGGGTGTTCAAGGCTCAGAAGCTCTGGCTGCTGGCTGTAGAGTCAATTTTCATAGTAAATTCCCTAGCACTTGGAACGGAGTCCTCATCAATGAGACCTGACTTTGCAGAGCAGTTGTTTGTACAAGATCCAGTGATGGTTTTGCTGTATAACAAAAGGAGCAGTGGCTAATGTGGTAGAGTTGTAATGGTGACAAGCCTTTGACATAAGTGTAGGTGCAGGTGTAAAGGGATAGAATGGGGAGGCTACCCCAGGGGGACCTGGGTTTAACTTCCAGGATAGCCCCTCAGTGTCTGTCACCAGGTATCTATGGAAGAGAGACCTCTTGCTGATATGAACAAAAGCATAGCTTTGTAAAAGGAACAAACCATAGAGTGGTACGTAACGGAAGAGTATAGAGTAAGGGCACAAGCAAGCACTCAGCTAGGGCAGCCAACCCAGTATCTCTGCTTCTCTGGGTCTGTGACTATCACCCAGGTCTGGTACCTGCTTAGACCATATCCTCTTCCTTCTGCTCCATTCTGTGGCCTCTGATAATTTATTTAAACTGCTTTCATGAGTTACTTCTTTGTCTGGGTGTTGGTGCACACCGTTATTCCCATGGTGCATATACCTTTAATATCAGCACTTGGAAGACAGGGGCACACAGATCTCTGAGTTCAAGACCAGCCTGGTCTAAAGAGTTCCAGCCCAGGATCTGAGTACTCTTAAGTACAGGCTCTACTGCTAAGCTCTATTTCCAGCCCAGCTGCTTCTCTTTAACTGGGGCAGCAAACGAGGAGAGCTGGAAGGGAGGGGTGAGAGGTTAAAAGGTGGTGGAAGTGGGTGTAAAGGGTGGGTGCAGGAAGCCCTCACCACCTTATGTGTTCATGTCCCCAGTGCTCTGGCGTTGCTTCAGCACTGTGGTCATCTTCCTCTTTCTGCTGGATGAACAGACAAGCCTGCTGGTGCTCATCCCTGCTGGTATTGGGGCTGCCATTGAGGTGAGTCCTAGACACCATGCTGGGTCAGGATGGGGTTTCTGTGAGGTCTGTGAACTTCAGGACTTGTTCAGCTGTTCTGAGTCCTGAAACAAGAGTCCCTCAGAGGACCTGCACACCTCTGAAAACATCAGGGAGACATCTGCTGGGTAAGGAAGTCTCTGAGGGTACATCTTGGTGCAGTAGATCCTGTTGGATAGACCCTGGGTTGACAGGTTTTATAAGCTGCTGTGAGGGAAACAAACAGTACGACTTTGGAGAAGCTCCTGGTTTGAATGGAATTTGGAATGGAACAGCCATGTGGTCCATAGGTAATGGCACATGACATTTGGTGACCTAGTGCTGCTGCTAGGCACTTGTGGAAAGGGGACATAGGAGCCCAGTCTGGAAGGAAGGCGGCAAGCAGGGTACAGACCCAGGGGTCCAGTTCTTAGAATAGGTTCTGTTGGTTACTGGCCCTTATGGCTATGAATGCTTGTTGAGAGATGGGCTTCATGACACTGCAACTCCATAACTGTACAACAACATTAAAATCCAACTCAGAGGCAATATGCTGGACCTGACCTTGGTAAATACTGCCGGTACAAGGTTGCAGTAAGGATGTTGTAGAACACATGGATCCCTAGTGAGTTCGGGAAGAGGCTTGGGGCCCAGGAGGAAGACTATCTTGGTTTGGAGTATTAGTCTGGTTTCCTTGTGTTTTACCAGTGACTGCACAGTCCACCAAGAGTGTAGTGCAGAGCCTTCCTAGTCCACAAATGACCGTGAGAAATAGAGGGAACAGAAACAATGTCTAGTAGGACAGGGGTAATGGGTACCAGGTCTTGTCCTTAACAGTTTACCTCCTAATCCAGTATCTCAGAATTAAATGTATATTTCCTTTTCTGCCTTCAGCTTTGGAAAGTGAAGAAGGCATTGAAGATGACAGTGGCCTGGAGAGGCCTGAGGCCTGTGTTTCAGGTGAGATGTGTGGTAACTGCTCCGGACAGATTTTCCTGAGCAGACTCACCAGACTGTCATTTCTTAGTTGCCATCAAGTTAGTGCTGAACCTTCTGGAGGCCCTTTATCCTGTCTTTCCTGCCTAGTTCAGAGCTTCCCGGAACACAGGCACATGCATGCAGAAGTGCCCCACAGGTTGGGGCTCCTCACCCAGGCTGTAGGACCTCACTGACAGAGCTCATGTCAGCTTTCTAATCTGTTGCTAATTTTTCACCTGATTCATCAGGAGATTGGACTGACTCAGTAGACACAAAGGGTCAAGGCCTTTATGATGGTGGAACTGGGGCAGGACTGGTCAGTGCCTAAGCCCGAGGCTGGGTGCGGCCAGCATTGGCACTGAGGGCAGTACCGTGGACCCTACAGTCCTGGCTTTGCTGTGCTGATAGTCTCCTGAGTCAGCTGACATTATATTAATCTCACAACAGTTTGGCACCCACAGTGAATCTGAGAGGAAGACTGAGAAGTATGATGCCCAGGTAAGCAGTTGGGGAACCTGTGATACCATAAAGGATTGGGCCCTTGCTATAATCTGGGGGGATCTTGTCCTGAGAATGTGATAGAACCAGCCTGAATAGGAGTCCCAAGTGTAAACATGTGGGTGTACCCTCTTCCCAGGGAAGGAACAATCTCTCAGATCACTGGTGCCTAGTTTGTCACCTGGACAGTTCCTGCTGTTCAGGAGATCATTTCTACCAGACACCTGGCTTCTCTGTTCATTCATGCAGAGGCCGCAGGAAGCTTCTGGCACCCAGGCCCTCATCCCCTCGCCTCTCCATTGTTGCTTAGGAGTGGGACATGTTGGATTTAACAGGATGTCTATGTACAGTATGGTTTTGGTATTTTAGTTCAAGACTCAGCTATTTGCGTTTCAGATTTTAGTGAGATGATAGCAAACAACAAATCAGAGTAAATAGAGGACCTGTGCTATAGTTGCAGCCTGGATCCCTGACCTGGACACTTCCTTGGTTTCTCCTGACTGAATTTGCCAGTCTGATGCATTGGGGGTGATGCATTGCAGTCATTGCTGCCCATGGTATGCGTGGGGGTTCTCTGGAGTCTCGGAAGAATTATGGTCATTGCACACAGTTATGCTGCCACCTGAAATGTTATTGGGGTTCTGTCTTTTTTCTTTGCTCTTGTCACAAATTAGATGATGCATCTGCTGAGGTGTTTGGTAGTTGGGGTGTTTAACTAGAAGCTGCCTCTGTCCCTCGCAGGCCATGAAGTACTTGTCTTACCTGCTCTACCCTCTCTGTGTCGGGGGCGCTGTCTACTCACTCCTCAATATCAAGTATAAGAGGTGAGTACTGCAGAGTCCACACCCTCATCTTCCCAACTGAAAACCCTGGCTTGATTTCTGAGCACAACACATGCACCTGGTAGACTGGCTCCCACGTGGGCTGCCAGGAACTAGGGACCCTTCTCAGATGTAGGTCTTCATCTCCTCTGGGTTGTGAAGAGGACAGGAGCCACTGGCATGCCGTGACCACACAGTACACATGGCATGCTTCAACCTGGGAAGTGCAGGCTTTTCCCTGCTGTGACACCAAATTTGAATACAGAGATTGGACAGAGTTTGAAAGAGAAACTAAAAACATGATGCTGCTTTGACTTCATCCCTGGAAGTCCTGGGAATGAAATCTGTCCATTCAGTGGTGTCTCTCCACTGCTTACATCCCAGATACCCTGAGTGCTTGGGTGTCACAATCGTTTTTCAGGAGGGTGATTTTTCATTTTAACATCAGCAACATGTCCTTGGCGTCAGGTCACAACTTCTTTACCTCTGTTTCAGCTGGTACTCCTGGCTCATCAACAGCTTTGTGAATGGTGAGTCCATGTGTCTCCTCCTTGGTGATGGTGTTGCAGTAGGTGCTACTTTGCCTGTTCCTCTCCATCACTTGGTGGGACAGGTTTCTAGGATGAAAAGCTAGCTGGTTGCTTACCTTTAGCACTCATACAGTGCCCTGCATTGTGGGGCCTAAGCACTGAACAAGCCTGTTCCTGAGCTTTGATCCTCCAGTGGCTAGTCTGTTTCCTTCCCTAAAAATTGGCAACACTAGCTTTCAGATCCCATCTGACATCTCATTCCATAGAATTTCTCAGATCACCCGAGCCAGAATATGGCAAGCGAAGTTTTGTGGACATCCTGGGAGGTTGGTAGATGCCCTGCTGCCCTGTGTGTGGTTCACACAGCCCATGGTGTTTGTATACTGTGTGTGTGTGTGTGTGTGTCCCATGGCTAAGTGTCAGAGCATTGGATTCTCGTGCTTTGGGTTGTACCAGTGAACAGCAGTGAGGTCAGGCCGCCTACCTATAAGCAGGTAGCTCTGGATGGAGATGCTTCTAGGTCTGAGTCCCAGGCTTAATCTTGGCATGTTTCCAAGTGTCCAGCTCTTGCTTAATACTTGTAGATAAAAGTTAACAGCAATCAGCTTTTATGATTTGTCCTTGACTCTTGGTGAGTTTATTAGCCAGGAAGCTGCACTGTGACTAAGCCAACTGAGGTCTTTTGGAAGCAGGGTGTCTCTGTATATAGCCCCGGAAGAATGGGTGTTTGGTTCTTTTTCATGCATGTTTTCTGTTTCCACAGGTGTCTATGCCTTTGGCTTTCTCTTCATGTTGCCCCAGCTCTTTGTCAATTACAAGGTAAGGCCAGGTGTCTCTGGTAAGGTAATACTCCTATGTTCTTTATGTTGCCTGTGACTGACTGTGGTATCTTCCTTGTTTCAGATGAAGTCAGTGGCACACCTACCCTGGAAGGCCTTTACCTACAAGGTAAGCACCAGGTTCATGCCAAGAACGCCTGGAAGACCCTTTGTGGGGTGCATGCACATGAGTTCACAGACACACAGTACTTTTGGCTCTTTCCACTTTGAAAAAACTAAGACATCTTTTCAAATTGTAAAGCCACCAACTACAGGATGAAGGTTCTCATAGTCATGTAGTGAAGGGTCACGTTTCTTTTGGGCAACACTGTGAAAACACAAACATAGTTTGGTTCAGTGTGAGACCAGAGCTCTGTTTTCTTCGTACAGGGTTGGGTAGACTGAGCTTCTGGGAAGCAGTTTCAGTTCTCTGAGGAGCCAGCCCAGCACTGCTCTGCTCGTGCTTCCCAGCTGTCCTCTTGGTTCTCAACAGAGAGAGCTGCAGACTCTTATGTGGGGCTGATACTCATGGGCCTGGGACCCCGCTGCCCTGCTGGCGCTGCTCTGGGCCGTGCTAGATCTTCACGCACTGTTGCTGTGGATATCACAGTTAGGGGTCCCGCCAGCTGCTGAGGAGCCATAAAATGTAGGACTCCGGCTTTGTGATGGTTTCACTGCTTCATCTGGCTTTGCAGGCTTTTAACACTTTCATTGATGATGTCTTCGCCTTCATCATCACCATGCCCACGTCTCACCGACTGGCCTGTTTCAGAGATGACGTGGTATTCCTGGTCTACCTTTACCAGAGGTGGTGAGTGTGCACATGCAAGTCCTCCTTGGCTCTAGAGCCCTGCACCTGTCTTGTGTTTCAGGCAGACTTGGTGGGTGGTGGCTTTTCTCTGTTGCCCAAAATAGGTTCCAGCTGTGTCTTGTGATGACAGTGTAAGATTGTCCCCTGCACACATAGTCCTCAAGCACAGGTCTCCAGCATGAGGCAGGGGTGGGGTGCTGGTCTTCTTTCAGGCTACATGCCCTGCAGGTAGAGGTCAGTGACTCTCTCACCTGGGCCAGGACTGTACCCACCACCAGCAGCTAATAGCCACCAGGGCGTCAGACCAAAACAGCATATCCAAGCTACCAACCCGGCCAAGGGAAAGCCTCTAGAAAGATACGTTTATTAAAACACAAATGCTTGCCTAGTCTCCCTTGCCTACTCTGGGCTTGCATCTGGCCTTTCTGTTGTGCATATGCATCATTGCCTGTGGTCTGTGCATGGGTAGAGCCGGGTTTGGGGATTTTTTGGAATAAGCCTTAAAATCAATAGAGGCTTAGGCTGCCCATCTACTCTGACCCTAGAGCCTAAGTCCATGATGAGGAAAGGGCTTCTTAGAATATTGCCACCTCACCTCCCGTTCCCCAGTAGCTGCCACTGGAGCCTGAACCCATCCCTCCTCTTCATCCCCTTATGATGACAGTGCTTTCTCTAAGCTTTCCAAGCTGTGGCCGTCCAACTGGAACACAATTAATAAAATCTCAGAGAAATTGGGGTTCAACCTGAAGGTCAGAAAAGTAAAGCAACCAGCCACTGGCTCTTACTTCTACCTCCGTCTGAGATGGCGATCCTGCCTCCAGGAATCTCAGAATGAGACTGCCTGAGAGCTGTCTCACCCTGTCTTATATTCCTCTCTAGGACTAGTTTCTATAGCAGCTAGTATGGCTACTGGGATTAAAGGTGTGTGTCCTCACTGCCTGGTCTGTAAGACTGACCAGTGGGGCTGTTTTACTCTTTGAACTTCAGGCAAGCTTTATATATTACAACATAAATGAAATGCCACTACATCCAATACAGGATGAGCCTGCCTTCCCAAAACTACTTCAGCTGCCTGCAGCTGTTCCTGGGCTAGGCTTTTATGTCAATGCACTGTGTGTCTGGAAAGAACTTTTGTCATAGGAACATAGTACCACACCCACATGCTGAATGAGGTCTGGGTCTTAGGTTCCACATCCATAATTGGTTCCGTGACACATCTGAAGATAGATATGGGCTTGTTAGAAACTCAGCTACTGACACCTGTTACAGGCCTATTCTGTGAGAGTCCCGACATCTCAAGCCAGCAGGGCACCCTTGAAGTGGTCCCAAGTCTTTATGCAGAGAGCCAGCCCCAGGGCTTTTGATGGGAGGTGGGTTTGTTTAAAGCTAAGATCTGGTTGTCTTACTGTTTGTGGGGCATCAAGGAGAACTTCACGCAGTGGACACTGCATCCCTCCCTGCCTTGGTGTCTTCACAAAGGCAGGGCTATGATGCTAGAGTAGGCGGTTGCAGGATTGGGCAGAGTGCTCAAAACCAGTAATTGTCTAGAACTTGTTCTGGTAACTGCCTGGATAACTTTTCACAGTTCCCCACAGTGGGGCCTCTCCAGGTCCCACCCCACAACAGGTCTTTCTTCCTTCTCTGGTTAGTCAAGTTCTCATTTCCCAACCCTGCAGAATGCAGCACTAGAGAGGGGGGAGGCAGCCCCAGACCTGTACAGGTTCCTGACATGGAGATGTCTCAGATTACTGGAGGGTGTTTGCAGAGGAACCACATCTTCCTCTCAAGGACAGAAAGGGCCTGCCTCACTAATATTTATCCATCCCTACCATTGCAGGCTTTACCCTGTGGATAAGAGCAGGGTCAATGAATTTGGGGAGTCTTATGAGGAGCAGCCTAAACGGAAGCCCCACCCAGACTGAACGTCTTGGCCCAGGCTCCCAGGTGGCACTGCACATCACAGTTATGCCATGAGTATTCCTGGGGGCTTTAGGGGAACTCATAGACATCACATCTTCTGCGTTGCCAAATCCCTCTGAGCATTTCTCAGTATCCCTGAGCACCCTCTCTTGTGTTTGGAAGGAACCATAGCACTTAACCACACAGCCCACGAGAACTTGGGTCTTGGTGATGGTGCCAGTGGGCAGTCACCCAAGGGTAGCTCTCAGTGCATGAGTGTCCCCTGGCAGCCATTGGACACCTGAGCCCGCAAGGGTAGGGATAATGATGGATTTCCACGTCAACTTGTCCAAGTGCCCCTTATGTGGATTTCACACACATGAAAAGTTCTGTATGGGCTCTAGGACCAAATGGTTCTTTTTTCTTTTTGTTTAAAATTTGATTGTTTAAAGCTTAATGTATGTATGTATGTTTCTATTTTAAAATAAATTTCTTTGGCTGTGACATTTTTCTTAACCTATAATAACAGAAAATACTGTAGATGTTGTAAATTAAACCTCTCTCAGAGAACAATACGAAAGATAGATTTGTTTCTGCATTGAAAGGAGCAAGCGCCCAGGGTGTTTCCCAGCTTTGGAGCCACGGATGTCCTAGGGGCTCATGTTGTCATTTAGTGACTGGTCACAGCTGCCAGTGTTCAGGTTGGTCATAAATTGGGGGAAATACCATGGAGAGAAGTAGGCTGTAAAGAACCATTTCCAAAGGCAGGTGGAATGTGGGAACCGTATGTGCTCTGGTGACATGGGGCTGGGCTGTTTGTTTTGCTCCTCTACAGTATCCTTCCTCCTAGGGTGCCAGGCTCTTCTCTGAGAGTTGGTCACCTGGAAGGCAACTCTAAGTGGGACACATTCATCCTTATCTGTGCCTTCGTGGATGTTATATGATTCTGGGGTAGTAAACTGAAATCATGATTCAAAGGCAAACATTGGCTTCAAGTAGTACCTTTAGTATTACCAATTAAAATGTTAATGCAGATATGCAATCTCAGGTATATAGTGGGATCTTTAAAGGTACTTCCAACACAATTATGCAGGGCACATGGGTCCTGGGGCAGGGGTAGGCTTGAAGCTGACTCAGAGAGCCCCACCAAGCAGAGCACAAGTCAAAAGCAGGGGTCGGAGGTTGCTTGGGGTACATGAGGATGGGTAGCCCAGGCATGTTGGGGTGCAACTGCTGACGTCTGTGGCTGTGACAGCATGTCCAGTTTGGTGAGCATTGAGGAAGCAGAGGTCTCTACACACCAATTAATGCATTCTCCTTCCCTGAAGTTCATGAGACAGTTTGGCTCCAACAGCTATTTCAGTGATGTCACCTCATGGGAGAGACAACCATCGAAATAAAGTCAGGCTACACACTCCATGGCTCAGAACAAGTGTGAGATGGGTCTCCATTGGTCAGCTCTGAGGAGTGACAGGTATGGGCAGAGTGGCTATAGGGAAATGTTCCTTACTGTCTTAGAGTTTCTGTTGCTTTGAAGAGACACTGTGACCCTGCAGTTTATAAAGGTAAACATTTAATGGGGTTGGAGCTGAGGGTCCCACTTACTGATTAACAGGCAACAGGAACTGAGAGCTGAGATACTGACCATGGCTTGTGCATATGAGACCTCAAAGTCTACATCCACAGTGACACATTTCCTCCAACAAAGCCACATCTCCCTGTGTGCTCCTGGGGGGCCAATTCCATTCATACTGCCTTTTCAGTTTCTCAAGCTGTAGCTTTCATGACACATGGCCCCTGTGGTCCACCCTCATCCTTTCCTCTTGACCTTCTACTCCCCTTGATAAAAATCTTGTGATATTGTCTCAGTCCACCACACAGGTATGAGTAAGCCAAATAAGCTGAACTGACCCTCAAAGACAGACTTTTAGTTTCCCGTGTGGACTGGTGAGATAAGGAATGTGTTCTCATACCTCATTCATGGACTAAAAGGGCAACAGACTGTTAGATGGGTGCTCAGCCCAATGTTGGAAGGTTTCTGAAAGGATTGTATGTTTACATTTGTGTAGAATGGGGTCTATGGTGAAGTAAGAGCTAGCCTGGATTTCCCTGTGACTGCCCTTTTGTGCCCTCCGTAATTTGGATAGCCTCCACGATGCTTGTTTATTTGTTTTCCACAGAAGTGTACATTTGTAGTGCTATTATTGTTGGGCATGGCACTCAGGAGATTGAGGCAGGAGGATTGCTTGACCCCAGGAGTTCCTAGGCCAATCTGAAGCATAAACCATCTAAAAACAGCACCATTCTGTGGAGCAGAACTTCCAGCAAACCAGTTAGAGCTAAGTGGAGGCTTTGAAGGAGAGAAAAGATAGTGGGAATATTGAACAAATAATGTTTAGAAAAGCATCAAACATGACAAAAACTAGGACCGTATGGATCCAGAGAACCGTCATCCCAGTACCCACCAAGCTGCTGAGATTCTACCGTAGAAGAAAATCTTAAAGTAGTCTAAAACAAGGTGTGTGACATATAAAGTACAAACAAAAAAGCTAATGGTAACTTGTGGGAACAATTTGAGAAAACCTAAGCCACTAAAATGAATAAATGCTGCTCATTCAGAAATTGCTGCCCACTGCAAATACAGTTTAAATCCTAAAGGGATTTCACAAAGTTCATGAATGTAAAACAGCAACAGGAGAAGCTATAGGGGGGCACACTGGAGTCATCACATGGGAACATGCCAAAAATGGGCTTTCATGTTGCTTAAATCATTTAATTGGTGGCCACATCAATCTCTATAACAATATGTTTTGGATGTCACAACATGTAGAAATTAGTTATCTACACTAGCCAGGAAGGTAGCAACGGCATCCCAGTTGCTAGCTTCTCATCGAATCATGAATCACAGTGGCAGAGACAGGTTCTGAAGAATGTCTCTGTGTAAGCAGAATATGCTGTACAAACTGAGGTATTGCAATGTAGTAATAAGGGGAGCGGGCCCTGCTTTTCGTCTGGCCCAGCTCCCGCACGG
>LOEQ01000726.1:213374-224391 GCA_001685075.1 Bramus lutescens | reverse complement strand
CTGCCTGCCTCTGCCTCCCTAGTGCTGGGATTAAAGGCGTGCACCACCACCACCACCGAGTCAGTCTTGTTTTTCCAAGATCACTGCATATTTAGTCTAACCCTTCCACACCATTTCCTCCATTTATTTATTTATTTTTAATGATTATTTTATGTATATGAGTGCTTTGCCCAAATGTATGTATGTACACTATGCCACGCCTGGTGCCGTGGAGCAGACCAGATGAGGGCATCAGATCTCCCGGAACTGGAGTTACAGGAGGTTGTGAGCTACCATGTGGTTGCTGAGAAACAAATGAGAGCAGTCAGTAGTGCTCTTGACCACTGAGGTATCTCTCCAGCCCCTGATGTCTTCTTTCTTTGTTCATTCTGTCTCCTCTCTTGCGCCTCTTTTGGGATTCTTATTCTTCTTCCCAATTTTCCTTTATGTTTATCACAGCTGGTAAACCCAGCTTTATCCGGATAAAGCAGTTCCCATTGTGTCTGGAGACACAGAGTGATCTTCAGAGGCCCTGGGGAAGGACAGCTATCCTGACCCATGGTGCAGTGAACCTTTATGTCCAGTTTGACAGTAAGAGCTGTCTGTTCTCTGCTTGGCTCTGCACATCTCTGAACGGCACTGCTGTCAGTGTGGTGAGTGTGTGACCCAGGATCACAGCCCCAGCGCCCACTGAGGGTTGCCTGTGCGCATGTGTGGAGTCTCAGTGTTGGCATCAGGTGGCGTCTTCAATCACCTGGAGTCAGTATTTCAGATAGGATCCATCTGTCTTTGCCTCCCGAGCTCTGCGATTACAAGTACAGGTCACCACACAATAGAAGTCAGTTTTCATGCCTCTAGAGTACACACTTTTCCAGCTGAGCCACGTCCCTAGCCCCTCTCTGAAGACATTCTTAGCTTTAGAGTTGGCAGAAGCTAGGGTCTGCTGAGTCCGCCCATCACAAAAGATTCACTGGATAGCCACAGCGGTGCTAGGTCAGATTCAGAGGTTGGGGGAGGGAAAGATGGCTCAGAGCATTTCTCTCTCAGTCGGCAGCAATCTGCCTCTAGTCAGTAGGACTGTAGGGTCCCGACACCAACATGGCTTTGTCAGGGAACTTTAGTGTACAACATGCTAAAAAAAATCACATCCAAAAAACGTTGAACCAATTTATTGATCTATTTTATTAGAACCCACCATGCCCAGAGCTACACCTCTTGGGCTCATTTTGGGGCTTCCATGCTGGACCTTATGAGTCTGGGCTGAGTCACAAGTGTTGATTATCTACTACTTTCAGGAAACAACTGCATCCCTGCTGCAGAACACCGTACGAGGGAAAGGATCCTGGCTGCGTTCCTATTCTGGCTGATGGACTCGTATGTGGTAGAACTGCTCAGGTCATTCTTTTACATCACAGAAACTACATTCCAGAAGAACCAGCTCTTCTTCTACCGTAAGAGTGTGTGGAGCAAACTGCAGAGCATTGGAGTGAGGTACCACACAGTGTCTCTCTTATCAATGTCTGCTGTTTACATACATGACCTTCAGGGCATAGACTCCATGTAGTCATGGACTAGAGATCCTGCTTTCTGGGCTGTAAAATCATAAGTTGGGCCTGCACCATCTACAGGATCCCTAAAGTAGGAGGAATTCATACCAAACAGAAGCAGAACAGCTGCCTGTTTGGTACGTGGGTCAGATGGGCTCACCTTCTTTTCACCCCTGAAGGAGGCACCTATAAGGAGCCTCCTCAGTGGGGAACCTCAAGGGTCCATTCCAAGAGCTGGCAGGGGCTCTGAATGGCTAAGGTTCTTTGCTTATTGAGCTGGGATTTACTGTCCCAGTCTGGAGAGGCAGAGTAGAGGCCAGGCAAGGCCTGCAGAGAGCATATTACCATGTTAACCAAGGTTTCTCTGGGTAGCTCTGGCTGTTCTGAAACTTGCTCTGTAGACCAGGCTGGCCTTGAGAGTCTCCTGCCTCTGTCTCTTTCTCCTGAGCACTGGGATTAAAGATTCACCACTACCTTGTGAATGGCCATAGCTATGTATCACACACCACCCACTGTGCCTACCGGATCCTGAACACTTTGGCACACATATACCTGGGGTGGGGAGGGGTGCTTTTTTTTGCTTTCACACCTGTGTCTAAGCCAAGACATACATACAGTGCAGCAGATTGCTTCAAAAGTGTCCTGGTCAATGGAACCACCCAAGAAAGGAACACTGAGGGCAGACTGTGGGACCGGATGTCCCAGGTACCAACACAGACTACATGTCATGTACTCTGCCCAGACACTTCTGTAGGTTGTCTGGTTGTTGTGGGTTGCTAGGATACTGGATGTAGCCCCATAGCATGGCCAGGTGTCAAATGACCCAAGTTTCTAACCACCCTGATGGGATGTGTCTCTTGCATGTCCCACATGCTCACGTCATAACTCCACAATGCTCTCTGTAACAGGCAGCACCTCAAGAGAGTGCGGCTGCAGGAGCTGTCACAAGAGGAGGTCAGGCAGTACCAGGAGGCCTGGCCGGTCACACCCATATACAGACTGCGTTTCATCCCCAAGCCCAGTGGACTCCGGCCCATTGTGAACATGGGTTACAGCATGGACACCAGAGTCTTTGACAAAGAGAAACAGGTGACCACGCTTGGCTCATTTACTGCTGGTGCAGCCTGAACTCTGGCTCACATGAGGGCTCATGAAGTTCTGAGCCCTGGTTAAACAGAAGAGGGAGGACAAAGAACTGGTTGTTCCTAAGTCCAAAAACTCAGCATGTGGGAAGGACTTAGAGAAGGAAGATGGTCTCAAGAGCAGAGAACTTGGGACACAAACCTTGGAGGAACCTCAGGGATCCTGCTAAGTAGAGTACACATTGTATGACCTCCATGCGAGGGGCCAAAGTAACCAGGAGGCAGCTGCCTCCCTTCCCCATAGCTGGATGTCTGTAAAAGCTCTGACTCCTCCCTGTAGCCGTGTAAGATCTGTACAGTGACTTTGTCATTAGTAACGCCCCAGAGGACAAAGTGAAGTTATTGACGCCTCAACTCAGGCGTGGGGGACCTTTGTGAGTGAAGGTGATCCTGAACCTGACCCCAGCCCAGAGGACATGTCTCTGGACGTGCCTTGATGGTGGGTGAGAACAGATTGGAACAGGTCCCAAATGCAGTCAAGTGACTTAGTGAGATGGGGCTTCTAGGACTCTGGACTACAGGAGTCTATTCTGAGAAATCAGGGTGGTCTGGGAGAGTCTTCTGTGGCCCCCACGCAGGCCCAGCATTTCACCCACCGTCTCAAGATGCTATTCAGCGTGCTCAACTATGAACGGACAAAGCATCCTAACCTCCTGGGGGCTTCTGTTCTGGGCCTGAATGACATCTACAGGACCTGGCGGACCTTCGTGCTGCGCATGCGCACTCTGGGCTGGGCGCCTAGGATGTACTTTGTTAAGGTAGTCACTGGCACTCCTGTCTATCACATTTGCTGTCATCATCTGGGCCATAGGGACGTCCTTGGAGCAGCCATCACTGGGTGACCCTGTTGTAGGCTTAAGCTGGTGAGTGTTGGCCTGTTACCATATGTAGACCAAAGATGCCATAGCCTCCCATTCTCTCGGGAGCAGGGGCACCCCATTCTTCTGGGATAACCAGCTCCCAGAACATCCTTGAGTTCAATACGCATTCCCTGGACAGTATATTCCAACTCCTCTGGGATGCATCCTGTCGGAGAATCCTGTTGGTCTATGGGTCCCATTCAGAGAAGTAGCCAAGGTTGATTCTACCACCAGGACCTGGATACTGGATGCTGCAGTATCTGGGGTATGCCCCAGGGTCCTTTGTCCGGAATGGGAAGTTTGTAGGATGGACATGTGCAGCTAAGCTGGTACAGGAGCATGGAGTGTATTTCTCCTGTATCTCTCTATGTCCTGCAGGTTTGCTTAAAGGCAGATTAGAACCCAGACACCAAGGACCAGTAGGACCCGTAGGCCTGGACCCAACCATGCTTAATAGTGCTCACATGTGTTCCACAGGCAGATGTGACGGGAGCATTTGACACCATTCCCCAGGACAAACTTGTGGAGGTTGTTGCCGATATGATCAGACACCCAGAGAACATGTACTGTGTCCGCCAGTATGCAGTGGTTCAAAGAGATAGCCAAGGCCAAGGCCATAAGTCCTTCAGGAGACAGGTAAGGTCATAGTGGACTCTTATCTATGCTGTGAGCATGTTGGTAGTACAGGCCTTCTCATACCATGGATATCTGGGATCTGTCAGTAACACAGCTGAGGCTGTGATAGGTCCACACTTCTGTTAAGTTCATACGATGGCGTGTCTATGGTTTGGGTGTCCATGGCGCCAACGATCATTTGTCTGACCCCATCCTGCCTCCCTCTATGGGACTCCCAATGGAGCTTCCCCTTCCAGGAGCTGTCTGCAGCTATCCTCCCTTGCTCTGGAACAGCTTGTTGATTTGTACATCCAATGTCCTCTTCAGTAAACAGGTGGGGTCTGCAGGTTTAAAGGGGGAGGAATTTGCACAGAGTTTTGGCCTGGAAGAGGCGCAAGGTGGCTTCCTTTGCCTGTATGTAGGACATACAAGACTCACAGGCAAACGTTTAACTCTACATGTGTGGTATGTGCGGTGGCTGTGTAGCTTCTGCACCAAGGACATATTCGTAATCACTACACCCGACTGATTCCTTCCCTGCTCTGGCCAGAGCAACCATCATGGTGCCTCTGTAGAGGTTACAGGACAATGTGTAGGAGCTAATTTTCCCCATCCACTATGTGGATCTGGGAATAGAACTTAAGTCAGTAGGTTCGGCGGTAGATGTCTTCACTTACTAAGCCGTTGCACCAACCCCAAGTAAATACCTGAAGTTACATATTTCTCTCTGAGAGCCCTCAGTAGTGCCGTACACATTCTGGCATTTTGCCAGTTCATTATTCAGTTCAAAATCTTTTTTGTTTATTAATTGCATTTTTAATAACCTCTTGGTTCTTTAGAAGCATGTTACTTAATTATTTTGAAAATGCAGACATTTTCTATATATCTTACTATTCTTTTCTAGGTTAATTCTTGTACTTTAACTACCCTGGGTGGCTTTTCTCCTGGCACTACAGCAAACCCACTTGGCACACGGGTTTCTTATTTATTTTGTGCTATTGTATGTTAAGTGTACATAATAATGGGTTTCATTATGACATCTTTATACATGTATATATTTGACCATATTCACACATGAAACCTAACATGGAAAGTTTTAAGATTCAACACCAATGTGCAGTCTGAACATATGAGAGTATGGAACAAAAGTATGACAAGTTTGAGGACAGCCAAGGTGACTTAGAGACTCCAGTGTTCCCATCTCTGGATGCTTCACACCTGGCAGGCTTGGAATGGTCCCTGTGCTGTCCATAGATGGTGCCGTATTCCTGCCAGTGACATCCTGTCTGGAGACATGGGCCTTGGTGACCACTGGATAAAAAGCAGGCATCCTAGAGACTCTGTTGCGGGAAATGTCATCTCTCTATTCCTGACACCTCTTCCTCCTGTCTGCACACTGCCTCTGTGGAGAAGTCTGGGTGCTGCTTGTGTTGTGATTGTCAGTAACCACAGCATTATTTGGGGTATCCGACCTGTGGAAAGCTGACTATGGCCAAACCTGCTGTTTCTGTGACTCTTCCTGCTGGGATGCTATATTCTCCCTTTTCCCTACAAGACTCTATGATGGAGTGGCCCTACATACGTTGTTGTATTGTTCAACTGTACTGTGCCTGTCCTGGCCAGAAAACCATGTGTCCCTCTGGTTCCCTCAAGTATTGACTTCTTTGCTGCAGGTCTCCACCACATCTGACTTCCAGCCATACATGGACCAGTTCGTGAAACATCTGCAGGAGTCCGATGCCAGTGCACTGAGGAACTCCATTGTCATTGAGCAGGTCCTCAGGCATCCCACTCATGGGCCACACCTGGTGGGGCCTTCCTCCTCTACTTAGCTGTTTGTTCCAGTGCAGGAATGTGACCAACATGCTCTTTGGTGGAGAGTTCCCATGACCAAGGCCACTCTTCCTGGTGGCAGTCCCCATGACATGACCAAGGCCCCCCAATAGCTACTAAGGAGGCATGCTAAGACTCTTGCTTTGAAGTACCCTTTCTACCATTCTGTCCCCCATAATCCAGCTGACCCATTAGTGAGCTGGTAAAAATATCTCCTCCCTCAGTTTTGACCTTGAGACCATAAGACAGTTCACCTGCTTTTGGTGGACAAGTTGGACTTGTTCTGTGGTCCTCATCTTGGTCCATTATGTCAGAAGCAGTGTTTCCCTATGCCACATGCAGGAGATCTCTTCCCGCAAGTCGGTGGTTCTAAAGAACCTTCTTTGAACATATTCCACCTTTGGAGCAGCCACGCTCACTGAGCGCGTTGGATGGTTTTCTTTTGGCTCCAGGGTACTGTGTGAGCTGCAAGTTTTCAGACCTAGTACTGTAGGGGGCATACGAGGTTACATCACTGCTCTGTAAGTTATGTTACCCCGTCACCTTGAGTCAAATTCAGCCTAGTCTTACAGGGACACTTGGCCCTGCCCCCACCCCTTCTTTACCCTGAATGCTCGGTCTTAAAGGGGCATCTGGTAGCAACCTGCTGCAATATTCTGCATGCTCACACCAGTCTGTCTACCTGTGTCTGGTTTTCTAGAACTTCTCTCTGAATGAGGCCGGCCGCAGCCTGTCTGACTTCTTCCAGCACTTTGTGCATAACAACATCATGAAGATTGGCGGCAGGTGGGCACAGGCATGGGGCAAGTGGGCAGAGGCTGGGCTGATACAGGTAGGTACAGGCCATCCTGACTGCTGAGCAGGGTGCCCGCTAACTTGCTACAGTTTATCTGACCAGCTGCCTCCACCTCATTCCTTCCTCCCCACTTCCCTTTGTAGAATTTTCTTGCCCTCTGCTGGCTGGGCCACAGGGCTGCCTACCCATAAAGCATTGGGAGCTCCTGGCTAAGCTTGGCCCCATTGAAGTTAAAAATTTTGTATGCTTGGAGTTCCTGTTGTCATTTTGACAAAGTGGCCGGGGCACCTCGCCTGTGCAGCCAGGCACAGGACACGTGTAACATCAACAAAGAGAATGCAGTGTCCACAGCTGGGTTCCCCTGAAACTCCCATGAGTTACAATCCAGACCAGCCCAGACTGGCTATGTGCTGGAGCTGCCTAACAACCCATCAGCCCACAAAGACCTGTTTTGTGTGTCTGGATTAGATGTGAGGTTGAGTGTTTGAGCATTTGCTTGGAACTTCTGCACCCAAAGTGCCCACCTCCCCCNGAATGGAACACTACGTATGCATTGGCTCCTTTTTTGCTGGACTAATAGGAGCCCACGGTGAGTGCCAGTACAGAATGGGATTCCAGGCTCACACTCTGGTCTATGAGAGATGAGGTCAGGTAGGAGAAGAAATGTCTGATTATCAGAAGTCACGATATGTATTAGGATATTATTGGAAATGTTAAATGTGCATACTAGGAGACCACAAGCTGCAACTGGGTGTGTTTTCACAAACACAACAAAGGGTGCTCCTGAGTCACACGGATTTGTGAGTCTGTCCATGTGGTAGGTAACTTAGCCCTCATGTGGGTCAGCCTGATACACTGAAAAGTCAGATCTGTGTATGCTGTGCTGGAGAGCTTCCTGACAGTTACTCCAGCAGAGGAGACTGAGCCAGTTCAAGGAGTTAAAAGTCAGCTCGCACCTACTCTTTCTCACATATGGGTTCCCTCGGTGAGTTTCCTGTCCTGATCATGTGAGGGCACCCACCCCTGCCAGCACCCACATGTATGTTTGATTGAAGGGTGCCATTGTGTTCTTTGTGAAGAAAGCATTGACGTTTTCACATGGCTGCACCTGGAATGTTCCTGCACTAACAATCTGTTACTAATTGTCTCAGATACATATTCAGTTCAAGAGCCTGATTGCTTATCATTCTTGTTTAAAACTTAAAATTTAAGAAAAGCCTGGAGTCAGTGAATGGGGATGTAGTCCCTACCACCCCAGGTTATAATAAGAGTGGGGGATGGAGAGATAAAGGCGGTATTTAATTTGGTGTCTTTTTAGGTCTTGACAACTGACAGTAGTAGATAATACTGTTTTTATGCAGTCTTTGAACATGTCTACAGAAGGGTGTCTGTGTATGTTCATGTATGTCTGCATCCATATTTATACATGGGGGTTTGTCAAATGTGAGTGTAAGCCCACATGGGCTGCTTCTTCTGACCTTAACCGCCCCTCCTCCAGGTGCTACGTCCAGTGCCAGGGCATCCCCCAGGGCTCCAGCCTGTCTACCCTGCTCTTCAGCCTGTGTTTTGGAAACATGGAGAACAAGCTTTTTGCAGAGGTGCAGCAGGATGGGTAAATGCTTCCTTTTACTGCGCCAAGGGTCCGGCACATGAGTTGACATAGCTTCGCACTTCATGTTTCTAGCTCACTGGGTGGGTGCTACAGTTGCTTCGTGTCCAAGATGTAAAGACCATTGCCTTCACTTCATGAGAAGCTGTGACGTGCCCCAGAGCTATTTCTGTTACGAAGACAGTAAAACTGTTTTTATCACTTGTTTTGTCTTTGTGCATTACAATATTTAAAATGTTTTAGGTTGGATCCCTTACAGGCGGATTCTATGTGAAGCCTGTCAATGTGTCTCATTTTAGGCTGCTTTTACGTTTTGTTGACGACTTTCTGTTGGTGACACCTCACCTGGTCCAAGCAAAAGCCTTCCTCAGGTAAGGACCGTCATGCCCAGGTTTCTGCTGTTATGGTCATGATGAATGTATGGCTGAGGCAGCACATTTAATTGCTCTGTAATTTTGCTTGCCTGGAGCTCGTGTTGTCACCAAGACCTAGTGTCACCTCTACTAAGTGGCAGGGTCATCTTAGCTATGCAGCCAGGCATGGGACACCTGCAGCACCAAGGAAGACAGTATGACACCCATGGCTGGCTCAGCTTGGTCTCACCGAGGACACAGTGTGGTGAGGGACCAGGTCAATGCCAGTATTTGGAAAGTCTTCAGATGAGACAACAGACAGTAACTCCCATGTCTCCCAGGTGAGCCCACAGAAGGGGTGTCTGCAGAGGCCTGAGGCACTAAGCCCTTCTGGGAGATGTGACCACAGCTGTCTTGGTTAGGGTTCTATTGCTGTGAAGAGGCACCATGACTACAGCAACTCTTTTTATTTTTAATTTAATGTCTTAATTTATTTTACATACCAGCCATTTTCTCCTCCCTCCCTTCCTCCGGTCCTCTTTCCCATCTACCCTCCTCTCCTTCCATTCCTCTATCTCCATTCAGAAAGGGACCGACCTCACCATGGTCCCGCACAAAGCATGGCACATCAAGTTGAGGCAGGAGGGAACCCCTCCTCTTACGTTGAGGCAGGGCCAGGTCATCCAGCATGGGGAACAGGTTAGCAAAAACCAGCTAAGTGCCAGGGAGAGGTCCTGCTCTCACTGTTAGAAGCCTTACTAAGAGACAATGCTACACGATTGTCACACACATGCAGAGGGCCTAGGTCAGACCCATGTAGGCTCCCAGACTCACAACAGCAAGTCTTATGAGGCCCGCTTACAGTTTCAGAGGTTTAGTCCATTATCATCATGGTGAAAACATGCCAGCATGCAGTCAGACATGGTGCTGGAGAGGTAGCTGAGAGTTCTGCATCTTGATCTGCAAGCAACCGGAAGTAAACTGTGCCACAGTAGGCACAGCTTGAGAATAGGAGACCTCAAAGCCTGGCTCTAGTGACAGCTTCCTCCAGCAAGGCCACACCTCCTAATAGTGCCACTCCCTATGGGCCAAGCATTCAAACACGTGAGGGCCATACCTATTCAAACCACCACAACAGTCATTCCTGACAACTTTTTTTTTGTTTTCTTTTGATTTTTGTTTTTTATTTTTTCGAGACAGGGCTTCTCTGTAGCTTTGGAGCCTGTCCTGAAACTAGCTCACAGAGATCCGCCTGCCTCTGCCTCCCCAGTGCTGGGATTAAAGACATGCGCCACCACCACCTGGTCGTTCCTGACAACTTTAAGACTTCATATCACACCATGAGGAACAGGCGCTGGGTGAACAGGTCCATGGCTCTGTGCAGTAACTTTTCTTTATGGATTTTTAGGAAGAGACCAGAGAATTTGTTTTACTAAACATTGGTGTTTTGAGACATGGCTTTTCCATCAGGAATGGTCTTTTTTCTTACATAATATTCATACCAGGGGTTGTAGTGTGTATTCCAGGCTTTGTTTATAATATGTACAGATTATGTCGGGGTTATTGGCATTTCTGGTTGTAAAGTTAATTTTTGTGACTCAAGCTAGAATTGGGCACTGTGGCCCTTCCTCAGAGCAGGGACCATCAGTTGAGGTTTTCCAGCCACTACAGAGTTTGAGGGTTCCCTCAGGTCACATATTATAGAGGAGGCCACTGCAGGCACTGTGAAGTTTGTAGACTTCCTTTTAGGGTAATTGATAAGAAGAAAAATAAAAATCTGAAAGTGATTACTTAAACTGAGCCCTCAGAAGCTGTCACCACTGAGGTACTGGTGCTCTCAGTATCCACTGGCCTGTCTGGTAGACACACTAGATGCTGTCCAGTTCCAGATCTGGGCTGGAACCAGGACTCTGTAAGGCTGCCTGCACTTTCTAGCATGGTGTTCTTGAGCCCAGTAGGATGTGTGTGTCAAGGTCAGTAGAATCAGGTGAGAACAGCCCTGTGATGGCCCAGCCACTTCTGCAGCACTCAGGAGCTATGTGACCCTTAGGCAGTGGCCACTAGACAGAGGACACTGCTGCTGTTGAGGAAAGTTCCAGAACTCAGTTTTGCCCCTACGACCTTATCAGGGAAGTGACTCTATCAATTTCAGGTCACTAGGTGACAGGACCACTAGATGGGGCTATCCATGGACACCTGTAGGAAAGATTTACTGCAAGGAGCTGGCCAGGGAAGCTGCAAGGACTGAATAGTCACAAGGGTCTTGGAGTACACAGGCAGGTG
>LOEQ01000726.1:177267-201641 GCA_001685075.1 Bramus lutescens | reverse complement strand
AGAGAGAGAGAGAGAGAGAGAGAGAATGGTCTGTAGCCCGGCTGCTATTATCCCTCTCTAAAACCTCTTGTTCTGGCTCCACAATCCCTTATTGCTCTCAACACTACATGTTTCAGCACTGTGCTTCTACTAGGGCAGCCCATTAAGCCCCACTTACAGCACTGAACTGATTTTCTATTCTAAAGTTCCAAAGTGTTTTCTCCAAACAAAAGCATGCTAAGGCCTGTCACAGCAATATCCCAGTCCCTGGTACCAACTTCTGTCTTAGTTACTGTCCTATTTCTGTGTAGAGACACTACAATCAAAACAACTTTTAAAGGTGCGCATTTATTTGGGGTCTTGGTTATAGTTTCAGAGGGTTAGTCCATGAACATCAAGGCAGGGAGCATGACAGCTGGCAGGCAGGCATGGCACTGAGCAGTAGCTGAGAGCTCACATCTGAGCCCTAAGTAGGAGTCAGAGAGAGACTGTAGAGAAAGGGAGAAACTCAGTCTGGTACGTGCTTTGGAACCCTCAAAGCCGCTCTCTAGTGACACACCTTCTTCAACAAAGCCACACCTCTGAACTCTTCCCAAACAGTTCCACTAACTTGGGACCAAGCATTCAAATATGTGAACCTATAAGGGCCATTCAAACCTTGACAACCTAACGAAGGAGATGGAAAACCCCTACAATAAAAATTTTAAATCTCTGAAGAAATAGATTGAGGAAGACATTAGAAAATAGAAAAATTTCCCATGTTAACCAATTGGTAAAAGTAATATTGTGAAAATATAACCACTCTTCTGAAGGCAGTTTACAGATGCAATCAATATAAGCTCAATTAAAAACTCCACAACATTCTTCAGAGAAATAAAGAAAATCCTAAAATCCATATGGAACCACAAAAGACCCCAGATTGCCAAAACAATTCTGAGCAAAAAAAAAAAATGTAAAAAATTTCTAGCTCTCAAGATATATTACAGAATTACAGTAAAATAGCACAAAACAATATAGTAATGGCACAAAAACAGACATGTAGACCAACAAAACAGAAGACACAAACGTGAGTGCCTGAAATACAATCATCTAAAATTTAGCAAAGATACCAAAAACTATTCACTGGAGAAAAGACAGCTTTTCCCATAAAGGTGCAGCAGTGACACTCGTACCTTGGCAGTAACCAACCACTCTCTAATCTGACATAAGGCCCACTCAACAGGAGGGAAACCAAATAAAGTTCTTAGATCCAATATGGTGAGGTCTTGGATCTAAGAACTTAATTTGGCTGTTTTGCTAAACCAGCATAATTTCTAACTGCATGCTAAATATGTAAACTTATTCCCATAGATAAGTGTAACCCTTACCCCTCATCAAAGAAACTTTGTTTGCAACAGACAGGTAGCATTACAGAGATCTCAACTAGATGGATACTGAAGACAAGTGATCATGGAGTACCCAAACCCAATGGATTCATCTACAGCACAACCCTTGATGTAACCTAAGACTCTGGGAACAAATGCCATTCAACAGACAGCCCGAGGATAACACAGGGAGCTGGAAGACCAGGATAAAGGACATGGAGGCATATAGAACAGCCAGCCTGCCCCCCTCATTTCCAAAGGGATTGATTGAGCTGGATTCACTGAGATCTCAGTCACAACCAATTAGCTTTGAGCAATTCTAGAAGCTTCTGGTGGGACCACAGAAACTGTTCCTTGGACAGGGCTCTCTGCCTCAGTGCTGATGCAGCCTAATTGGTCTCAGCTGGCCTTATGGTGGTGCCTTGTTCATCCAGCTGCCTTTTAGTGCATCCAAGTGACTCAGCCCAAGGCATTTACAGCAGAATCAAGTCCAGGGGTTGTATCATAAATACACCTAGGTTCCTGGAACTTCCATATGGAGGGTGTATGTTTGAGGCTCTTGGCAGCCAGCCTGCTGGAACCAGTCCAGTCCCAGGGCAGAGGACACTCAGTAATGGGATCAAAATAAGGTTGTGAAATACCAGGAACCAAGGTCACAGCTCTGTGGGAGACTAGAACTCTTCCACCTGGACTGGGCATGCCCAGGTCTCTCTGCTGTGCGAGTAACATCATGTCATCGGTCAACTCATTAGGCGCCAGCACCTTGTCTCTTAGTTCCAGCTCTCCTCAAGACTACTGGTATCACTACCAGATTGTTAAGCTCCCACTAAAAGGCTCATGTCCTGGCAGGTCCCAACTCCTGAAGTTACTGAGTTCTTTCTTCAGTTACCATGAAGACTGTCAGATCTGCCCCAGGTGAAACAAAAATGGTGAAGTTAAAAGGGCAGAGAGGAATCTAATTTAGGAGTTCTCCTAGATCTAAGCTGAAGCTTATGGGTTTGGTGGTAGTAGTGGTGTGTGTTCCCTTGCATGTGTAGAAGCCATGTGAAGAAGTCAGGGGTAGTGGTGCATGCTTGTAATCGCAGAACTGTCACAGTGGAGACAAATGGATGCCTAGCCTGACTGGTGAATCCTAGGCCAGTGAGGGACCCTATCTAAAAATCAAATTAAGAATACTTTTTAAAATGGGCATGGCTCCTGAGGATGGATACTCTGACACAGAGAGAGACAGAGAGAGAGAGAGTCAGACAAGAACAGCTTGTGCTCAGGTCCTTTTTATTGCCATTCTTCTCTGATTCTCTGTGTGTATGTGTGTTTGTGGGGGTCCATACCTAATTTAAAAGACCTAACTTCTCCATCTCCCCTCCTCTGGAAACTGCTGGGATTTTTTTACTTGCTTGCGTTATTTTTCTCTCAAACTTCAAAAAAAAATTCTCAAGCTGCCTTTTGAGTCTAAAGAGTCTAAGAACCCAAATGGAACCCCAGTTTTCCTGACAGCAGAGCCACTTCTGTAGCCTGGCCAGAGCAGGTGCCCACAAAATTGAACAGGCTGTCTTATGCTTCCTGAATGCCAACCTCCCTAACCTCAGCAGGATATAGATGCTGATTGGATGATGAGGTGACCAAGCTCACAAACTCCCATGTGGCCCAGGCTACTGGGTAGGGTCCTCAAACTGAGGGGTGGGATGCAGCTCTTTAGGCTGAACCCTGTTTACCAAGTTTGGTAAACAGGAGGCACATCCAGGATTGGTAGAGTTTATGTCGTGTACCTATGCATGACCATGATGCCATAAGGAAAGTGACTTCCACAGTCTGTTCTCCTGAAGCCAAAATGTAGCAGGGTCATGTCCTTGCTTCACATAAGCATGAAAAGAAAGACCCAGGTGGAACTTGTCTTTGTGATAAGACACAACAGCCTGGGTTCATCTGTTTCATCTGCTTCAGGTTGTCCTCTCTGTAGACTCCCTAGCCATAAGAGTGGTGCCTTTCACAATGAGTTCCAATTCCACCTTCTGTATGAGGGGGTTTCTTCTCATACAGCAGTGTGGCTTGTCTGAGCATGTGTTCTCAGGATCACCTGGACTACAGAATTTCTTTTCACCTTAGAGTGTAGAGGAACACCTCATCAATCCTAACCTTAGTTGTAGGATAGAGCTGTGCCGAAGAAAAATGCTGAGAGGAGAAGAGAGAACTCATACTATGGCTGAGGAAGACATGGACTCTGTTCGTCTCAGAATTGACAGGTGTTCATAGCAGCTTCATTTCCAGGTGGATACTAGTACCCTGGCCGGAGGAGTGGTGTGTTCGTTCAGGTTGCAGGTTTTGTGGTTCAGTCTTTGCTGGGCAGGCCTAGCCTATGTTTTTCTCAAGGGAAGGGTCAACTTAAAGGTACCTTGCATGTAGGTATGCTCCTGCAGGCTCAGGATGCTCACCTTTGCTCTGCAGTCCTGGCCCTTGTTCACCTCCTCCTGGAGAGCAATTTGACAGCCATCCCAATTTTCCAGGCACTCACCAAAGGCTCCAAACAGTCAGTCTGTTTAACAGAGGCTGGCATGCCTCTGATCTGTCTACCGGTCCATCTGTCAGCTACCTATTGGGCATGCCTCCTGCCATCTTCCCTTTGGTGCAGATACTCTCATAGCTGCATCAAGAATGGACTGCTCTTGAAGAGATAAACACCCAAGCCCTTGTTCTCTGAAGTTAAACAGGACTCCATGTTCTGGGCTCTGGGATCAAGGGCACACATGCTTTCAATTCAGCTCCTGGCAGAAAGCATATTCTTCCTAGGTGCCAGCAGAGCCTATAATGCTTTGGTTCTGCACCAAAAAATTTCCCCTAACAATAGTCCCCTACAACATCCTAGTATTTTTGAAACACAATATGGACATGAAATACCCCTTGTATAAAGATAGGTGACTCTTACATCCATGCTTATCAAGAGAATTTATCAGCGGCAGAACAGGTGGGCATGGACAGTTTCCACAGTCCAGGATGCTGCACCAAGGTCAGGATTTAACCCTCCATAGGCTTGAGCATTTTGGGTTGGGCACCCTGGGGCTCATCCCGTGTGTGGTGTTAAGAAAATCTGCAGGTGGGCATCCCCAGAAACCTGTGTTTACTTTGATCTGAGCTGGCCACAGTAAGGATGGCTTCCAGGAAGAGACATATTTGCACACATAAATTTTTCTTGCTTAAAACGTCAGCACCATGGACAGTACCACATGACCCATTTCTCCTTCAAGACACCAGTGTCTGTTGTGTCTGGGCAGTTACTGACATCACAGTGCCACTGGCTGGTGTAGATGGCTCTGTAGGGACTAATTAGAATTGGACATCCTTGTCTAGGGCTCCAGGATTCAGAGACGACCTTGCTTTCACAGTATCGGTGCAAGGGGCAGAAAACAAGAGGATGGGAAGGAGGGGAGAGGGGATCTCAGTACTGAAAAACAGGGAAAGAGCCCTTCTGTGATTCTGAAGTCATGGCTATGCCTGAAGGCTTCAGAGGACTGGGTAGTAAAGAGTCACAGTGAGTGAACAGATGTGAGGTAAAAAAAAAATTATCATCATTTTCATGAGAGAGTAGAAACTGACTGACCAGTAGCATTTTTGCACTTTCTTGACAAGCAAAAATTAGATGCTTGAAAGACAAAAATGGCAATATATATGATGAGTCAGTGACACAATCCTCGGCTTTTGACCACCCCATCCCACCTCTGTGGCACTGGTTGTAGGCATGTGATACAGGGTCCTCTAATGATCTCTAATCCGTACTTGTGGGTCTCTTCATAGATGTGGTGACTCCAGGCTGATATGGGACAAGAAAGAGGTTTCTCGCCTGTCAGGCTTCTCCCACTGAGCTCAGCTTGCCTTTGAAGGCCAGCCATAGGGCTGCATTCCTGGAATTAGCAATCTGGAGGTCATTCATAGGAAAGGGATTCCACAGTCCTGCCACTGCCAACCAAGCACACTCAGGACTACCCCACTCTGCATGGATTTCAGGGGAAGCCATGCACACACAGATTGCACCCTAGGGAACCTAGATTTGGAGAAATGGCATCACACAGATGCCCACTGAGCATCATGCGGCCACCCTGAACCTATGAGTCTTCTGCCACACAGAAATCTGGGAAAGCAATAATCATGTGGTCTCGGTCATGGACAGAGTGTAATGGAGTGGCACAGGTCTACTTCCCCCACCCTGGTCTACTCTGGATTTGTTCTTCAGCAGCCTCTGCTCTCCTGTGGCTTCAGACCACTCTCTAGGTGTGCATCCCTCCACCTCCGTCTGTGCTGGCACAACAGATGAGCCAGAGCAACTGCCGGAACCCACAGTGAAGGCAGGAAAGACAGGAGCACACAGACAACCTGCACCCAGCCCGGGTAGAGCTTCTCCTCTCTTGAGGGGAAATGTTCCTGTGGAGACAGAAGGGCATGCTCAGATATATGTCCTAGCAGGGACCACACCACCCATCCCCAAGAGGAGCTAGGCTGATCATTGGCCACCAACTTAAATAAAATGGCAACTTCACTCCCCACTTCCTGAAACAGTGAGTACACAGATTCTTGGGGAAATGAAAGAGGTTTTTCCAGAACTCCTTCTACCCCAACCTCGCCTGAGGGTGAGTACCCCCAAAAGGGCAGCTTTGCAAGCCATCATTCTGGGTCCCCATATTTCTCTTCTGTGACATGGCAACACAGCTCACCCAAATTTCAGATGCTTCTTGTGTATTTGCATGGGCAGATATAAGATGCAGCTAATGGGACAGTTCTCATGCAGACTTCCCAAGTATATAGCCTCCTTTATAGGTCCCTGCTGCTCTGCTCAGGTCTCTCTTTAGGACGGGCTTAGAGAGGCTTGCTCTCATGATAATGAGAGACACAGATGCAGGAGAAGTTCTGAACGATGCATGTGTGCCTCTGATGACCAGGCAGTTGGGTAAAGGTCAAGAGTCACAGCTGGAAGTGACCCACCCACCGTAGGAGACTGTGAAAAGCCTGGGGCCATATTGATAACCATACAACACCCTCTGTCCATCAATTATCTTGACATATATAAAAAAACTAAGCAGTTTTCCATCTGCTTGTCCCAAAGCACAGAGAGAAAGTGAAATGTCCCTAAGAAAGAGGCCAGTGGGACCTATGTCTCTAGAGCAGTCCTTCTGAATCTTCCTATTGCTTTGACCCTTTAATTTAATCCCTCATGTTTTGGTGACCCATCAACCATAAAATTATTTTCGTTGCTACTTCATAGCTGTAATTTTGCTACTGTTATGAATCATGATGTAAATATCTATGTTCTACTGTAGTCTTAGGTGACCCTGTGAAAGGTTGTTTGACCCCACAAGGGGCTGCAAACCACAGGTTGAGAACCACTGTCCTAGAGTCTAGAAACCACTGAGCTCCACACTCTGCTCACAAAAGCCCTAGCCTTGGAATGTTAGCATCCTCAGTCTTATAGACAACCATCTATTTATACCCCTAATTTCCCAGTCACCAGAAGTGGTCAGACCACACTACCACATATAGATCATCTAAGCCATGGGAGCACCATGAATTCCAGGTAAAGCCTGAAGGATTCCCACAGCCTCATGAGAAGGACCTACGTATTGGGGGTTCCAGGCCTTGTAGCTGGGTGGTCTCTGGGTCAGAAGGATGATGTAGGACAGGAAGATGCTGAGCAGCAGCACAGGGCTCACTACCCTCCATGTCACCTGCCAGTAGAGACCCGGCCGCCGCCCAGTCATCCACTCAATGTCATCACAGAACCTGCAGAAGACACAGGAAACACACTAGCTCAGGTTCCCTTGTGTGGCCCCATCGGACAATCCCATCCTTTAAAGCCAAGAGCCATGGGCACCCCGAGCCCACCCTGGATCTTAAGGTACCAGGGCAGAGCGTTTCCCAGGATTCAGGTAGCTGTAGGTACAGCTGCATCACCCATTCCATTCCCTAAGCTTCCCTGAGAGGGGCATGGGGACAGCTCACCGCTTCATCCCATAAACGTAGATGACCCCAACCACCTCCATGAAGGCGAAAAAGATCAGATTCAGAGAAGCTGCGAAGCTGTCAAAGATCTCCAGCCAGTAGTTTCCAGACTGCAGTGTGAAGCAGATGGCTGAGAGGAAACAGACAAGGCAGACCATCCCTGGGGACAAAGGTAAGCAGGATGAGAGGCAGTGTGGTGGAGGATCAGGAGGCCCTGGGCAGCAGGCAGCTTTTCAGGTTTCCTTGATCCCCATCCCTTGGTTCCTTTCTCCCTATCTCTCCTAGTACTTTGCCAGGTTTCAGGGAGGACCTGCTAGAGATGGGGTTCCATTTGCATAGGAATAGGGAAAGGGCAGCCTAATGTTCTCCCCACTCCTATCTACCCCCCCATCCTTCCCTTCTTATTACTATTCCCCAAACCGAGGCCTTTGGGGTTTTCCAACTTCTAGAGGTGAGCCTGTCCCCAGCCTCCCCCAGGAACATGGGCCCTGAACTTGTGCTTCCAAAGGGGTTGTTGAACAGTGGGCAAGACGGACAAAAGCCCAGGGTGGACAGTGAGGACAGGCTCTCCACCCATCTACTTACCAGTCATGGCTTCTTTGGGGATTCCTCTGGGTAAGATCCCCATGTCAAATAGTGGTGTGATGACACTCTCCATGTTCCCGAACATGGAGGATAGACCCAGGGTAAACAACATCCCAAAGAAGAGCACAGACCACACAGAAGCAGCTGGCATGTGCAGGACAGCTTCTGTGAAAACGATGAAGGCCAGGCCTGGACCTGAGGCACTCTGCAACACAGAGGCTATGCTACGGTCACGTGCACAGCACACAACTCATGTCTTAACACATGCACACCTCCATCCTGATACATGTGCATCCATACTTGAATGTGCAACGCTGTAACATTTATACATCTCATACAATGACACATGTGTACATGTTGACATGTGTACAGCACCATAACATGTACACAACCCAAACCATGACACATGTGCCCTGTACAATGACATATCTGTGCTCCACACTGTAACACATACACATGCTCATTGTGATACGTGTAATACACATGCACCCACACCATGACACATGCATACCCTTACTATGACACATGTGTACTCTACCCTATGGTACATTCATACCTCACACCATGACATAGGCAAACCCTATGACATGTGCATGCCTCACAGCATTGCATTTGCTCCCCACACCTACTATGACATGTGTGTCCCATACTGTGATATGTACACACTCTACACCATGATCTATATACACACATGCTTTCCGATGTCAGAAATGCTACTCTGCTTTTCTGGGAAGATAGCCACAGGCACACCTCTGAGGGAAGGGGGCATTTTTCCTTGAATAAGGAATATCAATCAGCTGAGCAGGGAATCTATGACCTTGGGATCAGGGGCCAGGAACTACTGCCCTGAGGATCTTCCCTCTGAGTGGTCATCCCTAGTCTGGTACCTATGGGTCCCCAGCACCCACTGTCTTCTATGACAAGACCGCAGCTTCCATGTTCTGTGTCCCAGCAATATTGTCATCCTAAATTTGTCCTGTCTGCTAGATGCAGGTGTACTGAGGTGCTTTTCTGGGGTTCCCTGTGGGATATGTCCCCAGCGTTTTGCAGCTCAGAATTCTCCCTATGTGGTCCTGGTTTCCTAGGGACAGCCCTCCTGTCCTGTTTCTGGGTACCTTATCCAGAAAGTCTTCCAGATGGCAGGTCTTCAGTGGGAGTTGAGCCAACCTTTCGGCATGAGTGGCATTCAGGTGCATGAGGACAGCTGGGTACTCATCTCTGGAGATGCTAAGCTCTGGAAAGTCGAACTCATTGATGAGGCTCAAGATGTTTCTGCAGGAGCAGAAAGAGACTGGTGAGGATAGGACTGGATGCCAGCAAATGTTCCAATATTCCAGGGAAGTTCTGAAACAAATAGCAGCACCCGGATGAGGACTCCAGCCTTTCTAGACCCTGTGGTGTCCCATGGATACCTGCGTCTAGCCAGCACTGGAAAGAGGAGGCTATTTCCACCTGTGGGCTAAGAATAGGGGCACCTCTTCTGTGGGCATAAATGAGGAGGAGACAGATTCCCCCCTCATCAATGAGGGATCTGGAAGTGAGGGGCAGCAGACCTTGGCATCATTCACCTGATACTGCTTTTGCAGACATGTAAAATATAGGAGTTATAGGATAGTTAAGACTGCCTGTTCCTGCAGGCAGCTGCTGAGAAGACAGTATGGGAAGGTGAGAAGGAGAAGCCTATGTTACTGTGGATACCTCAAGATATTAGAGATACCAAGGATGTAGAGTTTCTGCTAAAGGGAAGCTACAGTCTACAAATATAAGTAGTACAAGAGAAAGGTCATATGAGCTACTACTGGCAAGCCCATGAGAGCAGGGCTGCCAAAGTCTACTGGAGCTCATACCACTACCATGTGTCCTGGGTACCAGACACAGAGATGTGGGATTTCACCTTTGTCTCTTCTAGTTTTTAGTCTTGCCTTGACTTGATCCTTCTCTGCTATTCTCCTGATCCTCCCTTTTAGAATGAATGTTTCCTGTGCCATTGTATTTTGGAAATACCTTTCTTTTTAATGTTATGGTATTTACAGCTAGAAATTTGTGTGGTTTTAAGAACAGACTTTGAACTTCACCTTTCAAGCAACATTACAGCTGCCGAGACTTTGAACATGCTTGGAGAAAGAATGAATGCATTTTTCCCTGTGAGACAGTCATGTGTCTTTGGGGGCAGAGGTGGGACATATGGTTGAAATAGAATACATCCCACATAGAGTCATGTGTGAAAGCCTAGTCCCACAACTGGCAGTTTTGTTTTGAAGGTTCTAGAAACTTAAGGAGGAGGTAAGTCACTGGAGGTGTATCCTAGGGAGGACTTCTCTTTGGATCCTTTTCTCTTTCTCTGATGTCTATTCCAAATGAGCTGAGGAATTTCCACCCATACTCTACTGTTCTGATGTTCTTTCCACTCAAGCATATGAGACCAAGAAAACACGGACTGAACTTTCTGAAGGTTAGAATCTAAAGCCATGAGCAAAATAAATCCTTCTTGTAAATTATTTCTGTCAGGTAGCTTTGTCACAGTGAGGAGAAAAGCAACCCATGTATGCCTCTTCTAGAACTCAGAGGCCATAGGCATCACTCGGTAACATTGTGGCCTCTGCCCTCTACTGCCCCCTCTTTTGTGTCCATTTCTGGCTCATAAGGACATCTATCATTGCTCTAGGACCACTCTACTCCAGAATTACCTTATCTCAGTTCCTATCTTACTTCCATCAATAATATGAGGTTGACAGTAGACAGGAACTTTTGGAGGACACTGTTCATCTCAGAACCCTGAGGAAATAGCCCATGACATGCCCATGCTTCCTGGAAAGCCCAGTACAGCTATGCTCACCTGTCCAGGCACCTCCCATAGTCATTAGTCGCCTTGAACCCCATGATGGAGAAGATGGTGATGGATGCATACAGGGACGTCATGCTGTTGACCAGGGCAATGGTCACGGTGTCCTTCTCACAGTTGTTCCTGGACACAAGCACATGGCCATCATGGGACTTTCTGGGTCAGAACCAGCCTTCCTATGGGAGGAAACGGGAACGATTCCCTCCTTAGCACCTCTACAGCCTGAGGCAGGCTCACTCCGAACCTGAAGGATATGGGAAGTGATCTCATGCTCCCAGGATGACTTCAGCCTCTCTCCACTCTCCTCCACTACAACCCAACTCAGAACCACCAAGGTCTGGGCACTCATGCAGTGTTGGGCATAGATGCAGGTTTTTGAGACTACTCTCCAAGGAGAATGCGTACAAGTGCACTTTGAGTAAATTCAGGCCACAAACACTCAGAGACCTCCTCTGTCCTTTAGAAAGGTGGATGGCCACATAAAGTTGGTTTGTTAGCGTCTGTCATGGTGTGGCTCGGTGACTTAGATTAGTGGTACTGCACCCTGGTATCCAGCAGCAGCATCTGTGTGTGTCAGCATCAGACCAGAAAATTTAACACTACATATATGCTTTTATGGTACATGTACATGTTATGCACATTTTGATCAGCATCCTGCCCAGTGTGAAAGACATGTGAACGCTGTCATCAAAAATGAAGTTTCTGGGGCTGGAGAGATAGTTCAGTGGTTAATAGTACTTGCTCCTCTTACAGAGGGCTGAAGTTAAGTTCTCAGTACCTACAAACATCTGTAACTCCAGTTTCAGGAGATCTGGCCTCTTCTGGCCTCCTCAGCCACCAGGCACACATGGCAAAACACATGCATAGTAGGCAAAATATCCACACACATAAAAATAAATTAATAAAAATTAAAAAATACCTACAGAAAAAGCTGACCAGAGCTAGTAAGAACTCACTGACTCTTGACTGATAGTAGATGAACCTGCATAGGGCCAAACTAGGCCCACTAAATGTGAGGCACAGTTGTGAGGTTTGCACAGTCTGTGGGGCCACTGGCAGTGGGACCAGGATTTATCCCTAGTACTTGAACTGGCATCCAGGAGCACATTCTTTTTAGAGGGACACCTTTCTCAGCTTAAATATAGAGGGGAGGGCCTTGGTCTTGTCTTGAAGTGAAGTGTCAGACCTTGTTGACTCCTCATAGGAAGCCTTGCCCTTTCTGAGGAGTGGATGGGGAGATGGGACGGGGAAGGTGAAGGAAGCGGGAGGAGGGGAGGGAGTGGAAATGGGGACGGCTGTGTAAAATGAGAAAAGGTTGTGTGAAAAAAATTCTTAGTAAAAAAGGAAAAAGTAATTTAAAATAAGTCATAAAGAAAATGAAGCTACCTATGTCAGCCATAACAAAAAGCAAAACCAGAGGTCACGACAGAAAGGACCTCATGCACAATTGCCCAACAGTCAGTATTGTGGGGATTCTGCTGGACCACACCCTCACACAAAGTCCACCAGAGAGTGTCTCTGCAAGAACAACTGTTAACCCTTTCTGATCAACTTCAGACTATTGGCCACTGCGTCAAGATAACTTGTGAAATTCTTGTACTCTTTGGGATCTGACCACGGTCTGCTGTGGCACTGGGCCCAGGCCTTTCCATTGAAATGCTCTACTGTTTCCAAATGGACCATGCCAGGATTCTTCAAGCATCTTCCATTGTTTTTGTAGTATACCATTTACATCCGTGTTCGGCCTTGGGTGAGCTAAGCACTTGGCGGAGTCCAGACGCTGCCACCGAGGCCCAACCTGACAACCCTCAGAGGACATCCTGCATTATCTTCAGTAATACAGTAATAGTTTTTCAGGAAGTCTTAAGAAGCCCCTATTCAGAATGAAATTCCCACTTGGAGTTCACAGGAGATTCCCCTTATCCAACAGCATGATTCCAATTTGCTGTGTCTGTCTCAGGTTTGCTGACTCAATGCTGGGACTGTAAAGGCATACACACAATACACACACACACACACACACAACAGTCTGCATACCTGGGCGGGTTGTAGCTTGCAAAAGCAATATGTCCTCCAAAGGCCAGAGATAGCGAGAAAAAAATCTGGGTGGCTGCATCCAACCAGACCCGTGGGTTCTGGAGAATCTTCATCTGGAATGAACGGGGGTGGCCTCATTATGCAGTGGGCAGACCATACCAGCTTGTCCATCTGACTGTTTCAGAACACTGGCACACTCATGAGCAGGAGGGTATAACTCGCTCTAATATCTCAGAAGTGAGCAGCCTGGGGGGAGCAGCAGACCCAGTTCTGAGATGAGTCTGACAGGCCCTGACTCAAGATACAGACCTAGGGCTCTGAGTCTTTACCCTCCTAGGCCTGGCATTAGTGTGCCTTGGGGTTCTCCGAGGGGTATGAACTGTCTTTACCCACTCTTTCTCTGATGCTCACACTAGGCGAAGTGTGCTGGAAAACTCCCAGGATCTTGGGGTTATCTAGCAGGGTCACAGGCTCTGGGTACAGGCCTCCTGAGTCTTGTACCTCACCATTATGGGGAGCATGGCAGGGATCAGTACCTCATCCAGGTGTGGGTCACCTGATCCCCAGCCAGCCTCTCCCTGAACTACACTCCGTTGCACCCCAACTTCCCTCACGTGTCTCCCCACTCAGTTATCTACTTGCTTCATCTAGCCATGATGCCCCTCCTGATCCCTGTGGGTGTCTTCACTCCGCATTGCCCTGGCAAGCTTTACTGACAATGTACCCTGGGCGTGACCCCTAGGAGGGTAAGGTCTACTTACGTTGGGAGTGAACAGGTAGGTCAAGCCCTCTGTTGCTCCAGGCAGGGTCAAACCTCTGACGAGGAAGATGGTTAACACCAGGTAAGGGAACAGGGCTGTAAAGTAGATCACCTGAGGGCAGCAAAGTATGACGTGTGGATCGGCTTGTGCCACAAGAAAGCCTTTGTAGGAGGAGCAGCTGAGAAGACGTTCAGGGCCCATGTCCCAGTATTCTTCTCAGACTAAGCCAGCAGTGGGTATTTGGGAATATGGGGTCAGGGCAAGGCCAGACTTGTGATTTTGGCTCATGGCCAATATCACAGATGCCTCCATTTTCACATCTGTGCCCTGTGGAGTCAGCTGAAGGAAGCATTGAGGTCCTAGGATACATAGGTCTCTCTCAAGAACAAGGATTGGTCCCCATAAAGAGGTGTCCCCTCTTCAGGCTCTCTCTTCCTAGCCTTTGCTCCAGCCTTAACCTCTTACCCCTTGGCCTCTTCCTCTATTTTCAAGACAGGGTTTCCTCTGTGTAGCAGCTCTGGCTGTCCTAGGACGCTTTCTCTGTAGACCAGGCTGGCCCCAAACTCACAGAGATCCGGCTGCCTCTGCCTCCAGAGTGTTGAGATTAAAGGCGTGCACCATGGCCCAGCCAGCCTCGTCTTTTTATCGTCCGCCCCCATTCCCAGCCTTTGTTCTTATCCCCCAGGCTCCTCCTCATATCCTGGACTCCCTCCTTTAGCTTCCCCTCCCCTTCCACAGCCCACAGCCTCCTCCTCTCCAGATGCCTCTCCAGCCTCCTCCTGCTGTGCCTCCCTTCTGCAATAATATGATTGAACTCTACTCAGTCTTTCTTGGACAGCCTTGTTCCTGACCTGGTATCCTTCTGAGGCCCTCTTCAACTCCTTCTAATCCTCATTCTAGGCTCACTGGGTTCTTGCTACATGGCCAGTGTCCTCTCTATACCATCCTCATTTCCCTGATACTGCAGCTGGCCACAGAGCTAGGTCCTGTGTACAGCTGCCCATACTCTCCCCTCCTACACTGGGCCAGCACTGGTCCTCGTTGGTGTTTCAGGCTTCTTCTCTCTAAGTGTCCACATGAAAAGGATATGCAAGGGACAATAATCTCTGTGTGTGCCTAAACCCCATGAGACAGACCACAGGACCCGCTGGTACATTTTTAAGAGCTTGCTGAGAACATGACAGGCTGTGTGGATTCTGTACAGAAGCTCGGTAGCCAGCAGTCAAAGGCAGAGCCAGGGTGTGAGGATCCGAATGGCCACCTGAACAGAACCTGCACGTGATAACGCGGGTGGCTTTCTCCTGTTCCAGAGAACCATAGTAACCTATAGTACCACTGTTCTCTGTCTCTGACAGACAATGACCTGTTCACAGCAGAGCCAGACAATGCTGGTGCTATTAACACTTTAGAAGCAAAAGTGGTGCCAAGCCAGTTAGGGAGAAGAGGGAAAGAGAAACAGGAGGAGGCTCTTAAAGGCACAGGTTATGTGGGGTCAGCTGCCGCTGAGTAGGACTGGAGCAGTCAGTGCTCTTGGTAGCCCTGTAACAATCCAAGGAGGACATATGGGATGTAACTCCCCAGAGAAAGAGTAACGGGAGCAGAGGTTTGGAGGGACCCACAGAAGATAACCTGAAGGAAGAGTTAATCCCAGTCACACTCACCAGGTGTGAATGGCCTAAACACTCCAAGCATTCAGAGTGGGATGAAAGAAACCCAATGGGAGGCTATCAATAAGAGCACACATTCAACATATACACACAGAGGAGGGTGGACATGCTTGTGTGAACACACAGAAGAACGTCAGTCCCTATTACATACCTGTCAGTTCCAGGACAGGCAGGACCAGGAGAAGGAAACACTGAGAAGCCAAGAAGGGCCAGTTCTAGAAAGCATCTCGGGCACACAAGCTCCCCACACACAGTGTGCAGGCAGCGCAGCGCAGGCAGCACAACTCACCTTCCCTGTGCTCTCAATGCCTCTGATGACACAGAGGTACACAGTTGCCCAGCAGGCCACCAGGCAGAGGAACAGGTTCCATTGGATAGTGCCTGGGTTGTTGATGTCAGATGTGATGTTCAGAGTCTGCCGGTACCAAAAGTAGCTCACAGTGCCGCTGCCCTGGCACTCCTGTACAAATCCTGGAGCCAAGATCACTGTTACAGGCTGGCCTCAGAGTCTGGAGACAATCCACGCTATTCCCTAACCACTACCCATGAACTACAAGCGCCAGCATGGCAGACCCTGGAACTGCCCTTGAAAAGGCTCCTTGGGCTGTTTTTACTGCCTCCCTTTTGGGCTCAGGAGCCCCTGTGTGCGTGCTGTGTGCATGTGTTGTATGTATGTGTATATACGTGTGGATGTGGTGTGCACACACGTGTGCATGTAGGGCAAAGGATAACTTCGAGTATCATTCTTAGAAACGCTATCCGACTTCTTTGAGACCGAGTCTTTTATTGTTCTGACATTCACCAAAGAGGCTAGGCTGGCTGGTCAGTGAGCCCCAGAAATATTTCTTTCTCTGCCTCCCCAGGACTAGGATTATAAGCATGCACCACCACGTACAACATGTGGCCTGGCGATCAACGCTTGTGAGGCAAGCACTTCATCAACTAATCTCCTAAGTCCCCAGGAACCTTTTCTTGCTTCTCTTTGGTACCAAGTCCAAGATGAAGAACTCTGCAAGAGGCTAGGTGCCTCTCTGGAAACAAAACTATCCAGGTGACTCTGGGCTCAGCAGGTAGCCAGAGACCAAGACTGGAGCTGAAGGACTGGATTTCAAATGTGCCCTTTAGGGAAGAGACCTGAGTGAGGAATGTGTTCTGTAGCTCTGCCTTCATCTGCTCCAGTGCCACACGTGGACCCTCCAAGTTCCCCGTGGGGTCTTACCTGTTCTGTTTAGATCCAATGGGCATGTGCTCCAGGGCAATGGGTGTTGGAAGGAGTTGACGAAGAACCATAGGACCCACAGAAGAACAGTGTTGTAGTACAGGCTGATCAGGAAGGACACTGAGAAGCAGCCCAGGCCTGCAGACACAGTAATACACCCAAAGTCAGGTAGAGAATGAAATGGAACCCTCCCATAACACATGGCCTGTCACAGATGCTTCTGTATCTTTCCAGCTGTCTTTGCCCTGTTTTCCTATGCTTGCCCTGTCTCTCACCATAAGTGTGCCCCGCTCCCCAATTAAGAGGTCCCCAAGGGACCTGAGCGGGTGGTACGGTCTGGGAATGGGGCATACCTACTCCACCAAGGTAGGGAGAGATGGTCCGCCACACGCCAATGCTGCCCCTTCGTAGGCGCTGGCCAATGGCGAGCTCGATGTAGAAAAGCGGGATCCCCTCAAAGACCAGGGCGATGAAATAGGGAATGAGGAAGGCCCCTGCAACAACACAGGGTGAGCAGATAACCAGATAGCCTCGGGTGCCCACAGCTGATCACTGTGGTCAATGAAGTGATGGTGTAATCAAGCAGTGCTCACAACAGTTTAAGTGCAATGTCTGTTCCCAGCATGTATTTGGGTCATCCCACCAGAGCGAAGGATGACAGAATGACAAGGAGATCCCACCCAGGCCTTTGATGCTTATTTTTTTAAGTAGTATTATGGAGGCTAAGGACATAGCCTAGTGGTTAAAGTGTTTGCTTTGCAAGCATGAGAATCTGAGTTCAAGCCCCAGAATCCTTGTAAAAAGCTGGGCATGGTTGTGCACACTTGTAATCTCAGCTCTGGAGATAGGGGAGGTGGGCAGATCTCCGTAGCTTGTTGGACAGCCAGCCAAAGCCTACTTGGCAAATTCCAGGTCAGCGAGAGATCATGTATTAAAAAAAAATAAGGTAGATGGCACCTGAGGAAACAACAGCTGATGTTGTTCTGTGGCCTACAAACTCATACACACACACACACACACGCACATGCATGTGCATACACACACACAAACATACACAATATAGAAGCTAAGAAAATTTGGGGAGCAAGTCAGCCTAGTGTCCCAGCCGGGCTCCACAAACTCACAACTGTCCTATCGGGAGCTGCTCCATGTTAGCTCTCAAGACAGTATAGTCTATATTTGAAATCTCTCCTCCTGCACCCCCAGTATAGAGCTATCATCAGTGTGACTTTGTAGCTATGTGAAGGGAAACAAGTGTCTAAGGGAGAGAGGCTCTGTGAGTGTTTATGGGGGAGTGACTTTGCTCCTTTACTAAGTAATAGGCTGTCATGGGTAGAGTTTAATGATCAGTAAAATAGTGTCCATAGTCCTAGGTGTTCTGCAGAACCTCTTGACTCTCAGAACCCAAGCCTGTGCTGTGCCAAGGGTCGGCTGCCTTGGGGGTGGATCATTGATGAAGTCAAGCAGCTTACTATAATCTTATGCAAAGAACCAGGAAGAAACCAACCCTGAGTCTAGCTGAACACCAAGGTGGTGATGGGAACCCAGAGCCCACTGCTTGCATCTAAGACCAAGACACAATGTGATAGGCAGCAATGGTGCCACATTCTACTCTTACTCAAGATCCCAGATGGTTGGGTGCCAGGATTGACTCAAAGACACTAGGCTATTCTTTGGATAATGGCAAAAAATAATTTCCAAGAAGAGACAGTTGCCACCCAAGGGCGAAAAAGGCTGGACAGGGAGCATGTTGGGAAGCAGGTGGCTTACCTCCCCCGTAGGTCTGGCACAGGTAGGGGAACCTCCATATGTTACCGAGTCCCACAGCAAAGCCGATGCAGCTCAGGAGGTACTGAAGTTTGTTGTCCCACTTGGGCCTCTCATCCTCCATGCCCACAAGTGGGTCCATCCCCGAGGCCTGTGCCATGCTGAGCGGTCACCCTGGGTATGGCTGAGAGGTGTGGTTGTAGGATTGGCACCTTGCAGCACACTAGTCTGGCGAGCCCTCTGGTGTCTCTGCTGGACTGAGGAAGCCGGAGCAGTCAGCCCCTCCTTACAATGTTTCTCCATTTATTTAAAGAAGCCCAGTTAATTGCTAACTGGAATAGAGTTCCTGCCTACTGCAGAGCCCATCTTTAACACCTGCATCTACCAGCCTACCTGAGGTTTTCTTTATCATGTATTCGGTGAGTAGCAGAACCTGCCAGAATCATACTCAATATAGACCGGATGCTCCATAGGACCTGCAGACTCCTAGAATGGCAAGTCTAGTTGGCCATTAAACCTATTTATTCTGTAACTAAGCCTGTAGTGTAAGTAATACATGCTCGCCTTCCATAAAAGGCAGCAGAGCAGACCCCAAAGTGTTCTTCTCTTCCTCTAGGGTGACACCTTGAAGCTTATGGCAGTATGTGAACAGAAGTGTTGTGTTGGGAGCTGTATTTCTTGTAAACAACTTGTTTTCCCCTGATCTGAGTGCCTACAGCTGCTTTGAGCACAAGACCCTCAGGAGTTCCTGATGGCTGGAGAGTGGTTTCTGGTGCATTTGGCTGGGGCATGGCTATCCTTATATAAGCAGACCCTGGACACAATTAAAGGAGGCATTCTTGGGGCATTCTGGCATCAAGAATGACTCGTGTCTCTGTCTGTGAGTCTTTGCGTGTTTCAACCTCCAGTCCCTTGCCCGGTTCACCAACTGTATGGTGCCACACAGAGCGCAGAAGAGCATGGTGTGCCACAGTATTGTGGTCCAAAACAATGTTCCAGGAGGCCCGCAGCAGCCCAAACTGCCCGCAGTCTTCTCTCATGAAGGTTCTGTGAGTGGACTTGGAGCTCACAGCCTATACCTGCTACCTTTCCCAAGTACAGCCTGGAGTTCTTTGGGTTCTCTTCCTGAGAAGAATATGCTGATCACAATGCCCACCATTGTCCAAACTACACATCCACTGCACCAGTCCTATTGGGGTGTCCCAGGGGCAGCTGCTATGAGGAGCTGACCTTGGCCTTGAGGGTGCATTGGGCATGGTCTTTATTTCCCTGGGACACAAAGTCAGGAGGGTCCTACCACGTGTTTAGTCTTCAAGTATGCTTATTTCAGGTGTCTGTGGATTTGGGGGCTAGTTCCAAACTTCCATGTTTTGAGTGTGACAAGAAAACCCCAACTGGACCCCCAGGCTGCACCTGCTGCAGACCCATGACACAGCCCAGAAGGCCCTGGCTGAGCATAGCCCACAGCTCTCTGTGAACAAGAGTTTTGAGAGGTGAACACAGGACGCTTCTTCTTCATGTGCTGGGGTTTGAAGGATTTCTTCCCACCTCCATCCTCTGCAGTAGCGGCCCCAATGTTGTCTTGGTAGAACAGAGTGATGCTACCATACATGTTTGTGACGCTTCCCAGATTCTCCAAGACTCCCCCTTATGACGCTTTCCCCTGTGGATGGGCTAAAGGCATTGTCGACTCTTGGGACCTGCAATCTTCATCCTTCTGGACACGATTTTGACATCTATGCATCCACAATTCCAAATATATAGGCTGCAGAAGCCTAGGCTCTAGGAGCTGCATTCCTAAGAGATCCTATTTTGGGCATGATGGTAAAGGGAGTAAAAGCTTGAGAAGAGACAAGAAATAGAGGGAAGTGGAGGGTATGGAAGAGGGTCTCAAGTAGGGGATGTACTCCCTTGATGTCACCCCCATGCTGAGCTTGTTTCTGTGGTTCTCTCTCCCCCTACTTTCCCTGTCTTGCAACTTCTGTTTTCAGCTGACCTCATTCCCATGCAGTTCCATGTCCCAAGTCCAAAGACCTTCCGTCACCTTCCAGTAAGCAATAGAGTGTGTAGGGCTACACTGTAGTCTTTGTCTGTCCCTCTGGGCTGTAGGAATGTCTTCAGAGAAATCCCCCAATCCAGAGCTTACCAGCCACATCATCCCTGCAAGTTCTTGGTGCCTGCCATGGTCCCTGCTCATCCTTCTACGCCTGAGTGACTTCTTTGCCTGAATAATGACTCTCAATCCAAGAACATAAAGTAGAAGTGCTTTATTGAGAAAGATGTATTTTAGACCCATTTACCAACCTGGATTTCTGTCACACTTACAAAGGCATGAGGCCTAAACATAAGGCATGGACCGGAGATAGCAGAAAATTTGGTTGGCCTCCATCCAGGACACATGGGGCCACAACGGAATCCCCAGCATGCATACCACAGGATGTGCATTGATGGGCACCAACCAGTGTTTTTCCAGCTGAGGCTTCAGAGGTCCAGAGGTGGACCCACTGAAACTACTAGTGTGGGATCCTTCATAATCTCCCCCCTCCCCCAGGGCCAACCACCTTCCTCTGCCTCTGTATGGTTCTTTAAGTCATGGCACTCAGTGGCACTCAGGTGATTAGTGTGTGTAGAAGGGTGCCTTGGAAAAGGATTCCATGTTTCATGTGGGTGACATGTGGCTGGTGTCACCAAGCAGGAAGAACATGATATCAGGCCCCCCACAGTTTCTCACCGTTGTTTGTGAGAATTCTCAAAAATCCAGTTCTATGTGAATTTGGACTTTTCTGTAGAAAGAGGAGGGCAGTAGCTTGTTGTAATAAACACTACAAGTCCCAAGTACCTGTGACTCGGAGTAGATGTGAACCCAGAAACAACCAACCTGTTGGGGGAAGAGGCAGGCATAGCCCTCTGTGACTTCACTGGACTGGGAATTTCTGGGCTTCACAGTCACTGGGGTGCCCAGGACTCTTGGAGTCCTCAACACGGTTGAGTTACCCTGTAATCTTCCTTCTCCAACACTTGGCTAAAGATTTACGGGCTCGTGCCCTCTTCAGATTGCACAGTGTGGCTCCTGCTTCAGCAGAGAAGGGAAAGTCAGCTTGGCTGCTCAGCAGCCCATTCAGCAACCTATGATTAAGCAGGCATCTAGGAATCAAGGCTGTACCAGGCCTGACCGAGACAAATCATCTGAACCTTGCAGCCCATCAGTTCCTGTGCTTCTCCTTAAGGAGCGGAAGGACCCAGACTTCTCATTCAAGGAACTTGGTCCAACACTCACAGCAAGGGGCAGGGGATCAGCTGGGATTCAGCAAGGAACACATGTCCAGGAGCCAGACCAGCTTTATAGCCTCATCTCCTGCCTTCTACTCGGAGGGAAGGAGACCAGACCAAGGCCTCCATATCTTCACTTTTGATTCTCTGCCAGGAATTTGCAGTGTAAGGTGGGTCCTGGGGCCATGTCTTTCCCAGGCTGTAGTCCAAGCCCTACAATGAGGGCAAGAGGAAGACAACCAGGTCAGAGCGGTAGGCACTTCCATCATGAGCATGTAAAAACATTTTCACATGTGTACCATGTGTGCAAAGATAGCATAGGTGTGCACATATGCCTGTATGCAATGCACAAACGTAAGTGTACATGTACATGCATGTGCATACGGAGCATGCAAATTTCACATGTGAATATATGCACATAAATATATGTACATAGGTTTGTGCATGTATACAGATGTATATACATATCTATAGATGTACATGTGTGAACATGTGTATCACACGTGTGTGTGCATATGTTAGCACAGGAGCATATATGCATATAGATAATTCTCATGTGCATATACACATGTATACACAAATATATAGGGACTTCCTAGTATATATGCACATATGCACAACATGCACACACAAACTCACACTTATATATATACATATTTATGTGCACAAGTACCACATATGTTCATACACATCTATACATATATACTGTGTGCAACTGCTATATACACATAAATATGCCTATTATTATGTGCCCCACATGTTTGTGTAGCATTTGTATACACTTCTGTATGATGTATGAAGACATGTATGTATACTCGCACATTCACACACTTTACTGCCCACTTCCCCCAAGGGTCCTGTCTCTTGTTCTCCTCCGTGTATCATCTTCTGCCTTATACAGGCTAGACCCATTCAGTTCTTCAGGTCACCATTCACAGAGGCTGTGGACATTGTATTGACCAGCCCATGGTGGTCCCCAGACTTCTGGCAACGGTTTCTGAGGAGCTTGTAGACGGCAAAACCGGGGATGATGAGGCAGGGTATCCCAACCACAATGACCACCACCGCATACACCCAGTTGGGATATGCGATTTTCTGCGTTTTGGGGAAGTCCTCCTGGGGAGAGATTCACAGATAACCGATGGAGAAAAGGGTCTATAAGCCTATGATCTCACCTTCTGCTTCCTGAAATGGAGCCCTTCTACCACCCTCGTGCCCCACTGCTTGCCTCCTCCCCTCTCAGCTCTCCTCCCTCTCCACACAGCCACTGCCTGGGTACTTACATAGTTAGGGTCCCAGATGCTATACATGAGCTTTTGGTTGACCTCATTAACAAAAAAGAAGAGGAAGATGACCAGCATGATCAGTGGACTGACCACTCTCCATGTAATTTGCCAGAAGATGTTGGGCTTGTGGCCAATCATGAATTCGATGTCCTTGTTGAACCTGCAGTAGAGGACAGAGGGCAGGATCACTGGAAACTCATGAAGGAAGATGACTGACCAGTTTTGTATACCTGGACAATGGTTGTCATCCTGGGATACTGTAGTTTGGCCTTCCCTGGATAATGTCCACTAACTTTGCAGGAAAAGATGTGCCTGCACTCAGAGGGGTCCTAGACTGTCACTGTCAGCAGCTGCCACCAAGCTTCTTGGAGTCCCCACAGCATTGGGATAGGAGTTTATCATCAGAGGTCTCGTATTCTCACCCATTTCCTGTTATACGACGAGGACAGCAGACCCTCAGACTCTCCTAATGCACACAAGACTTGGCAGCTCTTGTGTGAGCAGCAGCTCCCTGAGTTCAGTGACACCCGCAATTTCTTGACCTGCTCGAAGCCTGCTCTGTGGCATCATCCCTTCAGTAGACAGGGATTTATGATCAGAATGAGACACGCAGAACAAAGTGACGAGTTATTCAGGGCCCCAGCAGACACTAGGACTCAGGTACAGGCTCAGTGAGGACCTCTGAGAACCGGGCCATTTGAGCCCCTCACTGGTCTGGTGTCTTTCTTTTTGGGCCATCACCTTCACCGTGCTACTCACAGTGGTGTGGAATTCAGACAACTGTGCATGTGCTAGCTGCAACCACAATTCAGTTCATACGTTTCTTGTTGATGCTTCCAAACATCGCAAAAGTCACGTGGCTGGCCCTGTGCTCCCAGCCTCCACATTGCTTCCTCAGCCTGCTAGAGTCTGGTCTCCTCTCATGCTGATCTAACCTTGTCCGTGTCCCCAGTGGACTTTCACTTTACAGTGACTTCAAATAGGTTTTCCAGAGCAACACCTCCAGCAAACTTCATTGTAATGAATACTGACACCAAACTAGAGTGATCGCAATACAGCTTCTCCTCAAGATGGAGCTTCCTGGATCCCTACCCAGCAATGATAACGATGCCCCGAGATGTTGGGTCAAGATGACATTGGAAGTGGCCCTAATGGTGGTCTTCCCTGCCTTTTTGTGAATAAGTCTTAGATAGCTGCTGAGTCCCCCATCCTCCTAGAAGGGTCTATGTGCAATTCCAGAAGTACCCCGATGTAGACTCCAAGTAGATGAAAAGCATTGAGTTCCATCTTTACCTCAGGACATGTGAGATCCACGTACTACAGAACCTGAGTCCCCTCCCCTTCCTCACTTCCCACCTTCTCTTCCTCACTTCCCACCTTCTCCCCTTCCTCACTTCCCACCTTCTCCCCTTCCTCACTTCCCACCTTCTCCCCTTCCTCACTTCCCACCTTCTCCCCTTCCTCACTTCCACCTTCTCTCCTTCCTCACTTCCCACCTTCTCCCCTTCCTCACTTCCCACCTTCTCCCCTTCCTCACTTCCACCTTCTCTCCTTCCTCACTTCCCACCTTCTCCCCTTCCTCACTTCCCACCTTCTCCCCTTCCTCACTTCC